>CM075856.1:21355638-21468138 GCA_037975125.1 Latrodectus hesperus
TTATATCATAAATAAAGTATACTTTTTCCAAACGTTTGGTTTAAAGAAAGGATCAATTTCTTGATGGAATATATTAAAGGATTTGTAAAATGATTTATGGAATTATCATGAAGTATTTCACATGATTTTGTGAAACATCCGTGGTCTGTCTGTAAAAATTTGCATTTCTGCATAGCTTTATGAAAAAAATTAAACTTTTTAATAAATAAGGAATATTATGTTTTAAGTACTTTATAACAAATTTCCATACTGGAAAAAACGTTAAAAACTAAATTTTGGGATTTTCAGCTCTGTGGTAAAAGATTCTTACTTATTATTCCATAAATATAAATTTAGGTAAATTTTAGAAATTTATAAATTCAATCTATCCATTATGAGCATAGAAATAAATGAATAATGGATATTCATCATTTTAATTTTTCACCGCCTAGTGTACATCCTAATGTTTTGTCGTTTAGCATGTCCAGCATAATTTGACTCCTAGAGGACTTCATAGATAGTATGAGATATTCTCATGTAGAAGGAAAACCCTCAAGCACCAACCCTGTTTCAGGAATGATAACAAAAACAGTCTTGAAGTCAATAAGAAAATGTCAAGTTTTAATCTTAAACTCCAATGTCTTCTCTTAAATTTGACTTTAGTTGATTTTCCTACGCTAAATCCTTTTTGATTGTTTCATTTTTTTAAACGTATGGTAATAATCTAAAAAACAATTCGAAATAAACTTTTATAAGGTATACAAAGTTAGCTAATGCCACTAAACTTATCACAAGTCATCGTATCTCTCTTATGATTTAAGCATACAATGCTAATATTCCAATCAGCTGATATAATCTCAAAGTTCCAGAAGTTAGTAAATAATTAAAAAATATTCAGCAACTAAATATACTCACAATTTTTCAGTAATTTTGCAGAAATAAGGTCATGTTCTATGTGGAGCTTCTTAATTTTTTTAATTTTACCTCCTCAATTGGTGGTATCTCAACCTCGATGTCATTATTAGATAAAAGACCGTCATGTCTTTCTCGTTTTAATCGTGCATTTGGGTACATGGGAGCAAAATATTAGGTAATAGTTCTATTTACTCTTAATTTTTCAATTTTTTTGGCAGTAACAAATTTATAAGAAGTACTGTTAAATCGAAGTAAAAGCAGTACTATTATCTCTCAGATTACATTCATTTCTATTAAAATATATGGCAACTGTACATATTTCTAACATTTTAAGCATTTTTTAGCTATTTCACAATGGTTAAATAAGAATGATTTATATTAAACGGCAATTATATTTATCGGGTTCAATAAAATTTAAAAGATAAAAATAAATGCACAGAAGTGATTGCTTTTTTTTTACATTATTTACTGAGTTTAGTAAAATGTAATATAACTATAAAGTAGTAAAATAATATTATAAAACTTATTTAATAGTTTATAAACCTATAATATCTATATTATAAACCTAAGATATCTTGTTGTAAAACTTATATAAAGAATTATTTTGATTATCAAAATTCAATAAGGTCAAATGTCACTTCTGTATTTTAGGTAAAATGAAACATTTAAATTTAAGCTTAATAAATTAAGTCTTATCGTGGATACACAACAATGAAAATAGTTTATTATTTTTTAGGAAAAGGGAACTTTGATTTCTTAACATATGCAAAATATAGGAAAAATGGAAATTCATTCTAATACTAATAAAATGTGTCATGTTGGAATAGAAATCTCTTTTCAAATATATAAAAAATACCAATTTTTTATGTACAATAAAATATATTTAAATCCAAATATTTCTCTGCTGACGATTTGTGTTTGCATAGGTATTTAATAATATTTAAAATTTTACTCACACCTGCTTAAAACTCATTTGTAATGCCTATGTTTAAATTATTAGATATATCATTCTATTTTTTAAATATAACAAAAAAAACCCTTTGTTCTTTACTGATAACTCAAATTATTTTCAATTTACTGTATACTTCCTATTTATAACTTTTTATTGAGTATTTTTCCATTAAAAAAATACAACATATTTAAAATAAAAATTCTCAAAATAACTAATTTTGCATAAGATATTTTAGTGTTAATTATAGTAATATTTTGAACAGTATAATTACATAAATCTAGTTTAAGATAAGTTAATGTAGCAAATATTGTTTTGAAAACAACTCAATTTTGTCATCTCCATATTTCCTAATTCTTTTAACCCCTTTAAAATAGGGCCCGTATTATGAAAGGTCTATACAAAGTGTTGGATAGATTTTGATTTATAATACTTCATAAGATAAAAAAATATGTAAGCATATGCTCATAAACGCGCATGGCATTTATACAGAGAATAACTAATGTATTTTCATTTATTATGAATGTTGCCATCAGAAATTTAGAAAATTATTTTATTATTTTTGGAAAAGCTTAAAATGCAATGTTAGGTTTACTTTTGATGTGTTCACTCCAAATTTTATTCTCTTTTATGATTTATCTGATCGGATCACAAAAAAAAACACAGACGTTTTGGAGGTTCATCAAAATGTAATCAATAGTACATACGCACAGAAGTGACAAAAGTGTATACTAGAAAAACCCTGCATCAAGGAACAATATCTTGGGGTGAAAAACGAGTTTTTTCCCTTAAATGAGTAGCCTCTCAAAAAAGACGAATCTCAAACATCTAGGGATGCATATATAGATCTGAAAATTTCCATGAATAGAGACATGTGTTTTTGTTGTTGTTGCTTATGACACTTGGACAAGCCAAACTCACTATGCCTTTGGCAGTGCGAATTAAGTCAATAGAGAGCGTCTTTCGTTTGGATCAGAGCACCACGAAGGCTGAAAGTACAACTTTGCTTTCTTAAAGGTGCCTCGCGTAATTTTGAACCACGGTCAGGTTACGAGGTCCACACCTGAACTGGTACCCTCCTCTTCACATCCACGCCACAAAAGCGGAAAGACTTTGGACGTCACAAATCAACGTGGACACGTCCCAACCCACGAAGAAGAGTGCCCCGTGGTCACCCTCCCAACCACTGCCCGCGGCAAATGGTGCTTCACTTTGCTGAGCTTACGGGAAGCGGCGTGAAGTGTGTCATGTGTGGTCATATCTTATATACGACCACGTCATGAGAAATCTTATTTCGACAACTTGAAGGGATTCAGCAATAAGTATTTTTTGCAAAAGATGGAAAACACTTTATTTGGGTACCTTTGTTCGTAATTCTATGAATGAATATCTCACTGAAAAACATATAAGAAAATTACCCAATTCTTTGACCACATAAATCATCTTATATGATATCATGGGACCTATTCATTTAAGAATTCGTAAAGGACATTATCTGCAAGAAAAAAATGTCGAATATTGAAGACTAAAAAGTCAGGTTTTTTGTCGCAGAAATCTCTGTGAAAGCTGGTATATTTGTCCCTAGTTGGCACGAAATGGACTACCGTCGTGCTATATCCCGTACTAAGATTGGCGCATTTATGAAAGTCAATGATAAAATCCCAAAAGCTTTACACGCCAACCTAACTGCAACTTTTAACAATTTCAATTTATCCTTATTTCCAAACTAAATAAAAATCCTGCTTACGAAGAAAAATAATCTTTGATTTTAACTTTTATTTTTTAATCGATTTTACTGTCTTCAGGTGAACGTAGAGATATTTTATAAAATGCATGATATCAATATTTTAAATCTTTAAAATATTATGAATTAAACTCTTTAGTTTACAATTTTAATATCTTAGTTAGTTAAATGAAGCAAAAATATCTATAATTTTTCAGTATATGACCTTTTTTGTTACATGATAAATACAATGTATATTAATCCCGTTTTTGTAAACATTTCTAAATTCATTTTTGGTATTAAAGAATAACTGACAAAGTTTCTGTACGTAAAATATTATCTCTGCATTTATATAACATAAATTGTATGATAAATAGTATTTTGGAAAGATACTATTTGTCGCATTAGTAATACTTTCATTATTGCAATTCATTCATGAAATTATATTATTCACTTATTTATAAATACAATACAAAACATCATAGTCTATTTTGAATTAGTAATTTAAATTCCCAGAAACATTTTATGTAATTTTTAAGCGCAAAATAATAAATGTCATTCCAATGTTAAAAAATTACATCTGCTAACTTATTTTATTCCTACAACTGATTTAATTAGGTAAATTATTACGTTTTCTAAAGCTTATGTCTGAATTGTTATAATCTATGCCTCTCTTTTCTGTAAACAATGTTATAATCATGCCGTATAATACAAAACATCATAGTCTATTATTGATGTAATTTTCGAAATCTTGAGCTTTATAATAGCCTAGTGTTGCAGTAAAGTATTTCAATATTACCCGAGTAATTGATTTCCGGAAGGAACCTTAAATAGCTGATCATATTTAAGTATCGCGATGGAAGAAACCAGGAAAACTGCAAACAAAGACAGGAATGATGTGAATGCAGAAGCTCACCTCCATCTCCGGTTGCTCAGTAATGGCTGGGAATGCATTTGGGAAATTTCGTACTAAAAAGGCGTGTCATAGCATACGGTCACGGTAGCACAAAAGGTAATATTTACGGCAAAAGAAACTGTTTTATTTAGAATATATGAAATTTAAGTGATAAACTTTAAATATGCATATTTTTAAAATTCTAATTTTCTGAAGTCAAGTCTTTATGTTTAGTATGCATGGAATATAAACTGATATTTCACTCTTAAATACATAATTTTTTCAAAGCATTTTTCATAACTGTAACAATGCGACGTTACTAAAACTAGTCGAAATTTTTCAAACTGATGTAACGTTGGTGACAAAACTTGAACTTCAGTTTCCACTAAATTAAAACAAATCTTATAATGTCATATCAGAGAATTCCTACATATGTAAACATTTGCTGTTATGAGGTTGCAGGTGTCTAGTCGAAAATGAGCGCCAGAGAAACTACGGCTACTTTTAATTGTCTGACTTACCTTAATAGCCATTTCCCAATTTTTTTAATGCCTTAAAATCACAAATGAGATAGAAATTTAAAAAAATGAAATTCTGTTCACTTTCTAAAATAATGCTTTGAAGAGGGGAATTTTTTGGGATATTATAGTATTCGTGTTTGCTCCGCCAAATGACACTTTTTATAGCCTTCTTCACCGAATTTCAGCGATTCGTTTGTTTGTCGCTCAACTGTCTTTTTTTGCACACGAGGGCTAATTAGACCGGGACCTACGGACCCCTACAAACATCCATGCCCAAGGTGGGATTCGAATCCACGAACTGTTGAACGGAAGGCAAGAGAGCTAACAATTCGGCTGCCAGCTCGGCAAAACTATTATTTATTATTAAATTATATTATTATTGTTATTAAATTATATTATTTATTGTTATTAAATTATATTATTTAACAAAATATGTTCCAATCCTTTGTTTGAAAATAATATAACAAGGTAATATTTACATAGGGAATGAAGTTATATCTATTTCAGGTAAAGAAGAATAATGATAAGAGCATTAATTTTGTATAAAATGCAATCTTTTAAATGTGTTTATTGTATCTGAAAATACTTTTATTTTCTATCCAATAACACTCGTTAACTTATTTTGTTTTAACTAATGCAACTTTACAAGAGAATACTTATTTTAGAACTGAATTACCTTCACATAAAAGCAATTATTGTTCATCATAAATATCACTAATTATTTTCAATGTAGGCAACAACATATTTATTTGCTAATAAACAGTCAGATAAGCATAGTAATTTAAAAAGATATATAATATTAATTTGGATAAATCAGATTTTCCTAGCAATATAGGAATTCTTCTTTTCCATATACTCTTAGAAAAAAGAATGAGGTTTGTAAAAAAATTAATCATGAAACTTAACTTTAAATAACAGTTGTATGAAAATTTATTTGTGAATATAAAATGTATGTGAATTTATAAAACACTTGTAGAAAATGATAAATAACTCAGCTTAGAAAACTGCATTTTTACAAAAATATTCAAAACACTTCTCTTAATAATTAAAATATCGACTTTTTAAAAATATGTAAAATATTTTCTCATTTATGAAGCAATGATACATTTGAGTCAAATTTTAAATAAAATAAATTAATAAGTTTCAATTTAAACAACATACCTTTCATACTACAAATTTTAGCAGACATGTCATTTCACTACATCCATTTAAAATCTAATAATATTAATAATGTATTTTAAGCTAAAACAGACTATTGATGAGTTAATTCAAACGAATATTTTTCTTTTGTTATAAACATTTAGAGTATTGCCAGTTGCAATATTTTTACTCAGGGGATAAAAATGTTGATCGATAATTTGATTGTTATTCCGGATCACATAAATTTCCCAAATAGCTTATCATTGTTGGAGGAAAGGGTGGGTTTGTATAAAATTCCTTTCTAAATTTATCAGACAGATGATAAAGGCTTTTTTAAAGAAACATTTGCTTCCTCAACTGAATAATTTTAAATTATATTTGATTAGCTTACAATAATTAATGTGAGGTAATGATTTTTTTTCTTTCTTTTACTAAAATGTGATAGTTTATGTGTGTGCGTGTGAGTGTGTGTGTACATATACATATAATTTTTATGTTCAAAAATCATACATCGCTTATTTCTTTCAAGTCCTTTTATTAAAAATCGTAAAAAGGGAAACAAAATAAGGAATTTTTTTTTAGAAATGAGAAAAAGGAAACGAGTTTATTTTCTGAAATGCGTCGATTTTATGAGGATAAAAATTCTAAAAAGTTTATTCAGGGAAAAAAAGATCCACGATGTCTTTGCTAACGAAATTATATTTTAAGACAAATACTACACTTATGAATAAAAATAAATATCAGAACATGGACAATATAGGAGATTTTAGTTTTGTCGTTTGTGGTTTGAGCAAAACTATTTAAAAAGATTTTAAAAAGATTTATCAAAGATTTAATAAAATATGTAGCATTTATATTAAAAAATATTTTAAAATAAGTATGCATGATTTACTTAATATTGATTGTATTTTAAACAAATATTTTATTTCTAAATTATTTGGTAGATATTAACATTTGCATGCGTTATCTTATACTTTACATAAAACTGCTAAAGAGAAATAATAAAAATTTCATTATAAAAACATAATCACATATGAATTGATTGGCAAATTTAATTTAAATTTTGCATTGAAGCTACTGCTAGATGGCGTTGTTGTGGCGTCAGGACTAATATATAAAGAATACCTCATGTGTGTGTGTGCAGCTGGCGGTTGAAGACCTGGCGAAACCCTCAGTAGCTGACGGCATTTAAACATATTGCTCTATTAATATTATGTTTCATTTTTTGGTTATAAATTTTGTATTTTAAATATTCTAAAAGAAGTATAGTTTTTAGTCATAAATTGACAAATGTGTAATAAACCGAATAACTCTGTATATATTTAAAATCAACAATAAGTGCCAAATGGTATGAAAATAACAAATCAAAAATTATAATTTTTTTAATAATATTAAGGTTTCAATCAGTGAAATAAAAATGATTTATTGTTATAACACTTTACTGATTTATTAGCGTCATTTATTAAACATTTCTGATGAAATATGTCAGAATTCCAATTAATTTTTATACTTACATTATACCATTCGCCTTAAAATAGATAAATTAATTTTTATAAAGCTTATAAGCTAAAATATGATAAATGTGAATCAAATGATAAAACATATTTCATTCTAAGAAAATTATGCATTTCTGTTTTAATATTTCAGTCTTAAATTTATTTTCCTAAATTGGAAAGGTGTCTTCTGACGCTTGATATCATTGAGGACAAATGTACTCTTTTTAGTGTGGATGTTTGAGGGTTTGAATCCAGGTGTTGTTGAACAATGAGAGAGAGACGTTTGACTGTGCTTTCTGTCTAGGTGGAATAGCTCAGTGACACTGCCACTCGTTACAATCAGCAGCAGGGGCACCTAGGACAAGGGCAGTGATTGGAAGGTTGACCACTTTCTCCTTCATGGGATTGATGGACTCTGTGGTTAGATGACTTGTCTACGTTTATCCACGTTGTGACTTGCCCACACTTGTCCAAGTCCAAAGTGCTTCCACTGTAATAGCATGGATTTAGAGAAAAGGATACCACCTGAGGTGTCACCTGACCATTATTAAAAATTATGAGGCAACTGGTGATAGGCGATTATTCCATACCCATTAACCTTAAAGGTACAGTCCATAGTTCACCTATACTGCCATGTATATAGGACTGGGTGGAAATCAGAGAGAGTTTTTCGTTTTTTTATTTTATTTTGTGACACAATCTTTATTTTCTACAAAGAATAGGTAATAATTTGTTTATTCAATTACATACTTCAATTTTATTTTCAAAAGGATTTGAAAATAATAATTTTAAGTAATAGTGTTGTCTCTATGATTGAGAAAATGGAATTGACATGAAATAGTGGTTAACAAAACTCTAAGAAACTCAAAAGATCGGTTCCATCTTTTTTTTTCTCCGAAAACAAGATGAATTTTATCATTGTATTGATGTGAAAATTTCATATCATAATATGAGAATCTGAGTTAGATTTTTAAATAATATGATCAGTTATTTAGGCGACATACTTACGAATAAAAAAAAATTAAATACATAAAAAGAAAAACTAAATAATTGTACTTTGCGAAAATATTTAACACAATTAATTTTCATTGAATAATAATATTAAGTGTGGGGAGTATTGATGCAATTCAATTGAGATACTAAAAATTATAACCCATTGGTGGCATCAGATTGCTATCTTTCCATTGGTAGTAAAGGAAGACTGCCTTTGATTTGCTTATGAAATTTTTGTCAAAGAGGTATTTTTATTCTACTATCATTCTACTAAAATTATTCTATAATTATTCTATTAAGTATACACTAGGATTATTGTATCAAATAATTATATTTCTACACTACTATTATTTTACTAATTCTATTCAGAGTATAAATTCCTTGTAAAATTGAATTGAATTCATTTCAATTTCGTCTATAAATAAGTTATATCCGTCTTAGATATTAAATTCTTATACCTCTGTGTTTCAAAATTTAATTCCTTTAAGCTCTTCAATTTGAAGCTATATTATTTTTAAAACACTTATTAACAATTTGTAAAGCACTCTTATTGAAGGTAGTAGGCTATATTTACTGGTTTCAAAGGAGGACATTTTCTCTATTTGGTTTTATTCAACTATTATTGTGTTGATATTTTTTCCTCTAAATTTTCTCATATATATTAGTCTATTATTATGTTACTACTAATTATATTCAGAGTAGGAATATGTTTTAAATAGAAATGAATTAGTCTATTAATAATTTATGTTTATATCAGTTAATATTAGATTCTTGTGTAACTGATCGTAAATGAATTCGCACAAAACTGCTTGCAAATCATTTATAAACCAGATGCCTTTGAAGATAATAGATCATATTCACGTGTTATAAGGGAGAAAACTTGGAAATTACTAAGCATTCGATTATATTTTTCATGTAGAAAGACGAAATGTGCATTATCCATTTGATGTTCAATAGGAGCAGGGATCGAACGCAGGACTTTCAATTTTAAAACAGTGGCCATTTCATTCGTATTAAAATCCGATACTTTTCAAAATTCTGTAGTGTTTTTTGAAAGTATCAATGTAAGTATGTTTTTCTAAGACTATTAGCTATTGAAGAATCAATAGATATGGTAAAACAATTTTGGGAGAAAATCTTGATAATTGCTGAAAATGAGCATTTTTAACATTATAAATACGTTTTATTTATTTAGATTTTCAGTTCGATTTTGTAATGTTACTTGTCCTCTACTGTGATGGTGACATGTTGAAGATTAATGTGCTGAAATAAGAGTAGAAAAATATCCATGAATTAACTGTAAATTCAATAAATACTATACATAACTCAGTAAATATTGTTTAATAATACGTTTTACTTTTTATAGGCAAATGGCTGACAGCTTAAACTGATCTAACAACTCCAAACAATGGACAGGCGTTCCAAAATGTATTTTTTGTGTCGCTTGAATCTTGCACATATATTTTACGTTAGAAACACGTTTATAAAAAATTTCAACTCTATCTATAAATATTTAAATACATTATAAAAAATTACATTATCTAAAAAATCTTTCAAATTTGTGAAGTAATTATATCCCATTTAATATTTGAATAATTTTATTACATTAATTATATTTACTATATTTCTTAAATAAAAAGTTTTAGTTATAGAACTTAATAAATTCTGTTACATTTTCAGAATGTTTAATACATATATGTGTGTTTATATGACGAAAAAGGATTTAATTTCTTGACATTTCTACTCTTTTGTGCATTTTAAATATAGAATATGTGTATTTAGATATAATATACTATATTATATTATATAATAATATAATATATTATATATTTTTTATAATAATATATTATACTATATTATATTATATGTATCTTAAGTGTGATATATTCTGTCTATAACAGATGAATTCCATACAAAGCATTCTCTATTACGTCTAAATAAAACAGTAGTGTGCCGTCATTTGTTAATTATTCTAAGCAATAGTTTATACCCAGTAGAAAATGAATTAGAATATCAGGAATTTTAAAAGTAATCAACTTAATTTAAATGCAAGTATTTCTAATTGTATTGTATCTATCATGTCTTGATTTACACTTTAAATAATTATTTTGAGTTTTTTTATTTTAAAAATCCACTGCAGAATTCTAAATTATTTCGAAAAGCATAATTTGTTTTTCTTCAGCTGCATTTCATTCCAAAATTGCATTGTACCTATCGTGAAATTTAATTCCAATTCTTAATTCAATAAAGTACGCTATCTAAAAATTATTTAAAATGAAAATTCTTCTATTATTAAAGTATATTTTACTGTCTGACACTGAAAAATTAAATACCTTCCTAATTGCTTATAAATATTTATTGAAATTGTTAAAACACTTAATGAAAAAGTTTGTAGGATATATATATATATATATATATATATATATATATATATATATATATATATATATATATATATATATATATATATATATATATATATATATATATATATATATATATATATATATATATATATATATATATATATATATATATATATATATGTGTGTGTGTGTGTGTGTGTGTGTGTGTGTGTGTATAATATAGAAATTTTTTAAATAAAGCATTCTATATTGGTTTTTATAGCACAATTATGTTTCAAACATGAATATTCTAAGCACATAACACCTAAGCTATATTAAGATTTTTGAAATCCCAAATCGGTATACTATACAATTATACTATACAATTAATTTACAAAAATAACAAAAAGAGCATGAAAACATAAAAATTTGAATTATTTTAATTTGTCAGTTAATAATAAGTATGTAAAATATTTTAATCTGAATAAAATATATGTTTTTATTTTCATTAAAATATTTCTTGAGAATATACTTCTTTGAATTATATTACAAAAGCACTCAATATCTGGATACAGGCTATTTTACTAATGAGTATTTTGTAGGGCTGATTTTAGTAAATAGATTAAATTTGATTTTAAATTGTTTTATTTAATAGCAGAATTTGTGATAAATAAAAAATACATCATAAATTGAATTTTTTGAGTTATAAAAGTATAAAGCTTAAAAATAAATTAATGAATTTCGCTTTAAGTAAACGAAGAAAATTGGATAAGATGTAGTTAAATAAGAACTAAGCTATTATACAGCATTAAGCTGTAAAATAATCTCAACATTTAAATGAGTAAATTCTTGTTAATGATTGCAAATTGCTAATTTCAATATGAGTACAGTTAATTTAATATATGAGTACTTTCTGAAACTCAAATATCAGATTAACAATATTTTATAAAACAGTGAAAATATTTTCCTCTAATTTTAAGAGAAATTTTTCTAATAAAATATTGTGCTTTACATAATTGCTTCCTTTTCCATTTAAGTTTTTTTATTGTAATGGTAGTTATTTTAATATCATAATCTCATACAATCTCATTATAATCTCATACAATCTCATAGTGGCCATAATAATTTTTTACCCATCAAGTGGCAACAAGAAGTAATTGTAAACAGTGAATCAAGAACAGAAAGAGTTCCTTTCATTCTAGAAATAGTTACATAATTAGACAAATTTAAGGCATTTATGGTGTTAAAAACTTATATAATTAATAACAATAAAAATAATAACCGAAGGAATGGACTTATTCGAAGGACCGAAAATTGTAAGTATAATAAACAATATTTCGTAAAGATATTCATGTTAGTTTAAAATAACTTACAGCGCTATACGATTTCTTTATTATTGCAAAAATTCAATTAATAGAATCCATAACCCAATGTACAATGCACAGTTTTATTAAAAATTGTAATTAATACTGTATTTGAAACATTTCTATTCAGATCTATTCCGTTTTGATATTTACGAGTAAAATAAGTTTTGTTAGACAGACAAATTTGTTTCAATAGCTGTTCATCATGAAAACTCAATTATTAGTACCTTATATAGAAAGTTTTGTTTTTATAAAACAGTAATGCAGCTCTTATGCATATAATTTATGTCCAAACAAATTCCAAAGATATAATCAATAATAATTAAAGTATTTTAAGCTGAAGAGAGGAAAGATCAAGAAAGCAGATATCCAATGATATTAAAGAATGTCATTTTTCTGTTATATTTTAATTTTTAACTAGAATATCATTGAAACATTGACAAATTCCAATGGAATGGTTTCTGCCCATATATCTTCATAAATACACACACAAGGTAAAAGAAAGATAACCGATTTCCAACTGAAGAAATCTTATGCCGGAGATGAAAGAGATCGCCACCTTATGAATATGGAAATGATTACAAGTAAAAGTGTCACCGAGATTTCCAGAGTTTGTTCTTTTACCGAATCCAATATTCTAACAGAATACTTATAAGAAAATGTAAAAGAAGAAAAACTGAAAATTCGATTTTTTTATTATTTTATTATTACATTTTTTTGGTTTTCTGTAAATATTGGAAAAGTTCACGATA
This sequence comes from Latrodectus hesperus, assembly GCA_037975125.1. Classification (NCBI taxonomy): domain Eukaryota; kingdom Metazoa; phylum Arthropoda; class Arachnida; order Araneae; family Theridiidae; genus Latrodectus; species Latrodectus hesperus. The sequence goes on from CM075856.1 coordinate 21,368,711, forward strand.
ACTGATAAGATGTGCTCAGGAATATTTTACTCAAATAATATTGCATTCTCTAGCTATAGATCTACACAGAGAAGAAATACACTACACAACTGATTCAATTATACGTTTGACTTTTCTTTCTTTCGTCTTGAAAAGGTGACGTTATATATATATATATATATATATATATATATATAGATATATATATATATATATATATATATATATATATATATATATATATATATATATATATATAGATAGATAGATAGATAGATAGATAGATAGATAAGTTTTTTAGATTTGCAGGAACTATCGAAGCAAGTTTCCATGAATAAAATATGCAAAATTTCTTTACTAACTTAATTGCTTCCTTGATAAAAATTTATATTTTTTAATACTGTATTTAAAGTTTAAATGTCAAAAATATGCATTAAAATATTAACAAATATTTCAAGCAAAATCTAAGAAAATTCAACTAAAAGATCTTTCTTTAGAATTTGTATCTTTATTCATGCTTAATAGATGGATTACTAATTCAATTATTATTTTTGTTCTCTGCACACAAAGTTTTCATCAAAATTCATTATTGATGATTAATATTAAGATGTTCATTAACTTTAACTTTTTGAACCCAAGAATAAAACTGAAGCATACGTTTTAAAGAAGAATTAGTAAACAAAAAATTATTAAGAATATCTGAGTTAAAAGTTAAGGAAATTGCTTTCTTCGAAAAGAAAATTTATTAAACACAGTGTGTTTTGTTTGAAATTTGGCATAATTATATCTGAGAAGAAGTAATTGACCTAAAATACAAGAAAATAATTGTCAGAACAGGTGTTACAGATTCTTGATCGTTGTTATCATCTTTTCAACATGTGTCCAACATGGCTCTCTGCAAACGACTTCCAAAGCTTATGAAAATATCACATGATCTTATAATTGAATGTCTTATAACAGTGGTAACGGAATGAATCAGCTTGGAATTCCCTTACATTTGATTTATATAATTAACTCATCTTCGACATAACTGTGGACTTGTCTTGATTCATCCTGAATACCAGTATGATCCTTTCCGTACTATCATATTCCATACACGCCCATTATGCTGTGAGGCACCAAAGGCATCAGCTTTTATTCTAACCTTTGTTAGTGATTTCTGGTTCGCTTATAGAATAGAGGTATATGATTGATATTTTACAGTTGGTTATGTGGCGGTGTTTAGAAGAAGAGGAATTTTCATTTAAATTTTAAGCTTGAATACCAGCGCATGTATGAGTTTCTCAGACTAGTAGACAAGCTGTGTCTCCAAGTGCACATAATCATCCTCAAGTTCTGCAGACAGCTAAATCGCCACTACAGCCACGTAATGTTATAACTCAGGCTACTTGGAAGAGATACTGATAGGTGAGCTCCTACTAAGACAGCATCCTACCTTCTTTCTTATAGGGCGTTCTAGCAGTGCAACCGATCTTGGTGAGATGTAGACCTCATCAAGATTTTGGAGCACCTTGGAGATCTTTGGAGTATAAAAATTGTGTATCATTTTATTCAAATGATTAATATTTCCTCGCAGTGGCAGAGTTTGATATCTACCATTTTAAATTTCTCATAGATTATGCGTTTTGATAGATTAATCTCTAATGGATTATTGTTAACTACCAGTTTAAATTTTATGTTTTTGTTAATACACCTTATTGTAATTAAAATCGCCCCAAGCTTGTTTATAGGGATGGGGCCTTGTTACTTTTCCCGTACTTGGTACGTACTGAGTACAGTTACTTTTAAAGTAACAAGTACTATTTGACAAATTACAATTTGTACTTGTTACGATTTCTTTTGTGCTGCCATCTATCGAATTAAAAAATTATGATAGATTTTTAAATTTTATAAACAAATTGAATGAAAACTAAATTAATAATAAATAAATTAGTAATTAATTAAAACTAAATAACTATATCTATAGTATTTTAAATTATTACATAAAATTAATTAACATAATTAATGTTTATTTAAATGATTATCATTTATAAATAAGCATTCACTTAAATATTAATAAAAAGAGCTTATGTGATAATGATAATCTATAAAAAGTAATTCTTATTATTTATGCAACATTTCATTAATTGCAATTTTTCGTTTCTTAATATATTGCTTTAATTTTTAGTGTGAGACAAAGAAATATAAGTTATTTTTCTACAAACCGTTTTTTTTTTTTTTTTTTTTTTTTTTTTTGTAAAAAAAAATAAACTTATATACATTTTTTTTAAACATATTTCACTCAATATAAAAAATCATAACCTTTTGTTATTTATATATATTTTCAGAATTTATATCAGTTCTAAGTAAATTTTCAAATTAATCACTTGTGATTTTCAAGACAAGACATTTCATTAGACAAGATAATATAATTTCAATTTTTTCAACCTTTAATTTTTAACCTTAACCTTTTTCAACTAGCTTAATTTTTTGTTTGAATTTAGTAAGATTTTCCAATTATATAATTGAATTTTTATAATTAACTGGTAAATAGTTTGCGAAGAATTGTAGTGTTGCGAAGAATTGTAGTTAATTACAAAGAGATTTTATTTTAAGTTTGCCTACAAAAAGCAATTAATAAAAAATGATAATACAGCAATTAATAAAAAAATGATTTTTTTATTTTAAGTTGGAACATAACTATGGAATTAAATTTCTTTTATTTTTTTATTATTAAACATTAACGAGACAATCACAGTAAAAATTTTTGATACATAATAGATAGTAATTTTTATTATAAAAGACATTTATTTGTTTATATTTTTATGTAGTAGATAAACCAGATTTTTCTAAAATAAAAATTGCATTAACTCACATATCTTGTTTCACACAGTTTCCTGAATCTTAAGCAATTTATAGATAAATAAAGTAGCTTTGCAGTTGAAACTGTATTAATAATATTTAGTTAAATGAGATTATATTAGAGTTACGTTTATAGTTGTATAAAAATTCATTTAATATCGAAAAATATAAAACTGTTTTACCAACAATCTATAAATGTTATGTTGTTTGGTAAAAAATATGAAAGAAAATTTGTTCTAAAAGATTAAATTCTATATATTTACAGTAAAATCGATAGTGAAACTAGAACATGGTTGAATAGAAAATAAATATATTTATACGGAATCCTAATAAAAAAATATACATTATAGTAAAAATAACAATGGAAATAAGTAAGCAGATTTAACTTAAATATTTTTTTAATTTAAGAAACCTGTCCTAATTTAAGGTTCAAATAAATAGGTTATATATGTTCATAAAATAAAATTTAATTTTTAAAAAAGCTAATAATAAAAATATAAGTCAATAAAAATTGCTGAATACATAACAAGAATATCACACAGTCTTTTCTTATATTTGAAACACGTGATATATTTTAAAAATAACGTTAATCACTAAATAAATGTGCCACGATTATTGATTTTTATGAACCGAAATGAAACAAATGTACATGCATATTTTATTTCGCAATATAAATTCATAATGTCTGCCTCTCCAGCACAAGGAGATCTTGCAATTCCCAAGTATCCCTCTTCTATTTTCCAGTTAAACCACCTGTCGTTTCCCTTCTCCCATCCAGCCTCCCTACTGTAAGAAGCGATTGTCTAAATCCTACCACAATCTCATAATTCATCGATATATCGATGACATTGTTACTTGTATTTGTACTCGCTCTGTCACATTGGCTTTTCTGCACTTATTACATTCAGTCAAGTACACTATAACTACACTGATTATTTTGAAACAGGCACGTACGCACGTACTCGCTCTATCATTGGCTCTTCTGTACTTGAAACTGTTACTGATTACTTTGAAACAAGTGAAGTACATTGTACCTGAAACTGTCTGAGGACACTCGGACTCGCGCTAACTTTGTTACTGAAAATACCGAGTATTTGGTAAAAAAAAGTACTGATTACAGGTTGTTACATTCAAATACTGGTTACAAAATACTGGATACAAATATTTCTTCACATCCCTACTTGTTTACGAAGTTTACAACTCAGGTTTAGAGTAGAGACACTCTCAGCTGCATCGGTGTAACTCGTCATTAAATTAGTTACTACAGTTTTAAGAGCATGTTTCTTTCGCATTATCTACTTTTAATTAATCTCGGTCTCGTAGTTTTCAATCTAACCATATATTTTTGAGAACAATTGTTTCAACTATTAGTCACTTCTGTCGTACTTTTGTGAACTTTGTTGCACTTCAGCAATTGATCGTCTAAAACATGGGTTCCCAAACTTTTTTTTTCTCGTGGACCACTTCAAAGTTTTACTATTCTCGGTACACCCCTTGCTTCTGCATTTCTACTGTATTCCCAAAACTCCTAAAAAATATCACCCTAAAGGGAGGGAGTTAAGAAGAAAAACAGTAGCACATATTCTTGTGTCCTATTTATTAAAATAATACTTGTGGTTATACAAAATTATAAGCATATTTACAAACAATCAACAAATGACAAAATATCAACAATGAACTCTGAAATGTAAATGAACAATAAAAGATAGTCATACTTTTAATGAGACGACACAGGGCGGCACTTTGCAAGTCTCGACATGCGGTGTACACTTGTACTATTATTTACTGCTCTATTCAATTCTGTGTTTGAACTGAATCTTGAATATTTTTGAGTACCTACCTAGAGAATGATGCTACCTGCCTACGTTGATAGGTAAATCCAAGCCTAAATTTTTGTACATTATTATGAAAACCAGAAAATTTTTCGTGGACCCCCACTTACAACTTGTGAACCCCTGTTTCATTTTCACATCTAGAAGGACCCCCGTGTAGTCTCCTATGGACCCCTGGGGTTCCACCTGGACCACTTTGGGAACCTGTGGGCTAGAACATTTACACACATCAAAGTGGAATTCTATTATTTTAAGAACTACCGGACGCATCATCAAGATGAGAGATGGACAAAGGTCAATTGATTTTCTTCTAATGTAATGATCAAACTCTGAAATATATTTTTAATCCTCTGGCTGCTAAAATTGTATATTGTCTTGCAAATTTGAAATGAATCTATATCAAAGAATAAATATGTTTTATCTTTCTAAAAATATTATATAGCTTTTTATATTGAGAAGGTAAGCTATCAGAAAAATAAATTTATGTTATCTCAAAAAAATTTATAATAAATTTTAATTGATTTCTACTTATTATATAATATAAATTTTAAAACTTAGAAATTATGATGCTGTGAAGAAAAAAATATATATCTATTATCAAAAGTTAACCTCTATCACTATCAAACCTAAAAAATCATTTTCAGAAAATAATTGATTATCCGGAAAATATAGTTTGCCAATTGCTGCACATTTCTAACAGCAATTTCCTAATAGAAAAAGCAGCAAATGTAATGAAGTTGATGCTGTAAATACTAAGTGCTTCAAATGACGTAATTTATTGGACACTTCTCTGACGACATCTATAGGCAAAAATCTTATTGCTTAATTAAATGCTTAATACCGTAAATAATTTATTTTAATGGATGGAAAGAAGCGATGCTCTTAATAATATGCGAAGAAAAACATATGCCAGAAAAATCATAGGATGCGCAAATTTTGCTACATTTTCCAGTACTTTTTTTCGTGTCTATGTTTTTTCTACATTTGAGTCACCCATGGATATTGCAGAATAGTTAATTAAAGTGTTAAAATATTCTGAAATTTTGCTTGTTTTCTTTATCTACGTGTATTCTTTATATCCAGTGTAATGTATTTCAATAAATAAACCTGTTTTGGAGTGTCGAATTTTTTGTTATAGTTTACCATACTGTGATTACAACTTTTAATTTCTGCATTTGCAGCATAAAAAATTAATTAAAAAGTTCATTTAGTTTTAACAGATTTGTAAAACAGTATAAAAAAGATTCAAAAGAAATTTTTTATGCCTATGTAAGAAAGGCATTCATTTTAAAATTTAAAAGAAATTGTTTACAAATATTGCAAACATTCATTTAGAATTCTATTAATTAATGAAATTTTAAAAAATTAAAATCGTCTTTGTCGATGTAAACTAACCATAAAGTGGATATTTTGTTTTGTCTTTTTCATTTTGCTTTTCCTTCTGTTCTATTGTCAACGTGTTAAAGGCTTGATTCAACGGAAATTGGCTTCTCAAATCAGAGCATTGATTTTTGTATAAGAAATCGTTTTATTAACAATATGAACTTCGACACTATTCTCAGACATTCGATGGTGAACTTTGCCTTGTTTGCTGCCGATCGAAGAATGCGATTTGAAGGCAACCTACATGCATCTCCAAGTCAGACTTATAACGCCGTCTCAATACGACGTCGTAATTAATTTTGCGAGTCGTAAATGAAATGTTGTTATGGATATTTTAAACCAATGAAAATTGCAATAAAATCGAGTGATCATGATCTCAACTGGAACGAAAGAAACAATCACTTTATGATCAAAGAAATGGTTAAACAAAAGTTAAGCAATACATTTATGGTTAAAAATCAAGAAACTTTGATTAAAATTAATTTTGGTTATTTGTGTTGTTCTTGCTGATCCCTGTTGTCTAGCAGCGCTAGACCAAGTCTATGACATTGCACACTCTCATGAAATCAATGACCAATAATGGTCGCTCCAGAAGATCTTCTTTATCGAGTCCCAAGCTCTCAAGGATATGATCCGGAGTGGCTTGGCTTTTGCAACACTTAGCGCAAATTGGAAATTCCTTTTCTTTGTTGTTAAATGTCAATGATCTTAGGTGGCCACTTCGAAAACGAGTTATTGTAGTTTGTTCCAGTCTGCTGCACTGGAGGGATAGAGATCCGCCGGGATGGCTATTTGTAGTCACTTTAATTGCTGTTTTATAATTTAGCTACTTTGTGTGTGTGGTTACTTTAACTAAAAAGCACACTGAAAAATACAATTTTAAATACATATATTTTATTGAGTGGAACAAAGAATAATGAAATGCATAAAAAATAACATGTCTTGTAGATGTAAATGTTTAATGAATTCGTATAAATGCTTATCTTGTAGTTCATTTCTTCCCTTTGGCGTTTGAGGCAAAGATATTTTGCATCCTTTTCTGTTCAGAGCAGTTTTTCCCAATAGCCCTCCAATGACCAATCCAGAATTGTTTCTTACATTTAGGATCAACCACCTAAAGGTTATCTTAGGTCGGTTTTTCTACCTGCTATAATCAGGAGTTCACGTACATCTGTTTGCTCATTTTGTACAAGTTTTGTTCAAATATTCGTAATTTAATTAATTACATGAATTAATACATAAAAATACATTTCAATTAAAAATACTGTTAAAGGTTGCGCAAAATTAACGTCCCGTATTCCAACATAATCTGTTTCTTAAGTTTCGTTGTTTGTCTATGAAATAGCTCTCTCTATATCAAACGTAAAATAAATGTGACATTAGTAAATTAGTACCAAATAAGGTCGATGAATAATGAAGAAACTATGTCTTCCCACCGTGGCCCTGGGTGTTTTCTTCGTTATTCTTCTGTGGTTGTACATCTGTCATTGTGCTATTTGTCCTATTATCGACGAAGACTTACAAGCGGATCTCAAGAATCAAGCATACAAGTCTGAATATATGTAATGTAATAAAATAAATAAATAAAATAAACTATGTCACACTTCCTAGTAAATTTCTTCTATGTGTTGATCACTATTAAATTTATCGTAATATTAAATTTTATTTAAACAAAATTAATTTCCTTGATCAAAAATTATTTAATTCTAAATTAAATTTATTAAGATACACTTTTGAAATAGTGAATAAGAAATGATTTGTTGTTTTTGATTTAAACATTGTAAAAAATTACATTATTTATATACATATATATATGTAAATAATCTAATTAATATTAAAAAGAAAAACGTAGAGAATATTATTAATCTTGTGTCAAAACATTTAAGTAAAATTAATTAGCATTCACAGAACTTTAAATTTATTTAAATGATGAATTACTTTTCTAAAAGTTTTAAGAAACGAGAAATTGAAAAAAGGTTATAAAAATGATTGTTTACATATTTTCAACATTATTTTACGCATTTTAAAAATCAACTGAAATTCATTTGTCACGTAGCTGGAATACAAGCTTTTAGTTTCTTTGAGTCACAAAAAATTATTTCTCTCCTAAATTATGTTTCTAAAATATTTTTCAGAAGGCTGTATTTTTTACCATCAAAATTATACAGATTGTCAAAGGATATTTTAAAAAAAATTGGATCTAAGAGAAACCATGTCATAACTTCTGCGTTGTGAAATAGCGGAAATGCGTGTATTAAGGATGAATAATGAATGCTACTTTTTCCGGCTTATAAATAATCTGAAATCTTTAGATTAATGGAGAATTTAAAGTTAGAAGTAATTTATCACGCTTGGTTAGATTGCTGGATTTTAGAGCAAAAATATGCAAATCAGAACACTTCTTGCAAGGTTATGATTCGCTCTTCATGAATATGGAAATTCCGCAACTTAATTAAGAAACGTGATACTGTCATTCATTTCAAATAAATTTAAAATTTCATTACATATTCCATGAATAACAAATAAATCCGCATTGCTTTCCAATAAAATAAATTATAATGGTGACATTAAATGCAAAATTTGTCATGGATTTTTTATAAATTAGGGGTTATTATTAACCGTTTGATTTTTTTATGTAAATTAAATAATATTTTATTACAAAAGACTCATCTTTGGCGTTCATCTTCTGCTCTAAATCATTATTTATCACCAACTACATTTTAGTTGTTGATAACATTTATTCATAAATGTATTTATATTTGTGAAAATATGAGATTATTATTAACAATAATCAATTAGGTCGAAGTTAATTGTTATATACTGAGTTCGATGGATAATAACATTGGCTAACAAGTATTTATGAAGTATTGCTATCTTTCTCTGAATTTTTTATTTTTCTCTGAATCTTTTTTATTTTATTTACAGTATTTTATTTATAAATTTTGTGCGAAATTTTCTTGCCTAAACTAGTAATTGTAAAAACCTATAAATTACTTTTTCTTTGATTTGTAACTCTTGATTTATACATATTACATAAGCGTGTGAGTTTTTGTTTTAAATTGATATATGAGATCAGCAATTAAAGAACTTCTTGTTGAGAATTTCATGTTATTTATAGCAATTTAATAATGTTCATTCAATTTGAATTTTACAAACTTGTCTGCCCTGATGTCAACAGTTGTCATTTGCCTGTAATATGCATAAGAAATATCTTATTACTTATGTTTCAGAGCATTTTTACCGATGGGTAAATTTTTGTCAAAAACAAAAGTTCTCGACACAAATAAAAAAATCTGTAGCAAATTAAGAAGGATGACTCATTTAAAGAAAATCTTTAATGACTCTAATACCTAGATAATATGTTGTTGTTCAGGTATTTTGTCAATCTTCAAGGGTTTTCACCTGTCAGTATTACAAATAGTGGGAGTGATGACTGTTTACATAACTGGGCATCCAATAAGTGTGATATCGTAAGGTTGAAAGTCGCTCCACTTCATTTAGAAGCAAGTAACAAGCAGGAAACTCCCAAACGTGACATACAATTCCCAGAAGTATCATTTCACTTGGAGGACATTGTTACCACTATCTATTTAACGCCTTCCAATCATTATTAATGAACACTACAGGTTTTCAGATGGATCTTGATTCGAAGTCATTATATTCCGATTATGATAACGAATACCCCAACCACCAACCAAATCATTGCAGCTTCAGTCTAGATAACATATTTCACATAAATATGATGTTGTTAATCTAATGGTTTACTTTTTTACTTTCTCATGCTGAGTGAATGATTTTTTCATAGAAATTATGGAGACTGCAGACTTGAAATAAAATTTTAAAATATTGTAAAATTTGGATTTTTTTTCAAAAGTTTATTATTTGATTCTGCGTAAATCTTCTTTTTAATCTATTATTTGGACAGTACCACAGAACGGCTAAGTTTGTTGTAATGTGAACTGTTTAATTGCACTCTGTGAATATTTTTAGCAGATAGAGGGCCTTAATCACGAGTCCTAAGAGAAGAGACTCGTAATACCTTCAAACATAAAATTGACCAATTCTTGTCTGATACCAAGCATGCAAAAGATATAAATACCATATCAAGTTCCTGTAGTTCAACTAGTTGCTAGAATAGAGACTTGGAACTTCCACTCGAAATAGCGGCAACCTGCTACTAGGTTTTGTTAAGCCTGATTAATCCATTGTTGTACGAACCTGAATACTGTCAAGTCATCTTAAATTGATGGTGTTGCGTATCAAAAGAACTCTACTTAGTTTAGAATCTTGCTTCTGTGGAGAAAAGTAAATTTCATTGACCCATTCTTGTCCTACGAACTGTCTAACCGTGGGTTTAGTTTTGGTTTGTTTGTCGTTCAATATTCATTTTTTGCACACGAGGGCTAATTAGTCCGGGACCTACGGTTTAAAGTGGATTCTGAACCACTAAAAACATCCATGCCCAAGGTGGGATTCGAACCCACGAACTGTTGAGCCGAAGTCAAAAGCGCTAACCATTCGGCTGCCAGCTTGGCTGTCTAACCGTGGTTTAGATGTGTCACTGGAGGGAGTGTTGGAATTACGTCAGATCTTAGCTCTTCTGGTTGAACTACAAAAGACATGAAGGTCACTCTATTATGTCCAACTAAAATCCATGGGCTCCGAAGCTAAGTCAGTCTTTTCAACAGGTGCTTCATATCCTTGACGCTATAAGCTGAATCTTATCTCACCATGGTTGATTCACTTGGATAGTTCAACCGGTACACCGATGGTATCACAGTAAAGCCCTGTTAACTCCTTGATTCGTGGGGGAGCTCCTTAATTTTATCAAACGTCCCTTACCCGATTCTTTAGTGGTCATCTGTAATCAATGGGTTTTGTTTGTGGTAAGAACTTCAAAATTTGCAGTTAGTGTTCTTCAGCACAGGCCTCGCCTGCTCACATTTTATCTAGTCTGGGGCTCATCAGGTAGGACCTGGTTAAAAATTCCCTTTTGGTAATGCTCTTCTTCAAGGTGAATAGTCTCATGGGCATGATTTAGCTCTGCTGCTTAAAGAGATAAGAAACAATAACAGCCAATTTTATTGCCATTTTTCTTGTTTTTTCGGGTTGAACAAATAAGTAGTTGCTGTCAAGTTTAAGTTTGAAGCGCTGTTCAATAAAAATGTGAAGAACATTGTGATATTTTTTTCTTTGAGTTGTGTAATATATTACAGATTTTATAACTGAACCTGTAAGGCTCCTGAATTAAAGAACCTACATATTTTTACTGATTCAAATTAAAATATTGCGGGTTCGAGTTCTATCGCGCTGACGAGTCTTGTCAGGAATCTTTTTAGAATCATTAAAGTTCTATCAATATTCCACTGCGAAACCATGGCTATTCTTTCCATTTATCATTTATTGTAACTTCGTTAATCACACTAGAAACTCTTACATGTTGAACCTAAGTAATTTACGTATTGTGCAGTTAATTTAGTTCTTTGTTGAAAAAAATAGACAACAATTCCTTTTAGTTCATGTCCCAATTTTAATCATAAATTTAAAATTTCGATGACATAAAAAGTAAAAATAAATAATAGTAAACATAAAAAAGATTCTAAAATTCATATTCCTATTTGTTCAGTGATTTTTGTGCAAGTTTCCTTTTTTAGTTAGGTATATATATATATATATATATATATATATATATATATATATATATATATATATATATATATATATATATATATATATATATATATATATATATATATATAATTGTGAGGAAAATACACTATCAGTATAAATTGCTTTATGAATGATAAGTCCAAAATCAATCTAAAATGTAAATAAATATATAATTTTAGTGATTTATATTAATAAATTTATTAAAATTTATTTATCTAGATTCATAAAAGATAACTAATTTTTTTTATTTTCTTCTCCATGATTATTGTTGAAAAGATTTTCTTATAGTTTTGAATTTCTTAACTAGAAGAATCATTAGTAAATAATCCTTGTGTGGTATCATTTTTGATTATTAGCATCACCGAGGAAACCAATCGAAAAGAAAATTCTTAGTGAAAAATCATCAAATTCAATTTTAAATTTTAGAAACTTTTAATTATTAATATTTATTTTAGTAGTTATTTTTAATTCAGGTTAATGTAGGCATTTCATTCCTTATTTGGCAATCGAAATGAATGAAATTCGAGCAATTCGATTTATATTATTAAGTTCACAGTAATCTCTCATATGGCTCTCATATCAAATACATTGAAATCATGTAAAATTATTTTTTAAAATAAATTTCTGAGCTTTTGATCGAAAGCTTAAGAGAAAACAAATATATATTTGTTTTTTCTTCAGTCTTCTCTCTTCCTCTTCTTTCTCTCTTAACATATATATATATATATATATATATATATATATATATATATATATATATATATATATATATATATATATATATATATATATATATATATATATATATATATATATATATATATATATACATACATATGTATGTAGCTAATGATGGCTGTGACATATTTAACATGCAAAAGCCATCATTAGCTATCACGACGATTCTACCATTGAGAGTCGAGATTCGAACTCATGACTTTCGATTACGAGAATGAACGCCCCATCCAACTGTGCTACCGCAGTCCTCATTTGTGCAAAAATTTTATTTTAATTTTAATTAAAATTAATAAAAACAACAACAGAATATTAACACAATAAATATATAAATCAAAATATTAAACATTTATTAAAATAAATTCTCAGCAAAATTCACCGTAATGTACAAATGTAATTTTAAAATGTTTTTTCAAAATAAATGTCAAATTAATTCACAATTTTTTTCTTATTCTTCTAAGCCTAATCAACTTTTTTTAAATTTAACATACTATCATTAAGTAATAAAAATTACCATAATGTACTTAGATAATATTAACGTTGAATTTTATTTTAAGTAATTACAGCTTTGTGAAAGCGAAACAAAAACTTGAGATAATGGATTTTTAAATCTTGAGCGTCTTACAGCAAATCCCATTTGTCTCTGGTAATCCATTTTGTCTTTAGGTAACTTTATTTTCTTTCTGTTTACATAAGAACTTCCTGATTTCATAGGATAATGTATAACATAATAGCAAAGTTAACTTGATCAGGGATAAACATTTTATCTTTCAAATTTCGCAGCATAAATATTAAAAGTGCTTTAAACTAACACAATATAATAATAAAATTCCATTCTATGATAATAAGCACTTTTATAATAATAAATACTCGCACTATTTTAAGCAAAAACTTATAATAGCTAGTTTTTTTGGTAATTCATAAATTAATTAACTAATCGGGAAAGGTTGTAAGCTCAATATTACTGATAACAGTGGAAGTTCTATATAGAACGATACAATTCTTTCAAGACATTCTTATTTTGTATACATTTATATACTAAATAAATGATAGAATTTGTAAAGTGTAGTAATATGAGTATATATATATATATACATTTAAATATATATATATATATATATATATATTTATATATATATATATATATATATATATATATATATATATATATATATATATATATATATATATATATATATATATATATATATATATATATATATATATATATATCAAAAATTAGTTTTATAAATTTTATAAATAAAATGTATTTTCTGCAAATTAATTAAAAAGTACTACTAGTTCTAGTTATAAAAATAGTATGCTTATTTTAATACGAGTATTATGATATTTGTGAAGACTGTATAAATAAGTGCTTGATTTTATATAGGCTTTGTGTGTTAGTAATACTTTATAGGAACTGATTATTGTAGTTAAGAAAATTAATAAAATTTACTAAAATAAAATTTTATTTTATCGCAAAATTACCAATTAAAAATTTTTTTCTCTACGTTAGTAGTAATGTCAAACTATGCTAAGATTTCTACAATAAAAAATTATTTACATGTTCTTTCGAGATTTAATTCAATAATGAAAAAATTACAAATGTATAGTTAAAAATGTTTTACTCATATGTTTATCTATTGAATGATTAACATCTGATGACCATATTAAGAAGTGTTACGAATATATATATATGTATATATATATAAATTTTATATGAATGAAAACAAATACGATTTTTCAAGTGTTTCAATAGTTTCATAAAAATGATCTATAGTTTCAAAGCATACATTTTATATATACTAGAATATCAGTAATTTCAACAGCAATTTCCACATTTAAGTATCAATATTTTGTCATTATGAATCCCATGATAAACATAATACATTATGTTTTTCTAATTAAACATATCTTCTTATATAAGTAGGTCTGTCGACAGAGAGATGCATTGTGAAGATTTTATCAAAAATATATTTAATACACGTAAACATTTCCAATAAAAACTAGTTATATTAAGGAATATAGATTAGTATTATAAGGCCAGTATAATGCTGATTATATATAATAGCAAAGAAAAATAATTATTATAACTATTACAAGAGAATAATACAGCATGTTTACAGAACAGCAAACGACAGCATAATATGATAGTAAAAATATAAGTTAATGATTTGTTTCGTAATCTCTGTAGTAATTATTGCTGTTGCTATAGAACTTATACAGTAAAATATCCAAAGTACTGGAACCTACAGAAAATGTATTTTCTATGCTTTATTTATAAATAAAAAATGTTTTAGTATTTAATTCCTTAAAAGAATCAATAAATTGATTTTGAAATATTAAAATTGGCTGTGTTTAATATTTTTCATCATAATTTATAAATGAAGAGTTTTAGTGTTAAATTTGTATTGTAAGAAGTTTAAGATAATCACAACTGTAATTATAAAGTTAAGTAAAATATTCAGTCATGCTTTTTAAATCTTGCAATATTGTTTTCATTTACTTGATACCTAGATAGAACAATATGTTCTTACATTTTCTACCAAAATTGAACTTAAAAGAAAATTTACGCTTAGTAGAAATTTTTTTTATAAGTATTTGGTTCATTGAATAATTACGCTATTGTTCAGAAGAAGTATAAGAATCAATTTTTAGTATTTAGCAAAAAAAAAAAAAAAAAAAAAAAAAAGAAAGAAAGAAAACCCATTATCTTCTAGATCTCATATTGCTTCAGCAGAATTTCATGTTCGCATTTTACATAGTTTTGTTATCAGTTATTGTTTAACAACAGGTGGTGTTAATATGAAGCAAAAATCTAACATATTCAGTAAAGTATCGGATTTAAGATGCCAGAGTGTTGCATATATAAGCATTTATAGGAATTCCTTCCACTCTTGACTTTTCCACAGTAGAGTTTAATGATATCTTCTTAAATATAATAGCACGTAATAGCTGGCTATTTGTCAAAACAATTACCACAATTATAGTAAATATACGTTTTAATGCGAGCATTGTTCAACAATGTTGTTTTCATCCGTTAAAATTATTTAAAATTTCAAAATTAACATCATAACATATCCTCAACAATTAAAAATATATTTTAAGTATGTTAAAGTGTGATCGTTTTATTAATAAACTAATTTTATTAATTAATTTTAAATTTGTTAGAATAAAGATTTACTGAATGGACAACTGAACAGAAAATATTTCACAAAGAGATATCTAACTTCCAATGGTTATTCTCGTTTATTTCAATACCATAATCCAATACATTCTTACGTATATCTTTATTTTTCATGTGAAATTCTGTCAGTTAAAATTCTATTTTATCTTTCCTTTTTATATAACTTAAAGGAAGAAAAAGATGATTTTTAATCACTTTTAATTCCAATAAAATTATTCAAAACATTATGGTATATCCACTGCCTGATTGAAAATGCAATATCAAAGAGTTTGTTAGAAAGTGACGAAACTCGGCAAATAGAGACAGACAGCAATGAAACAATAAATGATATGTATTTCGAAATGAGAAGTACAGAGCTAGAACATGATCGGGATTGTAGGTTGTAGGACAATCGATACACGAAGCAACACTTATAGGTACAAAGACTATGAGAGTACGGATAGCGTCCTGAGGAATGGCTCTCCATTCTCTATAAACTGCCAAAATGCGTCTTCTGAAGGAAGCAATAGCACGGTCTTCAAATGGTGGTAAATTATATCCCAAACGTGTTTGATTAGAGATGGGAAAGCAGCTGTACTACTTGCAGGACATGATAGCTGAGGTGAGCAATGTGCGGTCGGACGTATTTCTGCAGATAAAGATCTTTGCTTATTCCCTGAATGTAGGAAAATGTCACTTATAGCAGCACATCATCCACGTAACGTTGGGCTGTCATAGTACCTTGAATTCAAACTGCAGGTGACCTGAAATCGTACGCAGTGGCAATCCAAATCATGATAAGACATTTTCGTAGAGTGGAGAGTTTCACAATTGCTAAAGAATTGAACCTGTTTCCACGTCGACGCTAAACTCATACTATCACTGAAGTAACAGAATCATGATCTATGTGATGAGCCTATCCTTTGCCACTCCGTTGTTCAAATCGCTTTAATCTGGTACTTTTCCAAACTTGGTTGTCTATTATGTGTATTCAATGGCAGTCTTCTTAATTGATGGCATGAGCGAGTGGCACTAGCAACTGATCGACAGCAATTCATTTGGCTCGATAAGGGAGCACTGTCTTGCGCATGCTTTAGAATTTTCTATAAACGTGCTTTTCGGTGTCATTCTGGCTGCACCGACACCTCGCAAATGTTCCTCAATTCTTTGCTCCAACCATATTCACCACAGCTGCTGCTCTGTGGATAAGTCCGAGTATCTGTCAGCTGCGAATGGCCATAAAGACCAACCTGCCCTTCTCAATCCGATCAGCATATCCTTCGCAAACTTGTCTGTCTACTGGTATTGACTCCGTCGACAATGATCTAGCATTTTCTACAATTACACAGGTATCCTTTAAACCAACTTTCAATGATTATTCTCCAAAGAGCAATATATTGACCACTCTTTTGATTTCTTATTTTGTATCTTATCTTACGTGTACTAGAGAGCTGTGCATTTCACATGATTTACATAACTTGGTATTGTTCATCTACCCTAAAATTTGCATAATTTTCTGGCCTCTCCTTCTTAGTGTTGCATTTTCATGGTCGGACAGTGAATACAAGACATTGAAACAATATTTATATATATTTTCTTCAAAACTCATAGTGTATTGCAATAAAATTACATTATGGACTATAAAGCAAAGTTAATAACGTGATGGTTACAAAATTGTAAAAATGCTGTCCTTTCTTTACATTCTTAAGAATCCTGTAATAGAACAATAGTTTGCTATATTTCATTGAATATCATTAATCTAACCATTCATTAATCCTTAACGCTAGAGCAACAATAATTTGGGTTACACGAGGTGGGCTAAAATGGTCTCACTTACTAAAAACCCATATTGTTCTGCTAAGAGCGCTGTTGTTATGCTATGCTAGGAGGGTAATAATTTAGCACCGTTATTTATTCATTTTTAACATTAAATTGTTATAATAAGTGATAAAGAATAATACAATATTGCAATATGGAATATTGTATATGTTATGTTGTTGTTTCTAAACCCAGATGGTGTAGCTAAGTTAAACCATCTCCATTAAACCAAAAATCATTAAAAGGTCTAAAAATAAAAGAGAAGATAAATTTTTTTCGAATACTACTGACAGAATTTATTTTTTAAAAATATTAATGGAATTTAAAACAAATGCTAATTGTTTTGTAGTTGATCAATTTTGTAAATAAAATTATAGACATTTTGTAAGTGATTTGAACTTAGAATAAATGACTGAATTCTATTTACTTACCTTTATGTGATCACATCTGTAAAATTTTTATATTAGTTAAAATAATGCTGATTTCCATATCATGCATGGTGTACAGCACTTTTGGCGCGTTATCTCCTTTTATTTTATGCTTGGCGAGATTCCCCAGTAAGTCTTACCTAACTATTTTCCAAGCCTTTTTAAATGAATATGTACAATTAATGATATATGAATATATACAGCAATTTTAATGTATGTAACAAGGAATAATGGAATTGGATTCGGCATCATCTTCAAGGAATTATGGAGTGTTTGGAATCTTATGATGACCAAAAGAGTTAGAAGATATACCGTCGTCTAAGAGATACCTTTTATCATCAAAAGGTGAGACGGAGATTTTGTTGATAGATGTTGTGAAAAGTTGATGGTTTTTACTGTGAATTCGTTTTTGTTCCATTCTTTTTTATTTCTCTTTGAAATAGACATCGCTTGTAATTATGATGTTTAAGTTGTTTTCTAACAACATTTCTGTTCACTCCCTAAGATGCTTTTTTCTCACCTTCCGAAGATAGCATAGTGTACATCTTAGACCGTAATCCTATAAATTCGAAGATAGGCTTCCCATTCAATTCATCCTTGAAGCATCTAATTTTCTTTTGGTTTTGAGTGCTGAAGAGAGGGTGATCTGGAGGGTAATCGGAGGTATCGTACATGTTGATATTTTTCTTCATAACAACATATACATCTTCTGATTTAATTTCATAGGTAAGAGAGTCTGTATCCTTGAAAAGCAATGATGCATTATTTCCATATTGTCTTTTGATGACGTTGTAGTGGAATTCATACATCAAAAGTTTACTTAACTCTAAAATAACAAACCCAATGTAGATTGGACGATTGAGAATCACTGTGTTTCTCATTCCTACGAGATTATTATCAAAAAATTTAAATTGTTTGAAAGAGGGAGAGCTACTAATTTTTTTTGCTTTGTGTTTGGTGTTTACTAGCTGAACATCTATGTGCTTTCTAACATTCTCCATTATTTTTCCATATACACAATCATTCATCAGTTTGAAAAATCCTTTTCAAACGATGAGGACGCTTTTTTCGTTGTTCCTTATTAATGTCGATGTAAGATTTAAGCCAAGGTTTTTGATTGAATTTTAAAATTTTATGTACTTTAGTTAATTTTAAGCCTACTTTTTCAATTCATGAATTCTTCATAAACCAAAAAATTCACCATAAAAAATGACACTAACAAAGCAATTTATAGTTTATATAAATGATAAAAACGAATTTTATGCAAATTTATGCAAAAATGGTAGCTATCACTTTTTTTATAGTTAAGAATAGCTATATATGAGTGAGAGAAAACTATACAAATATAAGCCATTCATAATTACGCGAGTAACTTTTGTTGATTTACAACTTTTGTTAGCAGTTTCCTTGACAATAGGCAGTGGGGTCCCGCAATATCTGAGAGTTTGCCCGATTCATTAAGGTGGTGGACGGTCGGATGGATGGAAATGGGGCTATCACAGACTGATGCTGCTAGACGCCTTAATGTGTCTCGCAGTGTGGTCCACCGTCTCTGGATTCAAAATCAAACTGAAGCTTCTATATCCAGAAGACAGGTTCCAGGCCGACCACGAGACAATACACCTGCAGAAGACCTATTTATAGGTCTTTCAGTCCGAAGAAGGCGAAGAATTTCTGCTCCACAACTTGTTGCAGAACTCTCTGTAGCATCGGGGAGAAGAATATCCGCTAGTACGGTACGAAGGCATCTTCACCATGCAGGTCTCTATGCAAGGCGACCAGTTGTGTGTATACCCCTCACCGGACGTCAAAGAAGGGAATCTTATCTTGGGTAAGAGAACACGTTTCCTGGACCAGACAGCAATGGGTTTCTGTACTCTTCACAGAAGAGTCCAGATTCACATTGGAAAGCATTCAGGATGTCTTCTAATCTGGAGGGAACAAAACAGCAGATACCACCAATTCAACATTGTGTAAAGAGACAGTTACCGTAGCGGTGGAATGATGGTTTGGGCTGGGATCTCAGTAGGTGGTCACACTGACCTGCATGTGTTGCAGGGAGGAACTGTGACTGGCGTGAGATGTAGGGATAAGATCCTTGATCCATATGTCTGACCATATACCGGTGAAATCGGCAATGATTTCATTCTGATGGATGATAACGCAAGAGTTCACCGAGCTGTAGTTGTTGAGGAATATCTTGAGGATTTTGATTTGGAGCAAATGGAATGGCCAAAAAGATCACCAGACCTGAATCCAATAGAACATGTGTGGGAGTATCTTGGTAGACAGGTTACTGCTTTAAATCCTCCTCCAAGTTCTTAAAGAGAGCTGGAACAAAGTTTACTCCGTGTCTGGTCTTCGCTTCCCATTTCGGTAACAGACAACTTAATTGACAGCATGGAAAGTCGATGCCGCCAACGCATGTAAGATTGGCGTGGGCATATTCCATATTAAAACTCATTTTTGTTATGCTTCTATTACTTTTTACCACATAAAACTGTGATTATTCTTTTTTCCAAGAATGGACTTTTCCAGCGAGATTGCATTTTTTTCATTGTAAATCCTTTTTGCTTTTTTCTTATGTAAACTTCTATGTTGCAGTCAATAAATACCTGTTTTGTGCACATGTCATCCAAATTTGGTGTTTCTACATTCATTCATTTGCAAATTAGGCCCAAAAACTTGTTGTTCCTTAAGTTTTGGAGGCCAATGTAATATAACTGCATATAATAAATTCTAAAATTAGATTAAAGAAATTTTACTTGACCAACATATTGTTCAGCCCTTTGAGATTACTTTCTTGAAAATAGGAATTGATTTTAAACAGTTAAAACAGTATATTAAAATTCCACATATATTTCGGAAAACATGATTTCCTACGTAAAAATAATACATGAAAGCTGGGAAATATCAAGCGTAAAAGGCTAGATAAAAATGAAAATTATAGAATTTTTATAAAAAATGATATTTTTATTGAAATTCTGCAAAAAATGCAATTTTTCATTTATCGGAAATTTAAACACACTACAGAAAAAGAAAATAAACAAATTAATTTAGAAACATTCAAAATAAATATATATATATGAATTAAATAATTAGGTATGGTGCAAAAAATATGTGAAAATACTATAAAATCTTTTACTTAATTTTTTGTAACTGACAACTAGGGAAATATAATCATCAGATGTTCGATACATAGTTTGTAACCTTCAATCAATTTCAACTAGAAACGTAAATAATTATTATTTTCCAGAGCATAAATATTCAGAAACATTTAAGCACGCTAAAATTTGAAAACTGAAATTAAATTATTTAAAAGAACATTACCATAATATAAAATGTTAACCAAATTTAATTTTATAATAAGTAATATTTAACTATAAAATTTAAAAATTAACATTTATATTTATTTTAAATAAGAATAATAATATTAGTCTAAATGAACAACTGTGCATGTACTTTATGAATAAAGAGATACTAAATAAAATGGATTAAAATCTGTTGACCAGCAATTATTTTATCTACTGTTGAATGAGGAAAAATATAATAATCACAATTATTTTCTTCTTTCTTAGATTGTCGGTAAATTATTAACACCATTGATAAATTCTTAATGTACTTAATATAATTTGATAAGTACTTCGCTTGAAGTAAAAATAATTATTTTAAAAAGGAATTATCGAAACAAATTTAATGATGTATATGTTTGTTTAACTATTCTACCGTATGTATTTCTGCGATAATCTAAGTCTCTGAAAAATCTAATAGTTATGTTTAGTAAGCCATCGATAATTGATGAAAATTATTATTCTTCGAACAATCTTTCCCGAGAAATCCAAAAATCAGATCTATTTTGCAATTGCTTCATAACATTTCTCTGAATCCCGGATTTCTGCAGAATCATTCGACTTGGGAAACGTAATATAAAAATGGATATTTTGTATAATGTCATATTTGAACATAATAACAGACAACGCATTTAATGGAATATTAATAACGTATAATTAATTTATTCAATAAAAAATACCGTAAAATAAATAATATTTCTTGAAAAACAATTAATTGCAATAAAAGTTTGAAAATAGTATTTATGAGTTCGAAAGATCATTATTATTCTCTGTTTAATTATTAATATTCTTTTAAGACCAGAAAAAAACAATGATGTCCTTGAATTTTGTTCCACTGATGTAAAGAGCCACAGAATAATATCCACATATTTAAAGCGTCACGCAATATACTTATTTCTAAATTCTAAAACATCAATCACCACAATTATTTTACTTAATTCCGTAAGTAAATGAGCGAAAACCATACTCCAACAGGGGATTTCCATTGCCCATAGCTCTTATGATTTCTTTAACCGCTGAACAAACAGCTGTGATTAATTGGATGACCGCAAGGGAAAGACTCTTTTACATCGCTATGAATTTACAACATAGTTGTATATTGGTCTCTCCAGATAACCAATTTAACTACATTGGAGCTACCTAGTCTAAGAAATGCTGAAAAAAGAAGTTTTTTACATTGACGTGAAATATCCAGTTGCCTGGTTTGCAAAGCAATAGTTCTATTTATCCTGGAAGAGTTAGTACGAATGTTGTTGTTGTCGTGTGCCAGCTAGGCTAGCAATATGGGGTGCGCTGCTCCTCTTTTTTAACTGAACCCTATTTTGGTGTGGAGTCCAACTTCCTCAGTACACATGTGCCATAGGGACCCGTTTATAGGGTAGGCAACCATTCACACCTCATTCAAACAAGGAAAGGACAAAGACAGGATAGTTAGAAAGAAAATACATCCACGCCCGAACGGGGATTCAAACCCAGGACCTCCTTATCCGCAGTCAGGCACGCTGAAAACTAGACAAGTTGGGTGGCGTTAGTACGAATCCCGACCTTTATGTATATATATATATATATATATATATATATATATATATATATATATATATATATATATATATATATATATATATATATATATATATATATATATATATATATTTACATATATAATTTGAATTAATTTAATATACATATATAATTTGAAAAAAGTTACATTGTACTTCATTTTCTGTATAAATTTAAAGAAAAGGCTATTTTTACAAACATATTCTTTCATTCACTTTTTTTCCATAAATATTGCTTTTTAATATCGACAAATATTGCTTACAGTTCAATAACAATTTAGCAAATCAAATTTATGTTTTTCAAAATTAAGTGGCTAATGTAATATGTTAAAAGTTGATTCATAATCTGTGTTAAAATAGACAAAAACTGTCTCGAAAATATATCCACCTGATTTACTAAATTTAAGTTTGCTATAAAGTTGTAAGTAGATTTTACAGAAATTTTGATTTTGAAGTGCCTGAAAAATATCTGAAAATTTTATTCTAATATCAAGAGTATACAGAGGAAGAAAATTTTCCTTTTGTTGAAACACTTTTCTTTTATTTAAGTATGAAATTGATTTATGAAATTTTCAAGAAAATGAGGTTTTCAAATAAACAATTATTAAGAAAACTCAAATATTATCAGTTTTAAATAAAAACTGAAAAAATGGCAAATTTTTATTAAGTCCGATATAATTAAGAACTGATCCAAATTAGAATATGGAAATTATAAACTATTTCATCTATACAGTATTTTCTGCCATCTTCATTTTTGCCAAATATTAAATTTAATTAATAAATATATTCTAAATTATATCAAATATATTTTAGTTATGCATCTGTGGTTCTTTCGCATTTTTTTCTTTCATTTTGTTAAAAACTTCTATAAGAATTTACAGTGTTACATAATTTATTAATAAAATAAACCATGTTTAAAATTGATATAATAAAATGTTAATATTAATATAAAGTTTTAATATTAATTAATTCATTTTACTCTGATATATATATATATATATATATATATATATATATATATATATATATATATATATATAATATATATATATATATATATATATATATATATATATATACATACATATATATATATATATATATATATATATATATATATATATATATATATATATATATAAATATATATATATATATATATATATATATATATATATATATATATATATATATATATATATATATATATATATATATATATATATATATATATATATAAGTATGTATGTATATCATTCTGATATATGGCTGATGGGTTGGTTTCTGAATGCATTGCGTTATGAATTTAAATTTCAGACACACTTTTAATCATTTCATTAAAAGTTTTAGATTTTTTTAGTGTAATTTTTTAACAAGCAGATTTACTTCAGAAACTTTTAACAAGTGGTATGTTGCTTATCGGTTATTATTTTAACTATTGTCTTTTTTAATCTGTTTATATGAAATTCTTAAAAGACAATGCGTCAAAGACACCTTCTGAAAGGAGTGGTCTAACGTTTCTGTAAATACAGTCTGATAAAATTTTAAAATAAATGAAATGCTCTGAAAATATAAGAACATTTTTAAGAGAAAAAAATTAATAAAAAGTACATATATTATATTTTATAACAAATATATATTACAATATTTAAATTAATTCATAATATAGAATACGCATACCAATAAATAAGCCTGGATAAAAATATTAAAGCTAATATAGAAAAAAATAAAAGGATTATTATAAATGCTTTTAGAAGCTTTTGTGGAAGCATTTGCTTATATTACTTCAATCACTCTTGTCTTTGTGGAAAAAATTAATTTTTGATAAAATTCGGGGTTTGTTTTATATTATTTGCTATAAATTGTACATTTCAATTTTACTGGTGATATTAAATATTCTCCATTTTCATAATTTTTTTATTTTTAAGTCATGCAATAAGTTTGTACTGATTTAAAGTCTAGTGACATAACTGGTTTTTCAAAATACAACTTTATTGTTGGAGCAAAACTTTGATGGTTTTACTCGATGATTGGCTGCCTGATATTTTCAAGAAAGTCGGCATTTAGTATAAGATTACTTGTTGACAGACACTAAATCGACTGCGAATTCATTTAAAACAGAACAAGCACAAATGAATCCACATTATTGTGAGAAAAAAAATACTTCATAATTCATTAGTGAGTCTCCACATAAAGAGAGCTTAAAATATTCTTTCATATATTCTGAAATTTTACAATTTTTTTTTCTATCTACATAAATGAATCCCATTTGCATTTACTGAAAAAAAATATTTCTTTTCATCAATTTTCCCAGATAATGGATTACCAATTTGTTTTTTAAAGCATAAAGTGTTTATTTCTTTCGTTCCAGTTGAGATCATGACTACGCCACATTATTACGATTCTCATTGGTTTAAAATATCCATGACGTCAGATCTCGTTTCATCAACATCCCATGCTATTGAGACAGCGTCGTCAATCCAACTAGTCGACGTCAATCCAACAATCCGATTAGCTGCATTCCCTCAAATGACATTCTTACAAGCGACAGCAAACAAACCAAAGTTCCAGTTGAGAATGTTATTATCAATGTCTGAAAATATTGTCGAAGTTCATTTTGTTGATAAAACTATTTTTTATACTAGGACCAAAGTATCGGTTTGCGAAGCCATTTTAAACTGATGCGCTGATAATAGATCAGAAGAAATGGAAAAGACGAGACAAAACATCCACTTTATAATTAGTTTAAATAGTCCTAGCCGATTTAAAAAAAAATTTGTTTATTAATATAGAGTACTTAATTAGTGATTGAAGTATTTGTAAACAATCTATTTTATCTCCATTGTAACAGAAGTCAAGCCAATTATGATAAGAAATATCACAATTTGCAATAATTTTTTTTACTTTATTATTACTACGTTACATACTGTTTTCTGTCAAATATTTAAGCTTGCACATTTATTAATTTTATTAAGTGAATATTTTGGTATAAATATAAGTTTATTATCTCTTTTTTATTACTACATATTTTATCAATTTTGAGAATTTTTTGAGTGCAATTTTATTTTTATCATTATCACAACAATAGATGAGTATTGATTTCAGTTAAAAAAATACTTCTATCTTTACTCTATAATAATTTAATAACTTCCTTTTCAAAATTTCACAAACGACACAGAAAAATTTGGATTGAAAAATTTTCATTTGCTTTCAGTCGTATTTAGACCATAAAATGTACATTTATTTTTAGAAATATATTAGTAGCCTTACGAGTATTACCCTAGGCTAACTTATTTAATTATATACAAATTTAATTTTTTCGGATAATTATAATTTTACAATTAATTCTGTTGGATTATGTTTTATCAATTATTGTAATAATTAATTTATTAATAGTATCTGAATCCATTTTTTTTCATTTTTCATATTTTCAAACATATATCTTTCCTTAAAATGTTCATTCAGACTACTCATTTTAGTAAATTTTGTAAATGTTTCTTATAATAATATATATTCTTGTAATACTTATCGAATTTTAATGTCATAAATAATTTAAAATATTTTAACAGTTTAAAATTATATAAATGATATTAAAATCAAACATTATAAAGTATTGGTAATTTATATATAAATGTAAAAAAATAAAATATATAGAAATATAAAATTTAAAGAATATTTTTCCATGGAATATTTAATCGAATTTAATTTTATAAGCAATGAATATCTAGAGAAAATTGTGAATTTGTTCGAAAATGATCTGAAATCTGTCAAGATTAATATTAAATCAAAATATTTTTGATGATTCATTTCCTCTTCCCGAGGTTCTAAAATATGCAAACATAAAATACTTTCTTAATTTCCTGATAAATTTGAGATTTCTGGCTCATGAATATGATAATTTTAAAGTTCTCAACGTAATTTATGCTTCCAGGAAAGTATCTTGACATTTATTTCAGTTAAATCTGGATTAATATTTCATGCCAAAATCTCTTTTATTTCAACTAAAATATTCATAGGAAATGTGAGACACAACGTACATTTAATATGAATTATTTTTATTCAAAATAATTTAACAATGCCTCAAAAATTATAAAGTTTGTTGAAAAGAATATCATATTTAGAAATGTATTTTAGGATTCGGGTTTAAAATAAATTAAGTCGTGACAAATCCTAATTTATTAAAAAGACATTTTAAAGCTATTTTAATTGAACAACATATGAAAACAATTGTGTGGTTTATGGTTACATAACTTGAGAAAGATATTGTTAAAATGTAATTATTTCTTTCAAATATATTTTAACAATCATAAGTATATTTTAATATTTCGACTAACTTAATTTATATCCACATTCACTGCATTTATATTCTACGTTAGCATTTATACATAATTAATGGATGCATTGGTAGTAATGCAGTAATATTACTTCCGAATATGTTTAATTCAAATCATTTCATAATGCTTGCATTGTCTTATTTGTGCGTGCAAGAATATTTTGCTACTCAATTCCTTATTATTTTTTATGTCCTTATGAAATATTATGCTTATTTAGAAAATTCTCAATTTGATAAATTTATTTAATATTATTAAAGAAAGTTTTATTTTTATGTGTTAAATATCACGATGAAATTTTATCTGTGTAATACATGTATGATAAATACGATTTGATGCATTTTATTTTCATACACATTTGAAAAGTTATCCCTCGATACCATTGTCAATGTGCAAAACTAAAAGACTTTTCTGTTTTCAAGAGAAATATCAATACTTTATTACTAAATATTGAACACATCTAAACACATTTTAAATCTTAAAAATAATTATTACATTATATTTTTACCTTTTTTACCAAATATCATTTTACAATGAAGCCCTTTAATAAGGATGCAATTCAAATATTAAAGATTAATATATCAAAATTAATTTTCATAAAATTGATTAAACATTTAAGAAGAGACAGGAAAAGTTGATTATAATTTTCCATGCCAATATTGTTAAGATTTATTAATATTTTTTTGTAATTCCATACATGAGATGATAAAAAATATTTTAGACTATTATATGAGTTTGATATAACACAGTCAATTATAAATAATTGGTTTATCTTTTTCAGAAAATAATGTGACAAAGCCAGTTTAAAAATACAGTTTTTGCATAAAGGAATTATTAATTTATGTAAGCAAGCAACCATAAATAGCATTTTAACTTCAATAAAAGATAAATATTCGCTTGATCGAAACAAAATTTTCCATGCAAACTGAAAGTTACTCGGATATATTTATCTTCAGAAAACACATAGAACATTTATTGAAAAAATTTGAATCTAACTTATAAATCACCACGTTTTATGTAATCAAAGTACAAAGAGCGTTTTATTATAATTCTAGAAATAGTATCCAACAATTTGTATCCAATTTCATCTCAATCCTATATAAACAAAATGTTATTCTATAAGAATTTCAACGGGTACTTTTGGCATGTGTGTACTGAGGAAATCGAACTTCACACCTAAGTATGATTCTGTTGTAAAAGTGGAGCAGCGCACCCCTAGCTGGCACACGACAACAACAACATTTGTACTAACTCTTCCAGGATAAATAGAACGATTGCTTTGCAAACCAGACCACTGGAAATTTCACATCAATGTAAAGAACTTTTTTTTTCAGCATTTTTTAGACTAGGTAGCTCCAATGTAGTTAAATTCTTGATCTGGAGACACCAATACACAACCATGTTGTAAATTCATAGCGATGTAAAAGAGTCTTTCCCTTGCGGTCATCCAATTAATCACAACTGTAATTTCAGTGGTTAAAGAAGAGAGAGAGCAATGGAAATCCCATGTTGGAGTATGATTTTCGCTCATTTACTTACGAAATTAACTAAAATAATTGTGGGGATTGATGTCTTAGAATTTAGAAATAAGTATATTGCGTGACGCTTTAAATATGTGGATATTCATCTGTGACTCTTTACATCTGTGGAACAAAATTCAAAGACATTATTTTTCTTCTATTCTTAAAAGAATATAATTAAAAAGAAAATAATAATGAACTGGAGAACTTATAAATACTATTTTTAAATTTTTATTGCATTTAATTGTTTTTCATTCGATTTTTAAATTTTTATTGCAATTAATTGTTTGTCAGGAAATATTATTTATTTTACAGTAATTTCTTATTGAATAAAATAACTATTGTTGTTGTTGTTACTAATGACACTTGGACAAGCCAAGTTCGCTATGCCTTGGCTATGCGAATTTAAGTCAATTGGGAGAGTCTTTCGCTTTAATCACAGCACCATGAAGGTGAAAGTACGACTTTGCTCTACACACATGCCATAGGGACCCGTTTATAGGGTAGGCAACCATTCACACCTCATTCATACAAGAAAAGGACAAAGACAGGATAGATAGAGAGAAAAAGTACATCCATGCCCGAACCGAACCCAGGACCTCCTTATCCGCAATCAGGCATGCTGACCACTAGAGAAGTTGGGCGGCATAAATTAATCATACGTTATTAATATTTTATTAAATGTGTTGTCAGTTATTTTGTTCAAATATGACATTATACAAAATATCCATTTTTATATTACGTTTCCCAAGACATGATTCTGCAGAAATCCGGGATTCAGAGATATGTTATGAAGTAATCGCAAAATAGCTGTGATTTCTGGATTTCTCGTGAAAGATTATTCGAAGAAGAAGAATTTGCATCATTTATCGATGGCTTACTAAGCATATAACTATCAGATTTTTATTAACATTAATAAAATATTAAATTTATCTAAATCACACCGCATAAGCTGTCACAAGACAACAGCAACATCCGTATTTTAAAATGAAAGATCTTAACTTGGTAACATTTGAATAATACACTAAGAATATATATATATATACATATATATATATATATATATATATATATATATATATATATATATATATATATATATATTGAAAAATTAGTATCCATAGCAAAACTATATATGAGTAAAAATATTGATTTTTTTTTATAAAAGTGGGTTTCACTTATGATTTTTATACTGAATTCAATAATTAATAGATTACCATATTAATTGCTTATTTTACTTACAAAACTATTTCATTTTTTTCGTTGAATTTATCATTCTTAGTTTTGGAATCAAATATCGCTTCTAATCCACCTGATATCTGGTTAGTTCTTCAAATGTAACGAAGAATTTATTCTGTCATAAGAATAATTTTTGCTGTGAACAAAATATTTACATAATAATTTGACCTTAAATTATATTAATAAATTTAATATTTTTTTATTATTTGCATCTGAATGATCAGTCTTACAGCTTTTTTAATATATTCGCATCACTAAGTAATTCTTAAAGTTTCTGTTTACACACATCTTGATCCACTGACACACAATGTGATGTTCTCAACTGCTTGGAACACTCTGATAATATCAGAGAAAAATTTATTATGGACATTTATTTTCTAGAAGGAAAATATAAGAAAAATTTGATAACTACAGCCACAACAATTCTTTCATTATAATACAAGAGTAAAGTTTTTATGGCTTTTTATTTCATCTAGTTGAATATGATGATCTTCTGAATTGGTTAGCATTAAACTCATGTTCTCCAGCTTATGAGACCACAGAGCTGGCAGCGGATTGATTAGCACTCGGGCAGGCAAATCAATAGCTCGTGGGATAAATTCTCAAGTATGTTTATTTGCATTGCATTTTCAACTGTTGTCCCTGGATAAGTAAGGCCTCGCGTGCAAAATTATGTAATGAACACAGCAAATAAACCAATCTACCACCCAAAGCTATTAAAAAATAAAGTAATATATTATTTAGCCAGCAGATATTTTATTTTTATATTAGCTAAAAATTACATTAAATATTTTATAGTTCTATTTGGCCTAATGGGTATACTTCAAAAAACTATTTATCTATTAATAATTAAGGATTAAAGTACTTAAATGCTTATATTTCCCAAATATTTTCTTACAATTAATTAAGAGCAAATAAAATTGAATAAACCATACCATATATTCTGATAATATTCAAAATATTCTTTGACATCCATTATAAGCATTACAAAAATGGTGTTTAAGATCTTGGAGATTTGATAATACACCTTTCATTTTTTAATAGATTTATAGGCTTGTGATTATAGATAAGTCTTTTTATATTAACGTTTGGTTCAACTGTAATTATTAAAAGCTTGTTTCATTCCATAGGTTCTTAATTTAAATTTAACAATAGGAAAACTTAGCAAGTTGAGAAGCAATAATCGTGGGTGGCACCACTTATCCCAAAACTCACCATCACAAATTAATATTTCTTTAATTATAAATGCATTTGCATTTCTTTCTCTCAATAAATTTATCTTCTTATTTGTTGTTGCTATTTATGACACTTATGCAAGTCAAGCTCGCAACTTTATTGGACTATACCAATTTAAGCCAGTAAGGTGCGTCTTTCGTTTAACCAGAGCACCACGATGGTAAAAGTGCAACTTTGGTTTAATCTCCTCCGATAGATGGCACCACCAAAGGATCAACTCCTTCAATTTTGACATTGATCTGAAGGGGGAGAAAATATTCTCCAGACCATTACACTCATAGTAATTGCTCAACGATCTACTTATATGTAAGTTAATATAAAATATAAACATAATAAATATAATGTTTGCAAAGTATAACTGTAAAAGAGAAAACTGTTCTTTAAAAATTCCCTTTCTTTCATGTACTATGTATGTAACAATAATTTATGATAAAGATTCTGTTATTAGAGTTTAATTCTGAAATTATATAAAATAAAATATAAGTATTTAAATATGTAATTTTTTGTTCTCTGATAAAAATGTTTTAAAGTAGTTTTAAATTTAAAATAATGTAAAGTAATTTAATTGAATGACATAGAAATTAATCATGATCAGCGATCAATTTAAAGTACAAATTAATTCGTATTGTCATAAAAAAAGAGTTTAAAATGCCCTTTAGCAGTTTGGAATGAAATGAATTAAATGTCAAGACCTAATAATCTTAGATTATTGTTTGTTTCAAATAACTCCAGTTAATTATGGCGGAATGTAATTTGATGAAATCGTAGTTGATTTATGAAATATTAATTGCTCGAATAATTTTCCTTCAAAATTTAATCAAATGTGAAATGCAATTCTTTGTTTAAAAATAATTAATTCCTAAGTCGAATAGTAAGATACATTTATGTGAATTGAGTTCATCAATGGTATATTTATAATGAAATAATGGATATTAAGTTACGTTAAATTTCGCATATCCTTGTAAAATTTAATATTTATATGAATTTAACTAATTTTCTTAGTACTTTAAATTATGTAAAATTTACGAAAACTGAAAAAAACACCTTATTTCTATAAAAGTGACAAAGAGAAATCAAATGATAAAAAGACAAGTCAGCGTTTATATTAATATTTAAACTTAAAAATTATGTCTCGAGTTAGTTAAGGTGCACATAATATAAAAATAAGTGTTATTAACTGAAACTATGTCCATATATTTTTTCAGATATAAAAAACTGCAATAAAAAATATTACCAACAGTTGAAAATGAATAAAAGACCATTGTAAATATCAATACAAGCGGAGGAAATCGAACCACACAAGTGAACCTTCATTTCACTACACTTTGTAACCTGATATGAAGTGGTATGTAGTGAATTAAGATATAGATATACTTATTTAGTTCCTTCAATAAATATTTTACTTTGCGTTGATTTGAAATAATAGTTTTATTTTTCATTGAAAATTTAGTATGCATTTTACATAATTATTAGTAAATGCATATAATTACACATAACTTATCGTAGTTATTATAATATGTACGTCATTTAATGTAACTATAATCTGAATGAAGGAAGAACAACTCGCCTATTAGATTTTTGTAATAATAAAAGGAGTAAGGCTTTAACAGCTATAAAAACTCGAAAATGCCTAAATGCTAATGCTATATATTTATACTGTTGTAAAAGAGAATGTTGAGAAAGATATACAGTGCTACTATATTTTTAAATTCAATAAAATTTTATGTGATGTCAGCAGTATGTAATTATTCTACTTATTCGAGGACTTGATAAAGTTTTGAATAATTAAAAATAGGAAGGTTCAAATTATGCATTTTTAAGAATGATAACACCACTAACTCTGATAATCATACTTGATCAGTTTTTATATTGACAAATATATTGAAGGCTTGATACAGTTACGTAAGAAATGCCGAATTTGATCAATTAAAAGTCAGAGTAACAAACCAGAAACAAAGTTACAAGTACGATTATCCATTTGCTATAATATTTAAAACAATTAAACAAAAAAGAAAGTCTATAAAGAGGAATAAATTCTAAATAATAATTAGATAACATTAAATTTTGATGTAACATCTGGATCCTATTGGACAGCAAGAGTTCCTTCCAACATCTTGCTAGATGATCTAACGTTCGTGACTTTGTAGGAGTTTCTATACTCCAAAAGCTGAAGAAACTATCGCAGGATCGGCTTATTTTTCTTCAGTGGATTCCATCCTACGTTTACCTGCAAGGCAACGAAGCTGCTAACTTTCTAGCAAAGGCAAGTACTAGTGAAACCTCGGCTCCATCTGGCCCACTTACCTTCCTTGAACTCTACTCATGTGCCAAGAAGGTCAACCAAGCCATTTGGTCACTTTCACCTTTGGTACTAAAGCTAATCACCTGGAGGCTCCCTCACTCTTAAATGTGACAGGTGGAGCCAGATTACCATCACCCGCTTCCCAAGTGGTCAACTTCGTTCCATTTCATTCTGCGAAAGAAGTAAATGCTACGTGCCTTGCCCCAAATGCAACTCGGCAAGTGCGTCTCCCGAACATATTATCTTTTGCCTGGGACTTAATAAAGAGGACGTCTTCGAATCACCTTTGCTAGTCATAGACTTTCTGGCGGTTCACGACGTCAGGGATCTAGTTTAGCCCTGTTAAACAAAGGCGATTGAAAAGAAGAAGAAGAAGAAGAAATTTTGATGTTAAAGCTGTTGACCTATAAAACTAACCATTCGCTTGAAAAATACGTTTCAATATCTATTTCTATTCTATTTATTTAAAATATATCTTTATATAATCAAAGAAACATTTTCTTTTATAACGCCAGGCTCTGGGTGATGATCCCTTCTGCCCAACAAAAACTGGAAACTCATTTATCGTTCCCTTTGGATTCTGTGAAACAAGCAACGGGAGTTAGCATCATTAACCGCGTCACTCCACCGCATATTACGCGGGCCGCATTTCATCATCTCAGCAGAAACAAACAGGAAACACGGAGAGAAAATGGAGCATTCATGCTCAAAACGGGATTCCAGCTCGGCACCAGCGCCTGAAGAGACAAGGACAGTGAGATACTAAGGAAGGCACCTCATCAACACGTAGTTTAACAGATATCGCATTCCTTTGCATATGTCCAGCAAAGCCAAGACAGCATCTTAAAAGAGTTGCTCATTCACCGCAGCACAGAGGACTGAATTGAGAACCGAAGAAAAAATTTACAAGATACATTTACAAAGTAATGAGCAGACAATGGTGCTATTTACAAATGAAGTAAGTAAACATAAATGGAATGTTTGTCAAAGTGGATGTAAAAATAGTGAGGTGTTTCAAAGAATTTAAAAGTAAAGTCCATAAAAGTACTTAATAACAACTTGAATAGTTCATTAAAGTGTATTGAGTAACAAAACTTGAATCCATCAAGATCTGTATGAAGTACGCAAGAAGTTCAAGTCCGAGTCGAAGGGTAGCTCCAGAGTTGGAGACGAAGCAGGAAAAGAACAACATCCAGGTCTGAGGGGTGCGAGGTGTGGAGTAACCTCAGGAAGTTGGATGTTATTGTGCCGGAAGTGAAGCCTTGCACAATTCCAGGCCATTACAATTGAGGAAGCAAACTGCCGAAAAAAATTACATACTATACATGAGTTTATTTCAAAACGTGTTTTCATTAAATGATTGTAAGACATAGGTCTGATAATAAATGTGTATTTAGAAAATATTAATGTATTCATACAGCAAAAATATTCCATAGTTATTTTTATCATTTGAAATTGATGCTATCATAAACACAATTTTATAAAAGCCATGGATAACCTACTCTAGTTAACAAAAGTAGATTATATTAAATAAATTTATTTGTAAAATAAGCAAATCCTTATTTAAGATTTTATTTACTTGTAGGCAATGTTGAAATAGATGAAATAAAGACTAATATTTGCCTTGTAGCTGCTTAACATATATGTCACAACAATAATCATTTTGTTATCGAGTACACATTAACTAAATGTTAAAAAAGAATTAAAAAAAACATTGAGTTATCGTGAGTGAAACAAAAATGCATAATATATATTTTCCAAAATGATAGCCATCCCGATATAAACAAGAAATTACGTATAATTTTTTCAATCACTTTTTTCTGTAGAAAATGGCTGTGTAGATGGGAATTAATTTTAAAATCTAATATGATCTTATCTATTTATTCTTTAAGGAAAGTATCCGTCAGTTAACACAC
This sequence comes from Latrodectus hesperus, assembly GCA_037975125.1. Lineage (NCBI taxonomy): Eukaryota > Metazoa > Arthropoda > Arachnida > Araneae > Theridiidae > Latrodectus > Latrodectus hesperus. The sequence goes on from CM075856.1 coordinate 21,404,016, forward strand.
TTCATCTTATTCCACACATGTTGTTGCACTAGCATATTTTACTATTTTTCGGATAGAGCTTAGCTCTACCATTTAGGTGGAGTCTTGTAAGTGGGAGTCTTCCTCTTTACAAACAGAAACGTTTTTTTTCCAACGGTGGGCACTTGAAGGTTGAACCCTATGCCACAACAAGGCCAGAAACTGCTACCCATTTGTCGTTACCCAGCGAGCACCTGTGAACTAAATCACGGAGGCGAGTAGCGTTACCTGCGTCATACCACCACAAGCCCGTTTATAGGGTGGGCCACATTCATACATCATCACGGAAGAAAGGATAGCGAAACACAGAGAGAACAGAGAAAGAAAGTAACATCCATTCTCGAACCGGGATTCGAACCCAGGACCCACAGCTTAGGAGTCAGGAGCGCTAACCACTAAGCCATCGGTCGGCACAAACAGAAACTAAGCAGAATAATCCCTGGTGAAGGGTCTGTTGTGATCTGCAATCTCAAATGTACTATTTTATTAGCATTGCGTCTTATTTTACGTGTCCATGTCGCTTTTAGAGAACACGCGACAGACCTTCAATTAAACCGTTATCCGAACTCACGATCTTTCGATACCTTGACAATCAATCGCTCATACGCTGTTCGACTCTTGATATATATATATATATATATATATATATATATATATATATATATATATATATATATATATATATATATATATATATATATATATATATATATATATATATATATATATATATATATATATATATATATATATATATATATATATATATATATATATATATATATATATAATTTTAATACTATCAACTTCTTTAATATTAAGAGTGGAAGAAGTTCTTATTTTAATGCCTGTACCTAAGCATATCTAAGCTTGTTAATCTAATTAAGTTCACAATTAGAAACGTAAAAATGATGCAATATCGCTTAATTGAGTTAAAAAAAATACACCAATAGGTTAAATCTTATTAATCTACTTAATGAAAGGGGATTGACTTACTTACCTGCTTTTTTAACGTAGCAGTGAATAAATGTATCCTAAATAATTAATTAGATTAAATGGGCCCTTTAAGGAATAGACGTATTCCAAAATTTCCCCTTATTTTAATGAAAATATTTTATAAAAATTTGGAAAGATTAGACTTTTCATCCTCACAAAATTCCCTCCTAAAATATGGTGCTCACTATAAAAGATGGTAAAACTATGTTTATGGAAACTTTGTCCTCAGCTGCATAAATTCATGAGTCCTAATTAATGACTTTCCCTTTTAAAATGTTAACAAGTTTCAATAACTTGGTACAATAACGAACGAAGTAAACAAGCTTAAAGAAAAACTTGGCATAAGAATAGCAATGACTAAAAAATGTTTCTTTCCGATCAGAAAATAACTTAAATCAAAGCAAATAAATCAAAAAATTAAACTAAAAATTTATTACTCTCTTATTTTGAATGTCATGCTGTATGTTAATGAAAAGTGGATTCGTAATACCGATACTTAACGTTCTTTGAATATGTTTTATAAAAAAAAAATCCTCACTTTTATTTTATGCAGTACAAGATAAAGGATATTGGTAATCTCGATAAAGCTTTTACGTAGACTGTATGTAAGTCACATATAATGTAGGTTATCTGGAATAATTGGTTAAGATGCTTGGCCGCTTATGGAGAAACATAGAGAAAATAATGCTTTTAAAGTCTCCATTTTTAAAACGTCAATAAAATCTCGGACCAACGAAAGACCTTCAACTATGTGGGTGGATGACACTGAAAATAAACTAAGAAAATGCACGTATTTGAGACAGTTATTGCTCTTGTAAAAATACTTGTGAGTTTGTGAGGATCGTTCATTGTTAAAGAAAAGCTTCTTGAAATATTTCATTGTTTTGAGATCAAGAATGATTTAGACCTGACATTTTTAAATAAAATTGAAAATATATATACATATTAATTACGTTTTTGTATTTCATCATGAAAATTTTAAATTTTGTTGAATTTTAAATATAATATAAAGTATTCTTTAAATCCAAATCTGAAGAATGTATAGAAATTTAAAAATAAGGAAGAGAAATTGATATTGTTAATAGAAAGAAAAAGAAAAGTTATTGAAAAATATGTTTACCATTTAATTAATAGTGCGATGTCAAAATCAGCGAAATTAAAAGATTTAGCAACTAAATAAATAATTATTAGATATAAAATAAATAATTAAATATTAAAACTAATTTAAAAAGTATTTAAAACAATATTTGTCTGGTTGGTTTCTACATTTATATTTTACATGTTAGTAATGCTTTAACTGTTACCCGTACAAAATTAGCTAATTTCCTCTTCTTGCTTGAAACTTCCACTTCGATATATCTTGTTTTACTGTTTCAATGAGTTAACTTTCTCTTTCTTGCTAATAAATGATTTAACCTGAAATATAAAAATAAGAGTAGAGAGAAAATTTATTAATTGTGCTTTTACATTTTACTATTAAAATTTATATATTTTCTTGATGTAATTTTAATTTAATTTGTAACTGAAGCTCAAAACTGAGAGAAGTTTGAGAGGGAAAATGACAAAAAAATCAGAGAGAGTGCTAATTGGAAGAAATATAGAATAATTCAAAATATATATGAAGGAAGCTTATATATTGCCGTTTTATTAATAGAACATTGTCAGTATCTATAAAACCAAAACACTTACTAACTATATAAACAAATATTACTAATATGCAAAATAATTGACCATCTTATAAAAGTTAAAGAAAATAACTTTAAAACAATTAAAATGCTTAAAATAATATTTGCTTTACCATGTTCATGCATTTTCATATATTTGAATAGTAATATTTTATGCTCTTACATATTCACTTTCTAGCTAATTTTATCTATTTGCTAAAAATTGCAAAGAAATTTGAGCATTTCACTCGTTTTATTGAAACAAAATTTTTCTATCTTCGCTTTAAATGCTTTAACATCTCTCATTTTAAAACATATTTATAATTAATTTAATTTGAAAAAGTGTAATGTTTCATAAAGAACAATCACAATTATTCTCTGTGTAAATGTATATTTTTAAGTGGTTGTAGCCGAAAAGGAAATAAATTGTAATGCATCTAATTAGTGATGCATGTACAAACATGAACAGACACGCAACTTGAAAAGTTGTATAATCCATATTAAAATGAATACATATTAAAAATACGTTAAAGAATTTTAACTATTTCTTTCAATTTGAGCCAACGATAAAATCACTCATGCACGCAATAAATATTCATCCTCTCATTAATATTTCTCTTTGCACAATATTCTAAAATATCTAAAGATATTCACATAACAAAGATTCCATATTATCATTTTTCATTAGAACAATAAAATTAATTAACTCCGAGGAATGTTCAGTCACCATAAATGATTATTTGTTGCTGAATGTAGCTCATGAAAGGTTGAGATTCAGATAATTCATAAAACCATTTTCTTCTGATTTATGTTTCAGCAGGGTCATAAATTTCCATCGGTTGGATGGTGTCAAGTCTTCCGTCGATCGAAATTGCTAAATATAGATGATCTTCATGGAAAATGTAGGAAAGGAAGAAGCCATGTCTTTTAGATGGCTTGAACTCTTAGGAAGAATGGAGCCACTTATCCTAATGTCTCATCACTCGAAAGTGGAACATAATCCAGAAATATAACCGAGATTATTTAAATATTGATATATGTTGTGTATTTTTGTAATATGTTGTAACAATGTAAATTTCTTATCATAAAGCTAGTAATTTTGTGAAAAAGTTCTTAGATAAAAGAAAATATGAAATATCAATTAATATCGTTTTTAAATTTTTTATGGAAAATTTAAAAAAAAAAACATTATTATTAGTTTTTTTCTTAAAAAATTTAAATTATTATGCAATATTTTTTAATCAAGAATTAATCACAAGAAATTTTGAATGAATCTCTTAAAAATGTCAAATTGTTTTTTACACATAAAGTAAAGAAAATTTTACAAAATTGTTGGCCCAATTGGCTATTAAATGAACTTTTTAAACTATATTATTTTGTCAAAAGTACATTTTGATTTCGAAGCCTTTTTAAGAAAATCCTGATGCCTTTTTTATATTCATCAAGCGCAGAAGATTACTCATCATTTAATCGTTAAATATAAATTAAACCTTTTCGTCTAAAAGCAGAGAAAATTCATTGATTATACAAAAAAACTGAAAAACGTATTACTAAGATTGCGAAATTAATGCCGAAAAAATTATTTTATTCATTTACAACTTCGCGAACAAATTATAACCGTCAAAATAATTCGGAAATTAAGATTAAATTAGCGCATTATGCAAACTGTTAAGCAACACACACAACACCACAGTAAACAGAGAGGAATTGTAACTAAATTCACAAAATTTATCACAAGCATTATGAATATCTGCATCCCTAATCAAGTATTTAAAAACTGATATGCATTTTTATAACAATTATAAGTTATTATAAATTTTTATAACTCTTTTCAATTTTGCAAAAGATACTAGCTGCAATTTGATATTTCATTATTTAATATAATCCTTCATAACCAGATAAAGAAAAGTTTTTACGTTTATTCTGAATAATAACGATACTCTTAATATATATGTATATAAAACACTTTACGAAGCATAAAAGCATAGCGTTTAATTAAGAATGTCTTAAAAATGAAGAAATACTTGTAGAAAAAAGACAAAATGTTTTAGAGAAAATTATATTCTTAATTGAAAAAATATATAAAATAATGCTTATGTTGAAAACCATGATGCAAAAAATGTTTGTTTTGTGAAATAAATTTAAAAAAGATTATGAGATAAAGACTCTCATTGGAGTATATACCTCAAAAAATTAGAGGGATTTTCAGTTCACCATGAGTTGCCGGATCAGTCTAAGTCATTTATTAACTTAAATATTTTTTCTTAGTAATTAATTGAGTAAAAAATATTTAATTTTAGTTGGATTGTATTTTTACGATATATTTTAAGCGTTAATTTTAAAGTTTTGAAACTTGTGTAGGGAAATTTAGACGGTAAAAGAAGGAAAATTCACTCTGTTTGAATGGATATTATTCCATAATTTCAGGAGGGCAAATGTTTGAGATTATTTACGCTAATTTAGACATTGAAACTACAACACCAATGAGGAGTTGCCAGAAAGTGAAGAACTTGGCATACAGAGACAGCAACGAACCAATAAATAATCTGTACTTCGAAATGATATGCTTAATACAAAGCCAGAACAGGGTCTGGTCAGTAAGTTGTAGGACCGCCGTGGGTAGCGATATATGAAGCAACACATCTAGGCCCAGATTCAATGACACTAAGAATGACGTGCTGAGGCATGACTCCTCATTCCTTGTCATCCATTTGCCAAAGAGCATCTTCTAAAGGGAGAGGTGGCAGGGTCCGCAAATGGCATCTAATCACATCCCAAACATGTTTGATTGGTGAGAGATCTATCAAGCATGGTGACCAAGGAAGCAGCTGTACAATTTCCAGGGCTGTTGCGAGCAATGTGCGTTCGAGAATTATTCTGTTGATAACGGATATTAGCAGCCACCTGAATTATGTGGTTGCCATCGACCACAGCACAAAATCTAAGTAAAGTTGGGCTGTCATAGTGACGTGAAATCGAACTAGAGATGACTTGGAATCGTACTCAATTGCATAACAAACCATGATGCCACATTGTCGAGCTGTGGGATGTTCCACAATTGCTGCAGCATTGGACCTGTTTCCACACCGACATCACATCGTAAATGATGTCTATCACTGAAGGCATAGCAGCGTGATTTCTCTGAGAAGACGATCCTGTGCTACTTCATTGTGCACATCGTTTTACTACACATCGCTAAATTCCATAAGTTGGCATCTATGCTGGGGGGATAGTGTTCTTAGCGAATGTCATTAGCACCCAATTGACTGCAAATGGATATGCCTGATATGGGAACATCCAGTGTGTCTTGCACACGCTGCATAATTTTGGTAGACATGCTTCGTTGGGCATCTACCACTTCCAGTCTGACGCATCGTTCCAAGCATGCTGACGTCACTCTGCCTCCACCGGCAACCCACAAAAATTATTCAGTTCCTTGCCTTAATCATCTTCGCCCCAGATGGTACATTGTGAAAGCATTTAAGTGTCTGTCAGCTGCAATTTGTCCTAATGACCAACCTGCTTTTCTCACTCAGAGCACCATGCACCTAGCAAACTCGTTTGTCTGTTGGAACCGACTCCGTCAACGATGGCCTGGCATATTTTGAAGTAACAGGTGTCCTTGGCGATATTAATCCCTCAGCCGGTTTGTTACCGTATATCTTATCCTATCTGCGCTGGAGAACTACGCATTTCACATCATTTCTATAACTCGGTAAGGTGTGTTTACCCTGAAATTTGCATAATTTTCTGGTCATTCCTTGGTTTTGCATTTTTAATGTAAGGTACAATATATATATATATATATATATATATATATATATATATATATATATATGCCTAAAATTCCAATTTTATATCTTATAAGCATTTTAAATTTCGCTTTTACTTCTGATAAGTACGTATTTAAAATAGTATCTTATATAAAAAATAATAAATTGAATTGTAAATGTTTCCATTCTAGGATATCATTTTATATATACCAATGGTAAAATATAAAAATAGAACTGCAATTGCTTACTTAAATTGAAAACTATTCAACTAAATTTCGCATACGGGATTATCAAATTTTTACGAATGTTTTAATGTAAATATCGTTACTTATTCTCTGTTTTTAAGTTTCACTATATCAGTATAATATTTTTTAGTTCAACTAATATATGAACTGCTTGAAAAAACATCTGAAGTTAAACTGCCTGAAAATAGTATAAAATTGAATTTGAATAGAAAATTATGGTTTGATAAGATCAATAATTTAGCTGCAGACTTGTGTCACTCCTTTATTTGATAATATATTTTGGTGGATACAAAAATAAATCCTTCTATGAAATACGGGACACCAATATTCAGTGAGCTTTATTTTCACTGAAAATTAAATTCAAATTTGCACTAAATCTAAGGGCTTGCATTTGTGTTAAAGTATAAACCAAGGAAATAATCTCTGCCAGCATGTAATGCGTTGTATTAAATCATTCTGCACCGAAATGATCCCTGCCTACATATAATACTACAATGTGTAATTAGGGTTTAACTTAATGAATTAGTTAATTAGTATTATGGTTAATTAATATTAATTAATTATCATTTAGAATTAACTTTAATAATATGTTCATTCCTTTCGATTAATTTGTCAAGATAAAATTAAAAAATAATCAGTTAATCACATTTCAAAACATTGTGTGTAATTCATCACATTAGAAACATGTACATTTAAAATTAACATTTTCCTACAAAGGAATTTGAAATGTGACTTTGAAATATTACAGAGCAAATTATTTCATAAGAGTTTTTTTGTAATTTTATGCTTAATTTTTACGAAAATTTGAAAAAAATTTATATAATTTGGTAACATAAAAACAAAAAGTAAATAATGTAGTTTAAAATTTTAATAGGTCACTTTTTATTGCATTGAATTAGCAACATTTATCTACTTAATGTTAAGAATCATAATTTAATCATTGAATTATCTAGCTGCGATTTCCATGTTCTCAAAATTTAGAATTTTAATTAAGACAAGTATCCTTCTCTTTAAAATTTTTAAAACAAGCATTACATCCTTAAATGAAAATGTAATTAAACGTTTCAAAGTGTTGTAAATGCAAATGCTGGTTCATATCTAGAAAGTATTGCCTCGTCTGGTCTTAAGGACTATTTTAAGATATACCACAATAATATACAGGAAACTTATTGCTTGATATACAGTGCTGTGGTAAGATGTGAAGAAGGTTTCTTTCTCGTTATCAAAAAGTACAGCATTTATATATGATACAAATGAAATTTGATTCGGTTTGCACCTGGGACAAGTAAAATGTTAACCGCAGCAATGTTACACAAGTGGATTTCTAGAATAGAAGAATTTTAAGAAGTTAATTTCTAGAGCAGATCAGTCATGTCTGAGGGCCATCTAGTTATTCAGTTACTATATTATCAAAACAAAAAGGACCTTGGTAGCTTGGTGGTTAGGGCATCGGCTTCCCGTCCGGAAAGGTGGGGTTCGATTCCCAATGCCGATTAAAGTACCACCGAGTACATGCTCGTTAAGTTTGTGGAATCTAAAGTCTTGTGGTCATTCGTTGAACAGTTACCATGGGTGTAATGGTCTGCAGAAAATTTCTTCCCCCTTCAGATAAATGTCAAAATTGAGGGAGTGGATCATCTGGTGGTGCACTCTATCGGAGAATTTGAAGAGCAAAGTCGTACTTTTACCTTCTTGGTGCTCAGATTAAACGAAAGACGCTCCCTATTGACTTTAAATCGCGTAGCCAATAATAGCGAGCTTGGCTTGTCAAATTGTAAAAAGTAACAACAATAAAAACGAATACATCAGTTAAATTAAGGGTTCGTCAGTCTATAAAATAGTAGGGATGCTAGTTAAAAAACCATGCGTTTTTTATAACACTTTGCAGAACATAAAAAATATATTTGAGCATACTAAACAACTTTTTAAGATTTATTTTGGTAAAATGTTTCTAATGTGAATCTCAAAATAATAATATAGTCAATAACATTAATAAAAAGGTACTGAGAAAAGAGCGGAATTTTATTCATGGTTAACGATGAACATGATTTAAAATTAAGAGTTATAAGTTTACGATCACAGAAGGAAAAAACTGATTTTAACTTGAATATCTATAAAAAGACTCTCTTTTAGTTGAATGTCTATAAAACGATAAAAATTCTTTATAAAATTTAAAATTTACCAGTATTAGGAATAAAAACTGTTAGATTGAAATAATTTTGTGATGTTAAGTCATTCATCATAACATTAGCATAATTTCTACACTGTTGATGTTCAACTATCTTTCCTAGAAAAATCTTAATAAAGGAATTCCGTTTCTCCTATTAAGATGGACTTGATCTTTGATAAATCATGTTTCTTCAGGCACAAAAATTTTTAGTGTTCTTATAGAATTTTTTTAAAGATAAGATTTAATGCTGTATCACAGTAAAATCAAATATAAAATTTCATTTTATATAGACACACTAACATGTACTTATATTTTCTTTGAATAAAAAATTTAATCATTTTGTTTTGAATAAAAAAGAAAATATTAAATTCTTCTCCATATCGTCTCCTTATCGCTCATCTTATTATCTAAGAAAGGCAATATTCGAAAAAATTATTAACTTACTTTATGAAAAGGGCTATCAAAATTCCAAGAAATTTTATTTTTGTTTTGTTTTTCCATTTTTTTTTCAAAAATACTTTAAATTTAGAAATTTAAATTCTGTATAAATAATTGCCTTTTAAAGTATTACATTTTTGTTTTTCCAAAACATTAAATAAAAGTATAATCATTGTGATTTTTTTTAAATTATCATTTAAATTGTACCTCAGGTGAAACTTAGTTCATCAGAATCTTTTGTACATTTGTCGATTCAACAGTCCTTGAAAGTTAATTTTTATTTTAATAGTTGGTTTAATTTTTCTTACGTACTTTTTCAAGTGATTTGGAACTTATTTCTTTTTTTTTTTTTTTTTGGAATTCATAGGCTTTTGCCTCATTCTATACTTTAGTGACTATTAACTCTCTGTTCGTATGAATATGAAGTGTTACTATTGTCAAAAAAATATTTAACTTAATAGTAAATTTTATTTCATTGTCATTTGAAGAATTTGCACTGTGAGTCAATTAAATATATATATATATATATATATATATATATATATATATATATATATATATATATATATATATATATATATATATATATATATATATATATATATATATATATATATATATATATATATATATATATATATATATATATATACATACATACATACATACATATATATATATATATATATATATATATATATATATATATATATATATATATATATATATATATATATATATATATATATATATATATATATATATATATATATATATATATATATATATATATATATATATATATATATATATATATATAAAGTTTATTCCTCGTGAAGCACTTCATTACGACAAAAAGAATCTAGAATTTGATATTTACCAATAAATTCATCCCAATTTAAAAAAAATGTCCTATTTGTTATTAAATATAGCAAATTTATATTATGTAATTTAATGACATCATTTTATTAGTAACGTATTATTTTATATTTTAAATAAATAATTAGTGAATGTTATCAAGAATATAATTTGTCTTTAGATATATAATAATAGATTTTCCATATTTTTTTTATGTCCAATTGCAGCAGTTTCTGTTTCCAGTTGCTTGTAATAATGATGTTCAATGGTTGAAAAATTGTTTTAGTAACCGCACAATTTATTTAAATCAAATTACCTTATTAATTTGATTTCTAAAATTCCTGTAAAAATAAAATTTGGAAAATTTTCATAATTTGTGGAAGAATTTACTATTGAAAAACTTCAAAAGTGTCATTAATTATATGACTCAATGTACTTAAACCTGTGCAAAAGAATAAATAAATAAAATAAAGAGAAACATTTTCTAATTTTATTTTTATGAAATAAGTTTATTGTCATTTTTCCATGATAGAACATAAAATTTACGAGTTTATCATCTTTTTATAAAGATTAAAATACCATTAAATATGCTATTTCAAAAAATATGAAATTATTTTGATATTATTATTAACTGTATTAAAAATCATATCAAAGTAACTTTGAATTAAGAAAGAGTAGCAATTATTTTGAGGATCAATTAGAGACAAAAAAAGTATTTTAAATAAAGTAATATGTTTAGCATTAAAACATAAATAAAGTTTAATTCTTCCTTGAAATTAGAATTTAGTTCAGGAAAGTACCCTAAGGACTTTACCTAGGAGTAATAACAGTTATTAATAATGCTCAGAACAATATCTTTAAAATACTTTTTTTTGCTTCTTCCCCATTTCAGTAAATGTAACATGCTTGGTTAATTTCTTCGTTAAATAAAAATTTCAAAGCTCAGAGAAAATAGATAACGCCCAACAACGCCATTTTAAAATACAATTCTAATATAAATCTACGAAATGGGACTTGCAATCGTTAAATGCTCATTCTTGTGGAAATCATTACAGTAATGGCCAATTTAAAGCAGGCATTTTTCATTTTTACATATCAATTCCTTTCAAAGCTGGAGAAGTAGCAGTAGAGAAAGACCATTTCTGTAAGTTGCTTGAATTGGATCATCCTGAGAAGTACTAAAACAGTATTTATAAAAGAAATATGAGAGAGAGAAAGTTTTTATAAATTAAGGATTTTAAATTTAACAATACATGTTTTCTATCTTAAACAAAAAAGAATGTTTTAGTTTCGAGTTATCATATAGAACACTTCACAAAATTAATATTGTTTACAATAAAAAATAATTTTACTAGAAGATCTTGTTAACAATTAAGACAACGTGTACAACATAGCAAAAAAAGAGAACAAATTACGTATTAAAAATGTATTTTGCTACTAAGATATTCATAGAAGTTAGGGGAAATAGTTACTCAGATTATTTAAATATTCGTGAAGTGACGCCACACACACACAGTATTAATTTACTAGCTGAATTAATTACAAATTATTTTAAATTTATATTAAAGAGATTTCTCAATTTAACAGACTTATTTTTGTTTTGTTTAGTTATTTTTTATACATATTTATTAAAAATTTATAATGTTGTTATTATATTATTGATTATTACTTTTCATTGTAATGATAGAAAATTAAATTTCGAGTAAAGGTGTGAATATTGTTGAAGTTGAAATTCATGTAAATAGTGATTTTTCTGAAAGATATTCATTTTGGTTATTCAATCAAACTGCAATACTCTTTTTTTAACTCCAATAATTGAATTCTTATTTTTGAAAAATTGAGGAACATTAATTCCTCTTAATGTTTAAACGAAACTTTTTTTATGTATTTTAGGTTGACGTTGCATTTCGAAATGAAACTTTATAACAACAAACAGGAAATTTAGTAAATGAGGGAGACGGGATCAAATGCCCATATTTATCTATTTTAATATATATATATATATTAAAATAGATAATATATATAATAGGAAATTTAATAATATATATATATACATATATATATATATATATATATATATATATATATATATATATATATATATATATATATATATATATATATATATATATTATTAAATGTAAAATGAGTGACATTTAAAAGGTAATGTTCGCAATGCCATTTTCATTTAGAAACATCAGTAATACTGCAATATTTGTATTTCGATAAATAAAGATACGTAGACAAATATTTAAAAATCTATACAAATTTGATTATAATACAAGTTTAATAAATTTATATTAAATAAAATGTAATCTGCTCTAAATAATCCTATTTCCCCTCATAAATCTTTGTAGGCTTTAGAGACCCTTCTGTATTGCAATGTCCTTCCTTACTTCATTTTTATGGGTACTACTTTACTTGTTTGCACTCACATAACATATATTATAGATATATAATGAGAAAAATACATTTTTCCATAACTTCTCTTATTATTTGCTTATAATAAATATTTTCTGTATGGACTTCAGTTTTAGGTTACATAATGATAAATTAAATGTTAATTTTCATTACAATTAATTTTGAATATTTTTGCTGAAACAGAGATTGGTCTGCGCTTGGAGAGTTCATCGGTAGTTCTTCAAAGCGCAAGTTGAGCAAGAAATTATTCATGCTTTGTATCTGGTAAGTTTTCCGTAGTATTATCCACAAAGAGTATCTGAAAAAATAGACAAATTTATCAACATTAAGATGTACACAGTGATGGCAGTACGGCTATTTCAAATCAAAACGACAAACTGAATTTGGGCGCAAGAAGATACTGTTCTATGAAAATAATGCAAGTCTACATGTACTTCCATTTATTAGCTAGACTACTACCACGTATGGGACATTTTTTCACTCCACACCAAAATCGTTTTGATACTTCCAGCTTTTTTCACAAACGTAGTTACATTTTGCTGATACTATTTTTGATTATTCACTGGACGTCTGCACTGAGGTTGATATATTTTTGGACTCGCAACCATCAATTTCTGGGTCGATGACTTTGTGAAAAGTTACTAACATTGGCGGAAAATCGAATATTCGAATGATTGTTACAACCAACTTTAGAGATTTTTCATGTTTTTTTCTAACTTTTTTAAGAGCAATTTTGATGAAAAAGACTTTTTTAAGAGCAATTTTGATTCGTTACATACCGTTATGGCATAAATTCTGTATAGTCCGTCATGCCAAATTCTGATTTTTATGATTTTTGGCTATTTATCTTGTTTATCTGTTGTTTTCTTGTTTATGTGGCAACCTGTTTCTTATTACGTTATGGAGATGGAGACCTATAAAAATTGTGTGGAAAATTCTATTTTGGTAACCCAAAGTGTTTATGTCCTCACTAGACGTCACAATGCTATCTTGACAAAATTTCTTCGTTCCCAAAAGAATTCGGAATTTACCATGCAGGATTATCTGGCATCTGTGCCCCTGATATTTATATACCTCTATTGAGAGTGGAGAAAAACATGTCAGTCAGACATGACGGAACATGCAAAGCGAATTCAGTCATCAACTGATATCCCTCTTTAATCTCGGAATTCTGAGCATGCGTGTATTTTAAGCGATTTTCGTTTTCTCACAATTGCTTAAGCTCAATGACAAATCTATCTACTTTTGATAAGTCTCATCACTCCTTTGAATGTGTCGGTCGAAATTTAAAAAAAAACCTGTATTTATGAGTGAGTGAGGAGATTACTTCTCCTACACATAGGTGGTTTTCAATGTGAAACCCATAATTATCTTTAAAAACTGAGGTTCGAAAAACATTAATGTTGACATTTTATTTATTTTGTTCAAAATTGTCTTTTACACTACGGAATCAAATCTCACATTATACATCACCTAAAAAACAATAAAATCAGGTTGTGAAACGCTGGCATATTCCCGTTAGTTTCATACTAAATACTTGAGCTTTCCATCCACTTTCGGTAAAAGTTTACAATAGGGTGCACCTTTGATTCTTTGGTGATATTTTGGCGCCAACGTGGTCGCCAAGACGTGACTAACAAGCTAAATATAATATTACTAATGTAATTTGTATTATTATATAATTGATATAATTGTATAAATGTAATCAAAATAATAATGAAATTATAAATAAATAATAAGATTAAAATTAACGGGATTGCCAGAAATTGAATTTTTATCACCAAATTCCCGCCAAACTAAGGGGGACCCTATTCTATACTGAACTCCCGATTTCTTGTTCATCTCCAATCAGCGACGTACTGGAGAAACCAAAACCAAAAACTTTTTCAAAAATTGAAAAAAAGAAAAATATTGTTAAAAAGGAAAAGAAAAAAATTCGTGACAATATGAAAGGAAAAAGAATATTGTGCTCTAAAATGTTTATTTCTGTAATCAGTAAGTAGCTTATGAGTGATAATTTTAAAAAGAGATTTTTTCTTGAATAGTTTCTTTTTACCTATTAATGCATCAAAATTTGTAATAATTATTTTAAGTAAAGACCATTTATTTGGAAATATGTATAGGTCAAAATTTTTTAGTTAAACACTGGGGAGTTTATTTTCTATATGTATATGAAATAAAGAAAGGAGTTTTTATTAAGAATATAGCTTAAGAGTGATTTATTGTTTTTTGTTTTTAACAGGAAAATGTCGAAATATTCAAATTTTTATACTTTAATAAATTGAAAATTTTATCAATTAAATTAAAGTTAAATTATTTTTTTATTTTTATTATATTTATAATTTTTTTAAATAGACTATTAAGCGAAATTAATGTAAAATCTAAGTTCATAAATAATAGGTAACAACAACAGAATTTTTCTTTTAATAAAAAATAATAAAGTAATACAAAGATATTTAAATGCAATGTATGGATTTCAAGTTTTTGTATTCCTGTAAATCAACAATTAAAATTAACAATGAATATTTAATGTCATTATCAAACATAACAATAATATTTATAAGCTTAAACGTGATGACTTAAAACTTTTTCATTATTGCCCTTTCAATATGCTGTTTAAAGAAACAAATAAAATTAATTGTAACAATCAATTATACTTTTATTTGTTCATTTATTAAGTGCTACTTAAGCTTAATTGTTAAAGTTAATACAAAATAGTTAAAATTCTTTCATTTCATGGATTTGTAGCAGTATTTAAAGTACAGCGAAATTTCTAAGAAAAATATATCAATATTTTGTGAAGAAAACATGTCATTAGCTTTTAATAACTTGAATAGATTATACAGTTCACTGTTTTTGAATGAAATCCATGTTATGACGAAAGATTTATTAAGTTATGATGAATTGGAATCTAATGTGATTTTCCAACGTAAGTTAAGATGTTTTAATTATTTACAAGCGATAATTGTGTCTTTAGTTAAATATTCTTTTATAGAAGTGTAATAATAAATTAGCTAAGCCTTCCATAATCATTAAATTTCGAAACTCACAAGTGAAATTCATATGTGTATCTAGAATGATAACATTTGATATTATTAAGAAAATTTATTTGTTGTCATTACCCTCTTGTGTTATTAACAAGTGATTTAGTGATATAAATGGATTTGGCACAGATGACGTATAATCCAGGATGCCAAATTATGAATTTGGCAGATTTTCTTATGTATCTGACAACCTGATTTTATTACGTCATAGATATGGAGACATACAAATTATGCAGAAAATTCTATTTTGGCGGTACAAGTTCAGTATCCCCATACACATGATTTCTCGCCAAATCTGGAAACCATTGTTTTCGTTGTAGTGTTGCCGATTTCAATTTTTGTTTTTATTGCAGTGTTGCCAAATTTAGTTTTTGTTATTATTTTTATTATTTCGTTGCCAGATTCCGTTTTTCTCGTGTTTTAATAATTTTTACGTTATATATGTGCTTTTTTTTAGTGGCAATAGCTTTTTTAGTTTCACTTCGAGAACTTTCTTTGCTAGTTGTTCTACGTTTTACTTGATAGTCATTTTAATTTCGTTGGCTGTTGCTGCTGCAATTAGTGGATTTACCGCAGTTGTGTTTCGTTGTCGCCAGTGTCCAAACATCGTAAATTTTTCTTTTTTAATATTTCTTTTACATTATTTACTTTTATTTGGGTTATTTATAATATACATTTCTTTATTAACTGGTATATATTATATATTTAAAACCGTTAAATATTTTTCCTTATTTCGTTTTCATAATTTATTATCATCTTTTTTTGTTTTAATTACTTTATTGGTTTAATTTAAAATGTCTCATGTTCAAAGTGTTGTTAATATCAACAAATCATTAAGAATATCAACAAATCATTTTAGCAAAAATTAGTATATGATAATAATGATGGATTATTGCTCAGGATTCCAAATTATTAATTAATTTAGGATTCGCAAACATTAATTAATTTTTTAACGGAAATTGGATTTGGGAGAAGGTGTAATTATTTTATTTAAATTCTATTGCTTACATGTATATTTTTACTGTATTTGTGTTTCATTTTTATTTATTTAAAAAATGTATAATTTAAAAAATATTTTATTCATGTTTTTTTTTAAATTTTAAAAAATGTATATATTTGAGAAATAAGTTTTGCATGCTTTGTTTTAAATTTTATAAAGTTTATATGTTTAGAAAAATATTTTTACATGCTTTTTTTTTGTAAAATTAGATAATTATTTTTACTGAAATGTGACACTGGTGACAAACCAATCGTAATATACCCATCAGCATGTCAGCTTAACTTCATATCAAGTAAGTCCATTATTTATATTTATTTCCCCTTTTAAATTTTCTGAAATGCTTATTTTTCGATCGAACCTTAGGGAAATTTCCCTAGTGTTAATGAACGCGCGCTTAGCTTGGCGACAAAAATATTCGCCATGGTCGCCAAGTGAATGGGGATACTGAACTTGTTCTGTTTTGGCAATCCTAGTATTTACATCATCTCTCACGTCACAATGCGTCATCTTGGTAACATTTCTTCATCACCAAAAAACTTAAGAAAATTTAAATCCTGGATTATGCGGCATCTGTGCCAAGGATTTGATAGCATACTACTTATATAAAATTATATGTGTTAATCTATTCTTAAATATAAATGGTCTTATAGTAAATGAATTTAGTTAATTGAATTTCTTTTGCAGATTTTATTGTATCAAAACAAGGAAAGCTCATATCTTGTAATATTGATTCTTATTCTAGCTTTAAATTAGGTTGTTAACGATTTCTGGAAAATTAAACTTCTAAATTCGGCATAAATGTCTTATAATCCATGGTACCCAATTCTGAATTTCAAGATCTTTTGGCGGATTTTCTTATGTAACTGGCAACCTGGGTTTTATTATGTCATAGATATGGAGACCTACAAAAATTATGCAGAAAATTCTATTTTGGCAACCATAGTATTTATATCCTCACGCAAGTCACAATATGTCATCTTGGTAAAATTTCTTCATAACCGAAAAAATTTAGACTTTAAGATCCTGGATTATACGGCATCTGTGCTCTAAACTCCTCATTAAAGCAAAGTAATGAGACACAACTCTCTGATGTTTCAAACCCATTTTCGCTTTATAAGGAAGTTTATAATCTATTTTGTCCAAAAATGTATATGTCATATATATTTTTACACTGTATTAAAGATACATAACTATATTTTAAAAACGTAAAAAAATATTTTAGAATCCATACCGAAATATTTCTCTAAAGTTGAACAATAAAAATGTAAATTACCCACATAATCTCCATATTAGTTTTCAAACAAACATAAAAAAGGATGAGAAAGAAAAAGGGTACTCATTTAAGTTTGCTGCACAAAGAGTTATTTTTAAAATCAAAGAGAAAAAGTGGTTAGGATTTTTTTGGTCAGGAAAAAATGGTCTGGACATATTTTAGTAATTGTTTTTAATATAGCCTGAAATAAATTATGTTGTGTCTTAGTGTTTTCCATCATTTAAATTTGGTTGGGCATGCCAAAAGATGGTAGCGAATAGTGTTCTTTTCTTTTTTCCTACTACAATTCATTTTCCATACAATCAAAATATCTTACCCAAGAAAAGCAATATTTGTGATTTATGGAACATGTTTATGGCATAAAACTGTTCCAGTGAATTGTAAATTTATTCGTTAATATTAATTTTTTTCGCTTAACTTAATGAATTGCGTTCCTTATCCCAACAGTAAGTAAAATGTAGCTTTGTTGCAAATGAGACTCTCGAACCATTGATCCAATTATCAGCCCAAATGCTTGTTTTAAGCTCACAATTCCTCACGTTGCAACAATGCACATTTCTCTTCCTTTTGAGTTACATTTTGTGCCTATTTGCATAAAATTGAATGCGATTCACAGTATCTCATTCTTTGAATAGACTCCTCTTCCATCCACTGTATATTGTAACATTTTTAGAACAGAAAATAACACTTAATAAAATATACGTTAATTAATGAAAAAATCACTGGTATACTGTTAAAACAACTGTTATTTATAACAGTGATTTGGAGACTATCATTGGTGATATATCGCAAAGGTTGCAAGTTTCCGTAAGTACCAAAACTATATTTTTATTGTGTCAGCAGCCAAAAATAGAATAAATCCCTAATTTGATACAATATTTAAATAAATAAATATACATCTTCTTATCAACATCAAACGATATCTTCTTATCAACTTCTTCTTATCTTCTTATCAACATCAAACGATATACTTTTGCTCAAAGTTTAAATTTCTTTTGTTCTTACTTGCATAACCCTTATGAAAATTAAAATTTTTAACACACTAGAAATTATTTTATTTCACAATATTTATAGCTTTAATTTGTAATATTCCTATGATTTTTTTCCTAAATGTTGTAATCTACATGTTGAAAGACTAAAATATTTTACTATTTAATAGTCTTTATAAAAATATCACAAAATTTCATAATAATGTATCGATATGCGTGTGACAAAAACTTTTACTACTAATTTTCTGTTATCAGAATCATATTGAGATATTTACTGATCTTTACTATCAGAAAGAAAAATTTTGTTCTGACATAAAAATTAAAACATATTCGGGAATTTAAAGCTTGTAATGTATAACCCACCAACTGGCGTGTTCGCAACGTTTTTCATTGCCAAGTAATTCAATTGTTGGTGTTATTTATTACATTCATTACATAATACATACATATGTATATATGAATGTATATACATTTATATATATATATATATATATATATATATATATATATATATATATATATATATATATATATATATATATATATCAGAAAAAGCAACAACAAAGGGGAAACCGGAGACCGTATAATCAAAACAACAAAGCATGCCAGATTTGAGAAGAAATCCCTTGAAGGGCTACAGTGTACTTACACCATGATTTCTATATCTATAATAGTATTTTCGGTATAGATAGATAAACTTTTAACCTTTTTTCTAATAAAGAAAAATATCGACTTCTTAATCAAACTCTTTTCGATTTTAGAATAGTAATTAGCAACAATTGTGTGGTCCTGATAAAAGCAAAGTTCCTTTTAACCTTAAAGGAGAATAGGCGCAGGTGCCGCCTAATTAATAATTTGAAATTCTGAATTTGGTGATATTTTTGGCGAGTTTTCTTATGTTTCTGGCAACCTGGTTTTTATTACGTCATACTGATGAGACCTATGAAAAATTATGCAGTAAATTCGATTTTGGCAACCCTGTATTTTCATCATCGCGAAAGTCACAATACGTCAACTTGAAAGCATTTCTTCATCCCCAAAAATTCAGAATTTGGATTATAGAGCACCTGTGCCGGAGAATATTAATTTTATGCCTATTTTACATCTATATCAAAAATATGCACAGCTGCATCAAAATGGTTGGACAAGAAATGGCACAGCAACCATATAATTCGAACTTTTTCTTAATGAATCAATATGTCCAAGCTGATATTGTTGTAATGTGATAAATTCTTTCCTTAGTTGAAAGAAATAATTTACGCATCTAGATAGTAAAATTCAGACCTATTAAATAACAAAAAGCTGTAAACACATAATTTTGAAGTATTAACAGTTTTCTCCAAAAAACAGAAAAACACACTATTCAAATTGAATTTTTCAAAATATATGCAACTGTATTTTGAAAAAAATGCAAATAAATTAAAAAATAGAAACAATTTCAAGTATGTAAATACAATGTCCAAGAAAAACCTAAAAATATAATTTTCGCAAATGTATATAAAGCATGCAAGATAATATACTAAAATGTCATTATATTTTGATAATCATCGCGACGAAAAGAATAAAAATCGCAACATTGTGTCGTAAGTATTTATTTCGTGTACAGCGTAAAAAAATTACATATTTTAAAATTACTAAAAATATCATGAACATTTTGCTTAGATTTATAAATTAAATAATTTTCATATGTTGACAAAATTTAATATAGTGTCAAAGTTTATTTCTGATGGAAATTGCTTAACAATTGCTTCAATGATCGATTGTGGGGGTATAATGGAATAATACCATGTAAATTATAAAATACATGTTAAATTACCTAATTATTTCTTAAAAAGAAAAATAAAGAAACATAATTTTCTAAAATACAAATACGAATTACTATTAATTTTTTGTTATTGAAATGCGTAACTGAAAAAAATTGTTTGAAATTCCTTCTCGATGACATAGATACTAGTGTTGCCAGATTAGAATGTTGTATAATATTCTTAGCAATTAAAAATCTCTATGATGTACTAAAAAATCCAGGTTACCATATTAGGGATGATATTCACCAAATATTCGGCACACATGCCAAATAAATTTTTTTGGTGATGAAGAAATTTTGACAAGATAGCGTATTGTGACATTTAGTGATGACGTAAATGCTTGCCAAATAGAGTTTTCTACATAACTCCTATAGACTTGTTTCAATGATCAATTTTATTACGTCATATCTCTTATGACGTAATAAAAACCAAGTTGCCTGATAAAGAAGAAAATCAGTCACAAAAGTCTCCAAACTCAGAATTTGGCATACTGAACTATACGGCTTTTCTGGCCAAAAATTATCCTATTGCGATAATACGGCAATTGTACTCAAGGGAATAAAATTAAATTATATTCCAGGAATCTATCTCACAAAGAATAAATAGCAAATAACTAAAAATAAATATTTTGAGAGGTAAAGAATAGTGTAGAATAAATAATCAATGATCAGTGAAGTGCATTACACTGATGATTGATTAAGTGCATTACACACCACAGCATTAAAATCAAAATGGACTTAGATATTTGTTAAAGTTTGAGATTTACTATCTTCTATTACTGAGATAGGATCTTAAATATGTTTTTGAGAAATGGGAATTTATGGAATACATAATCGAAAATAAAGTAGATCTTGTGAAGTAGAGTGGTACTCCCAAATAGTCTTCCTCATATCAACCATTTTTTGGCGATAGATTTAAAAAATATAGGCAACTTGAGTATTCATTTGTTTCGTGTAAGGCGAAGCTTTCTAATTCTTTAATGGTTACGCAGACAAGGCCTAAGGATAAGGAACAAGAACTAAATGCAAATAATTCTCTGCGCTTTTCACTTTCTCGGCTTTCATAAATGAAATCGAATGAATCTGATTCTCTTAAATGACGTCAAGATAACAAATTGAAAATAGCAGACGTTTAAAAAAATTTAAGTGTCTTCATTTAATATGTATCTAAAAATATTACACGATCTATAAAAATACATATACATGTTGTCATACGTGAATGTGAATGTATCTGGTGCTATAGCATCCATCAAGAATTTACATATCGTATTGCTGTATCAGTATGATGCAAATCATATACAGCTTAAATTAATTCTTTCTTTAGAAATTCATAGTTCCAATGACAACAGTCCTTTGTTAAATTGTGATAAATACTTGTGAAAAATAAATTATTAAATGTTATAAATCTCTTCAATAGGAAATAATTAACGTAAAAAATTATAACAAAATACTTTAACAATGTTGTTATAGTTAAAAAATATATTCCATTTTGTCCAATAAAAATAGATAAAGTAAAATATAAAAATATTTCTCATAAAAAAATTGAGCAGTCAAACTAAATTTACCATAGAAAAATTAAACATATATAATAAATGTTGTGTATAAAAAATTGCATTAACTAATGTTAAAAGAACACTTTTTATTACAGCTAACATCATAATACCAGAAATAATTAGAAAACTAATAAATATGTGAAAGCAAAATGTTAAAATTCGGAAACAATAATAAAAATATCACAGGGAAAAATTTAAAAGCAAGAAAAAAAATGAAGTGGAGACTACATTTTAGGTACCAATTGCCTATTTAAATAAAAACTAATATAATCGTAAATCATTGCATAAAACAGAAAAATCCAATAGGAGGATGAGGGTGATGTGATATGGCACAACATCTTTACTACTTATTGAACAAGAATAAATGTATACATACATTGCAAATTAACACAAGAAAAGAAAATCAAGGGGCGGATAGGGTGGAACTACATCTTAGGTAGAAATTACCAACGGAACAATAGTAGATGTATACGTGCATCGCCAATTAACACAAGAAAAGAAATCCAAGGGGCGGATGGATTGGAACTACATCTTAGGTGGAAATTACCAGCGGAACAATATAGGTGTATTTCTTGTGTTAATTGGCGTACATCGCCAATTAACACAAGAAAAGAAAACTAAGGGGCGGATGAGGTGGAACTACATATTAGATAAAAAATGCCTTTTGAAAAATACTAGAATTTTTCTAACAATAAAATTTAACAGAAGATAATGAGTTATAATTTACGTAGTTATGTAACTATATGTTAAGTTCACTTAGCCTTACTTTAATTACACTTTACCTCAATTATGTGTAACATGGTGTTGAAAAATGATGAATTTAAATAGAAGCTAAATTAAAAATCCATGATCGGGAAACGCAGTATCAGCGTATCACTGTTAATCTCACAATGTTTATGTAGTAAATGTTTTATCTTGTGATATTCCCCTCAATCCCATGTTTCGGAGATAAATAAGAGAAACTTCACTTAATTGTAGTTAAACGTTGGAAACAGAGAAGAAAGACTTTTGTATATACTTATAATTTAAATTCTATCTGCGATAGGTATTTTTGCCCAGGATTTTTAAGATATTTGTATGAAGAAAATAAATATGTATCAATTAGTTTATAAATAATTTAAAATTTTTGTTGGTGTAAAATTAAATGTATACATTCCAGTTTTTATATTAAATAAATGTTATTTTCTTGGTTTTTTATTTTCAATTCATTTGACTAATTATATTACAAACAGCAAATATATCACTGATTTAAAATACTTTGGAAAAACACTTTGAAATTACTTTGGAAAAGATTTAAATAAAAGATTAAAAAAATTTCCTAATAGAGGCACACTCCTTTCTTTTGATATTATTTTAGGCATCGTAAAGGTGGAAATAAAGTTTAGGAGAAGTTGTTCCATTTTTATTATGTCTGTAGTTATAAATTTGCTTCTTTTTATTTTGATATAATTTGACAAAATATGGACATTATACTGTTCTAACAATTTATCTTTGCATTCTTGTGTCGAAATTCTATTTATTTCACTTAATATTTGAAATAAAATTAATTTTTCTATTTTCGTATTTAGTTTACTTAAAAGTGAAATCATTTCATAAGAAATTATAAACCTAATTTCTTACATATATTATGTTTATATATGTAATTTGATTCAATATAGATTGTTAAAATTAATTTAACTTTGAATCTAGTCTCCTTATTCAAAGCCTTTCTCACATTTGATTAGAAGATCCTGAAACTAAATGATGTATCCATTTAGTAAAAGCTTAACATTTATACATTTTATGCACTTTTCATTTTTTAATAAAATCATAAATGTTTCATGTACAAACATATCATATACTTATCAACTTATTAAAAGAATACAAATAAAGGGTAATTGTGATATTTGTCATACATTTTGTGCAGTTCAAAATGCACAAATGTGTGTTATAGAAGCTTTTAATATGAATATTTAAACAGTAAAGTAATTTTTGATAATAGAATTAAAATGTTCCATTTTCTTTTTCAAACAGCTTCCAAGTTTCATCAAATATTTCATATAGGAACCTTTTTCAGTTATCTGCAAAAGTTATTAGAAATAAAAATTGAAATAATAGTAAGGATGCCACATTTTTTATTAGATACCTTAAAATTGTAAATAACTATTTTGCTTTGATCACGATTTAAGGAAAGTAAATTTTTAAAATAAAAAGAACATGCAGATATTTTCAAGAAACAGATATTGGTGGTGAAACTAAAATTTGTAGTTCATCAATTTTCCATTCAAGAAAACAAAGAGTATATATATATATATATATATATATATATATATATATATATATATATATATATATATATATATATATATATATATATATATATATATATATATATATATATATATATATATATATATATATATATATATATATATATATATATATATATGTATATATATATATAATGTATATATATATACATGAAGATGCTGCAAATAAAAAAATTTATCTCGTAAAAATATTGTGTATGTGTAAATAAAACAGTTTCATTTGTATTTCACGTAACTTTTAAATTACTTGAAAAAATACATTTTTTTATACTGTCTATATTAAGTATGTAATACTTTTGATGATCGAAGATTATTAACAAGTATATGAATTATGGAAAGATTATATTAAAGAAACCAAATATTTTGACGATTTTTTTTAATTTGCAATATTCATAATGGAACGGAACATAGAAAATTCATAGAATCTATACTCCAAGGAGTAATCATATATCTTTAAAAAATAAAACGAATTATTTTGTTGGTAGGATTTCAAAAC
The DNA here is from genome assembly GCA_037975125.1 of Latrodectus hesperus. Lineage (NCBI taxonomy): Eukaryota > Metazoa > Arthropoda > Arachnida > Araneae > Theridiidae > Latrodectus > Latrodectus hesperus. The sequence goes on from CM075856.1 coordinate 21,429,067, forward strand.
AAAAAATATGGGTAGAATTTGAAAGCTTTTTGTATATATATATATATATATATATATATATATATATATATATATATATATATATATATATATATATATATATATATATATATATATATATATATATATATATATATATATATATATATATATATATATATATATATATATATATATATATATATATATATACATATATATATATATATATATAATATATATATATGTATATATATATATATATACAGTAAGACCCCGTTTAACGCGGGGGATACGTTCCATCAAAGTAGAGCGTAATGCGAAACAGCGCTAAACGAGGCTTTCTTTACATGTAAATATTGGGATTAGGGGAAGATGGCTAGGAAATTGGTTAGGTATTAAATTTAAAAAGTATGTTTTTTAATAAAAATAAACATTTATTTCTTAAAGCCCAAATTAATACCACATTATTATTTCTTGCAAAAATAAAAACAACATATAAATAACAAAACGAATATTCTTAAAAAAACCAAATAAAATTCTAAGTCAGTCATATTTAGTTAGCCTTCAGCGTTTTCAGTGTTCTGCCTTTTTGTGAGAAAAGCTTCTAATGCTGTTTGCCTTTTCTTTTGTGTTGTTCTCTTAAAAGTTCTTCATAAACGGATAGAGCATCTCAAACACCACGCCTTACTTTTGAGCTCCTGTCAAAATTCGGATCATTTTCAATGATTTGATCTATTATTTCAGTTATGGTAGACAAACTCCTTGTTACAAACGCCATCGAAAGTTCTTTTTGCTCTTCTTCTGAATCACTGCTGTCAACATTTTTGTTTTCTTCTTGTTCAGTTAATTCCTTGAGCTCATCATTAGAAAGACTAGCCGCTGCTTCTTGAATTATTTCTTCGACATCTTCCACATTTACCCCGTCAAAACCGGTTTGCTTCGTTAATTTCACTATCTCTTCCACTATTTCATCCACATCGACAGAGTGTCCAACGTGGTCGCTCTTACTTAAATCCGGCCAAATATTCTTCCATACTCCTTTCAAAGATCTTTCTGTTACCTCATTCCAAGAAAGGCCTATATTTTCTACAGCATCCACGATGTTGTAGTTTTTAAAAATTCTCTTATGGACTGGTTCTCTTCTCCGTCTGTTTGTTCAAACATTTGCTTAAAGGTGCGCCACAAGTAATAAGCCTTAAATTTTGATATAACGCCTTGGTCCATTGGTTGAATTAAGGCAGTTGTGTTAAGCGGCAAGAAAACCATTTCGACTGGAATGCATGTTGTTAAGTCTGATAAATTTGTTGGGTGGCTTAGAGCATTATCAATTAACAGAAATGCTTTTTGTTCAAGTTTTTTAATTTCGCAAAAACGTTTAACAGACGGGCAGAAATGTTCAGTGAACCAATCCTGGAAAATTTTCGCAGTTATCCATGATTTTTTATTAGACTCCCAAATTACAGGTAAAGTTGATTTAGATATGCCTTTCATCGTTCTTGGGTTTTTGGAATGGTAAATTAGTTATGGTTTTAATTTAAAATCTCCGCTTGCGTTAACACCTAGTAAAAGGGTTGAGCGATCTTTTGCAGCTTTATATCCTGGTGCCCGTTTCTCTTCACGGGATAGAAATGTTCGTTTGGCATTCTTTTCCAAAACAAGCCTGTTTCATCAACATTAAAAACCAATTCTGGAGGATAGTTTCCTTCTTCAATTATATTTTTAATATCGCAGGAAATTCAGCAGCCGTTTTTGTTTCACCACTTGCTACTTCTCCTGTAATCTTTATGTTGTGAAGGTTATTTCGATGTTTAAATCTATTAAACCATCCGCGACTAGCAACGAAAGTTTCACTTGCGTTAATTGTCTCAGCCTGAATGTAATTAAAAATTCTTCTAGCTTTTTCCATTATGATAGATTGACTTAACGGTATATTGCGGTCAATTTGATCGTCAATCCATATAGACAGTCGTTTTTCCATTTCCTCTATGATATTATTTCTAGAACGGGTAATTCTAGTTGCAGAGCTTGACGTAGTTGTAGTTGCCGATGACAGTATTTTTTATTTATTCTTCATGATGGTCCTTATTGTTGAAGTTGGCAAATTCAATGAAGCACTAATTAGAGTTTGACGTTCACCAGAATCTAATCTTCTAATCACTTCCATTTTAGTTTTGAGTGAAATGCTTTTTCTGGTTGCTTTCTTTTCTTTTTCATTATCACCCCTAGTAAAAACTAAAGCTCAAAATATTTGACACTGTAATATAGTATTAAGTATGTAAATTAATACCTACTTACAATAATGTCAACAAATGTTTCCAATAATAAAAATATGTCTGTACAATACCGCACCAAACAAGAAATACAAGTACACTCTTTCGGATATGTATTTGAAACCTATCGCTGCATAATATTTCGGGGCATCCCCGTATGCTGCGAGCGATTTCGTGGAATCCCCAGATTGAAATAAAAGAGCGCTAAACGAAACAGCGTTAAGCGGGGTCTTACCATATATATATATAAATATATATATATATATATATATATATATATATATATATATATATATATATATATATATATATATAAATGTTTCCCTTCATTTAAAACATGTTATATTACATTTTGTAATTAGTCATTTCTTATATTGTGAAGGAAATGACACATTAATTAGGATATTTACAAAATATAAATGAAGAAAGAGTTTGTGGAACTATTCTTAATGTTGAGTAATAAGAATATTTTAATTTTTTAGAAAGGGTATTTCCAAATTCTACTGAGTTTTATTTTAAGAGCATAAAAAAAATTTATTTCAGAAAAATATTCAAAACCAGCAGGAAAACTCATTACAAAACCCAATTTCAAGAAAAGATGCATTTTTGTTTAGAATTTTATTTATGTTGGAATGAATAATTTAGGCTCATCAGATTATTTGATGCATGATCTCCCTCACAATATCAAGGCCCCTAAACAGTTAAATAATATTTAAGTACGGCGTGGATGCAGACTGTTTTTTAAAAGATATTACGATGACTGACTTTAAAGAAGATAAAAATTTGATGATGTGATTATGTATATTTTAATCCCATTATACTGGAAAATAAAAGATTTGATACTGAATAAATAAAAAAAAGTATAAGAATTTTAAAGTTCAAAATAATGATGAAATAATTGAGGTAGATTGTGATATGGTAAAATATTTATTACTGAATGATTAAAAATATGCATCAAAGAATCGAAAGGATTCAAAAGATTCAATAGTTAAAAATATAATTCTTTCCAAGGATTATGGCGGTTTTATTTTTTAAAATTGTATATTACAGAATTATAAATACAATAGAACCTACAAAACATGTAGAGCATTGAAATAAATATAGTTTAGCATTATCATGTGAAAATGACAAAATATTTATTCTTGAAGATGGAGCTTATGTTAATCCTTAGATCATTGTAAAAATATTTCATGTGGCAATATATTAAATTTTCTAACACCATTTTCTGCTACAGTAAAGAAAAATTAAATGTATAATTTTCTAAAAATATTTTTTCTAATCTATTTTTATCTAACCTAATCTATATAATTCTAAAAAGAATTCTAAAAAAATAAAATAAAATAAAGATAAAAAAATCTAAAAAAATTCTGAATACCATTAAAATTTTGAATATTTTCGAAAAACATATTTGAAATTGTAGGGGCTATATTAAAAAAACGCGACTTTAAAAAAAATCAAAACAATAGATATTGAAAATCATATATTGTAAAATTCATGGTGGATGTTAACGAAAAAGAGTATTTTCCTTAAATGATTCATGAACAATTAACTGAGACTATTTTTATCAAAATATATTTTTAGATTAAATTTTGGAATTATAATTTTTCAACACTTTATCTTTTTTTGGTTATATCCTGAAATTCATATTATTTTATTTATTTCTACAATTCCTTTTTTTCCCTCAAAAATCAATATTTTATTTCATCACGTTTTTTAAAATATTTATGTTTTTACTATTATTTCTTTCGCAGATAATTTTTCTTGTTTTTTAAATTCTAATTTCTGATTGTTTATACATACTCAGCAAAAAGTCAGGCAATCTGTTAATCTTCACTGACGACAATATAGAGCATTAATTCTTATGATTAATCATTTATTTTATATTATACTATTTGATTATCTAAACTTTAAAAATTTATAAATAGTTTCAAAGAGATTATTTTTATAATACTTAATGAATTTAATCTCAAGTATAACTTTTACTTTGTGATTTTGTTCAATCATTAAAATCAAGTAAGGTTAAAATTCTCATGAACCACATTTCAGCATTTTCGTAAAGTAAATAAAACAAGTTTCCTAATTTTACTTTACAAAGAGATTTTAGACATGCTTTAATCTTCTTACTTTAAATTTTCATGAAAATGCTTAATAAAGTGTAGTATTTTGAAAATGTGATAACGCAAAGAGCTTACATGTAAAAACAATCTAAGTTTAGATGAAAATTACAATTTTAAGTCTATTTATGATGCACTTCCTTCAAATAGTGTATATAGAGAAAAAAGAATCATCACTTTTACGGAATTTGAAATCAAAAACATTTATTTATAATATAGAAAGAATTAATCAAAAATATTTACCAAGAGGCATTTAATGAAATATTAAAATTAAAAATAATTAAAAAATAATAATTTAAATTTATTCCCTATAAAAATAATATAAACTTATAATCAATCTTAAAACAGCTTTTTGCTTACAAAAGCCGTTTGCTTACAAAAAATTGGAAAGAAGGACTACTCTTTAATAAAGTTTTATTGATACTGAGGGATGCCTGCGTTTTGTTTCTATTCTTCCCACATTATCAAATGACTAATCCACACAGCGATTAATTGTAATATTGTTCAAAGTCACTATTCATATCGATTCCTTGGTTTGGTTTGGATTGTTTGTCGATCAACGGTCATTTTTTGCACACGAGGGCTAATTAGACCGAGACCTACGGTTTAAAGTGAATTCCGAACCACTATAAACATCCATATCCAAGGTTGGACGGATATCGATTTATATATTTCATTTCGATTGCCAACTATTCATAAGAAACTTATACTAAAATATATATATATGTGTGTGTATATATATATATACACAGTCCAGTCACATTAATGTGACCATCTGTCTAAAGCCAGAATAACCACCTTTCGCAGAGCGGACTGCTGCGATGCGTGCAGGAAGAGAGTCACTTAGGTCCCTGAAGGTGTTCTCTGGGATGTTGAGCCATGCCGACTCTAATGCCATGGCCAGCTGCACTAGATTACGCGGTTGAGTATCCATGGCGCGAACAACTCGATCGAGATGGTCCCACAGATGCTCGATTGGGCTTAAGTCAGGTGAGTTTGCTGGCCAGCGGAGGACGGTAAACTCATCCTGGTGCTCTTCGAACCACGCACGTACACTGGCAGCTTTATGGCACCTCGTATTGTCCTGCTGGAAAATGCCATCATCCTGAGGAAAAACAATGCGTATGTAGGGGTTGACATGGTCCGCAAGGACAGATGCATACTTGTATTGATCCATCGTGCCTTCCACAATGATCAGTGAACCCAGTGAATGCCAGGAAAACATTCCCTAGACCATAATGTTCCCGCCTCCAGCTTGGACCGTTCCGGCAATGATTGCAGAGTGGTTCCTTTCAGAGGTTTCACGCCTTATACGCCTACGTCCATCTGTCCAATGGAGCATAAAACGCGATTCATCTTAAACCGCAACCTGTCGCCACTCAGTGGACGTCCAGCTGCTGTACTGGCGTGGAAATTCTAGCCTTCGCCGTCGATGAACAGCAGTCAGCATAGGTGCACGAACCAGGCGTCTGCTTCGGAGGCCCAGACGCAGCAATGTTCGCTGAATAGAAGTTTGGGAGACACTTTTGGTAGCCCCTTGGTTCATTTTGGTGGTCAGTTGCTCAACGGTAGCCAGTCTATCTGCCCGAACGCATCTCCGCAACCGTCATTCGCCTCTGTCATCTATGGCCCGTGGTGCACCACATTTGCCACGTCGCTGATTTTGAACAGTCACATTTTGCCATGCACGGTACACTTTTACCACGGCGGCACGCGAACAGTTCACAAACTCAGCCGTTTCGGAAGTGCTTCCACCCTTGGCCCGAAAGCCAATGATCATGCCATTTTGGACGTCGGATAAATCGCTTCGTTTCTGCATTACGCCAATGATTGAAATGTTTTCCGAAGCCCTCACACACCCTTTATATACGCTCAACTGCACTGTGCTGCCACCTGCCTTCTGTGATTGGTTATTTAACTCTGACGTGGAAAGTACGTGGTGGTCACATTAATGTGACTGGACTGTGTATATATATATATATATATATATATATATATATATATATATATATATATATATATATATATATATATATATATTTATATATATATATATAATTTCAATTTTGTTTCTCTATTTGATAACTCATTAATAATACTGATAATCATAATATGACCTATTTTGTGAATTTTTAGTCACACATACAAATAAAAGTTAAAACTATTTTATTTCTTGTGTGTTATCAAACAAAGAAATAAAATTTAGAACTATTGTACCTTAATAAATAAAAAAAAAGCTATTTCTACGAATGTATAAATCCTCTTTTTTAACAATCATCAGAAATAAAATTTTAAATTTGTTCTTTTTAAATTACGGGTAACTGTGTAATTGCATAGATATTATTTATATAATGAGATCTATAAACTTGTATTTATGTTTCTTTAATTTCCGTTTGAATAATCATTTTACATTTTCAGATTAAGGGATGTGAACACGGTGAATATTTAATAGACGTTTATTTAAAGAAGTTAATAAATGTGAAGTTATAATGGTACTTAAAAATTATAATATTCTGAAAATTAATTTCTATTTTAAAGAATAATTTAAGTATACAATACATGTATTTTAGAAAATTTCGCAAAGAAAATTCTGAGACATATGTATTAATTAAAAAAATTGAAATCTGATTTGAAATCAGAGCTATTGCTTGAAAATTATTCAGGAAAAGCTATATAAGAAATTAAAGAATAATAGAAAAATATAATATCAGTAGTATAGACAGGAAATATCATTTACTACATTTCTACATATTATGGCATGCAAAAAATAATATCTAGAGGTTAAAAGGGTTATTTAAAATCAATGAAACATAGTAATGAGAAAAAAATGGTAGTTAACAGTTATTATTAAATGTATATATAAAAATAGATATTACTTACACTGATATAACAGTCACACAATCAAACTGAATTCATATGGGGTTAAGCGATCTACACAAAGTTGTGAGTTGTATTAATACTCTGGTTTACTAATTGCACGAGAAGAACATATTATTTTTTTAAAATATGCTGTAATTTTCTCGATTTAAAATTATCGCTGAACGTTTAAAATTAACAAATAAACAGTAAAAGATTAACGCACTTAAACGCTACAATGTAAAACTGCTTAATTTCTGAAAAACGTATCTCAACAATTCATTAGCATGGGTAACAATGGCCAAACCCAAAGATTTATCAGATGAGATGTTAGCGAATTTTATTTTTGATGTAATCCTTTATTGATACTTTAAAATGAACTTCTCTTCAACTTAAATATTTGACTGAAAAAATTTGCATACATCATTTGTAAGAAAGAGATACATAATTCAGTTTAATATCTTTTTCAATAAGAATTCAATATACAATCATGCTCGAGATAATAAATGAAATACCCTATTGGACATAATTTCTGAGGGGTTTCATTGGCAAACCATCAACAAAATGATAATTCTTAGTACTGTATCTTTTTTGCAATACAAAACAAGCACAATAAAAAGAGAAAATTCATACATTATATTAAGTTTAAAATTATGCGACAACATTATTTTTTATCTATTATGCAGGTTGTAAATAAACGAAACACCAAGAAAGACTGCATGATATAAAGTGAAACATAAAAAAAACTTTAATAAGAAGTTAAATTCTATATTCGATAAAATTGATTAAAAGTAATCATTATAATGAAAAGAAGGATAACATTAACTCTGAATATCACCTACTTGACCAGAAACAAAGACATTGAATGGATTTAGAGTATCCTGGTGAAGTGATATACCATGTCATTACGTCACCACCTCTTATAACCGGAAGTAATCTGCTATACCATTCCTTCAATTATATGCCCTTAGAATGCCTCTCTGCATATTTAACAAGATATCTGCTTTTTAGGTGGGTCTGGTGAAGTGGAATACTATGTAATAATGTATAAATTTATTATATCCCCACCACTAATAACTGGAACTAATTTATTGTACCACTCCATCAATAGTAAGCTTTAGGAATGTCTGTAATTTTAACAAGATATCTGCTTTTGGAGGTGGGTCTGGTGAAGTGATATACTATGTTATTATGTCACCACCATCAGTAGCCGTAACTAACTTCCTGTCACATTTCATAAATAATATGCTCTTGGAATGTCTTTCTGAAATTTTAACAAGATATCTACTTATGGAAGTGGGTTTGGTGAAGTGATATACTATGTAATAATATATAAATTTATTATGTCACCACCTCCAATAACTTGAACTAAACTACTGTACCATTCCGTCAGTTGTATGCCCTTGGAATGCCTTTCTGTCATTTTTACTAGATACCTGTTTATGAAGGTGGTTTTGGAGAAGTAAAACATAAAACGCAATCCTATGTTGTATGAAGTCATATATTTCAGCGGACTGTCTGCTTGCATACTGTTGTTAGGAAATGCTGCAGCATACAAGACCTAAATACTCTGAATTAAAACATAATACCAAATTTAAGAGTTATTCAAAGTGCTCTAGAAATGCGTCCTGTATACACAGAGCTAATTTCAAATCCAAACTGAATCGATATATCAAGACCAAGGTAATGACTACAAAGACAGTTTATTACTGTCTCATAAAAAAATCTATCAAAACTTTAATCGAAACCTAATAACTTTACTGGAAAAATCAAAATTCATCCAAAAAACCAAATGAATTATACAGTCCAAATGCTCATTATCACTATTGCATTAATAAGAGCTTATGTAAACAGATATTGAGATCTTATCAATGTAATAGTAATTAAAATAAGCAATAATCAAAAAAATAAATATCTCTGAAATAAACATATGGTGCCTAATGACTTGATTGGTTAGACCATTACCCTTATTATCGGAAATCAGTATTCGAATAACGATTTAATTGAAAATTCGTTACGCTCACAAAAGGAGGATAGAACACATAAATCAGGTCGTGGTAGCATTGTTATCCGAGTTAAATAATACCACTGGGGTAGCAGGTGTCAAGCAGTGTGAGACATTTTCTGGGTCCCTGCTTCTAAATTACGGACAATTTCACTTAACAGCTCCCGTCAAACTTGTAGCTCTTGTCTGTGGGAAAAATACAGGAAAAAAGACCAATGCACCCAAAACATTATGCCGACCGATGGCTGAGTGGTTAGCGTTCCTGACACCTGAGCTGTGGGTCCCGGGTTCGAATTCCGGTTCGGGAATGGATGCTTCTTTCCTTCTCAGTTCTCTCTATATTTCTCTGCCCCTTCTTCTGTGATGTGGTGTGAATGTGGCCCACCCTATAAACGGGTTTGTGGTGGGATGCCGCGGGCAACGCTACTCGCCTCCGTGACTTGGTTCACAGGTGCCCGCTGGGTAACGACAAAAGAGTAGCAGTTTCAGGCGTTGTTGTGGCATAGGGTTCGTCACCCAAGTGTGCCCGCCGTTGGAAAAAAACAAAACATTGCAGGCTTAGTGGTTTGTATATGATACAGATTGTTACACAACCAATTATGGTGATATCATTTCTAAGATAGTGGAGATTACCATTAATTTCTTGTGCATAATATTAATTATCTTCATTTGTATTGCTGTTAGGATATGAATGCATTATTTCCCGTTCAGCAGTTGTTTTCTCCAGAACTATATTCATATCACTGTTTCTGAATTGTGTTCAAAATAGTGATTCATTCCTCAGAAGTCTTAGAGGCAACATTTGAAAGAAACAACTTTTTCTGGAAACAAGTTTGAATGATAACGGTTTTAACGCAATTCATATTGAAGCTAATCTCGTAAATAACGTCTCCAGAAAAATTTTTTAAATTTATGAACACAATATTCATTTATTTTAGTATGTAATTTTTAAGTGACACTGCTTTCAGCATGCTCTAGGGACAAGATATTTAATCATTTATACATTTGTCTTTCGCATTGTGTAAAATTACTAGGTTTTCTATGCGTTTCAGTTCAATCCTAAGATTATATAGAATTTAAATACCTTTAAAATCAATTTACAAGTATACAGCTGTCAGATCTTTTTCTGTTTTGTATAGTACAATATCGGTTGTAACAAATTCTCAAATTTGCCGTTGTAGCTCCTCAATTAAATTATGAGCAAAAACATTTCGTAAATGACAAATCAGGAATATAAACTAATGTAATAATCGAAATAATTTTTTCCATTTTACCTAACCATAGGAAATAATATGATATTCTTTCTGTATTTAATGAATTTGTAAATTTATAATAAATTTTTCCAGTTTCATATTTGTCACTTAATTTCTATCATTTTTGTTATAAACTATTAGATTTTGTGTCTAAATATTATTTTGGTTCTCGTGTAATGTGTAAGTAAGCAGAAAATATAGTGTTTGCAGATGCCGAAAAGCTTTTTAAACATGAAAAATGCATTTAAATTATACTATAAATTTTTCCATAATAATATATAATACTTCAAACCAAAAATTTATTTATTAGCTTTTAAATTAGTAAGACTCGTACTCCTTTCTTGATGTTATTGTTTATGGCAAATAATTTTTTAGTATTATGCTTTTCTCAGGCAATATTTCTCTGCAAAGCACTTGAGGGATTTTAATGTCATAAATTTCATTTGCATTTATGCCGTATGCCATTGTTATATACTTCGTTGTGCACGTGGTATGTAGGATATTCTGCCTTATTTTATTTTTGGTGGATTCAAAAGGCTTTCGTTGTATTTTAACAACAACATAAATAAATCTATAATTTTGAAGAAAATACACCTTTTTCTCTTTTTTAAACTATTTTCTTCATTTTAAGAAAATGATTAATTTTTTACTCTTTGGACTTAGTTGCCAGTGTCAGTTTTATCATAGCATAAATATTATCAGTACACACCACCTGTTTCAGTCGATTGTTAGTATACTATATTCTTACATTATATATTTGTGCTGGGTTTTTTTTTTTTTTTTTTTTTTTTTTTTTGTAATCTATCTTCTTCATTATACAAATTTCTCTGCTCTTTTATTTCTTTAATAAATTATTTTCTTTTCGACATCTCTGTTTGATTTACTTATTTTAAGCTTTTTCATTTGACAAGCTGATGTAATGCCTATTAAAGCTTGTTTGAAAAGAATTGCACTAACATTTATATTTTCTGGCATTTTAACACCAACAAATTTTTGCTCAAAGGTGCTTTGACACTATTAAAATAAATATTTGTTTTGCAAAATTTTTTGCAAAAAATATTTGTTTGCAAACAATAGTCTTTGAGCAACAGACAAATCTGTTAATTTCTTATTAAATGTAAATACTTATTGAAAATCTCATTACTGAAAAAGTACAGTGATTTTCTCAAATTAAAATTAAATTAAATTGACCCATTAACACTTGAAGTATTGCAAATGTTTGTAAAAAATATATACAACTTCCTTGCTTGTAAATCCGAAGATCATCGAAATTCTATGAAAAATAAATTATTACTAATTGTTACAAATTCAATAATGAGGGGGACAGAATATTGATAATTTTCCTTGATGAGACAAAATTAATCTACTAGGCTTGAAATGTTTTACATAACCAGAATCGTTTTATTTATTAGCTTATTTTTTAATAGAAAAGAGAGATAGTTCAAAAATAGCCAAAAAGTCCTTATAATTCCAGCATGCTAAAAACTGAAATTGGTGTTTTTTGGAAGATCTTGGATTTTTATCTGGCAACCTGGTTTTTATTACGTCATAGGGATGGAGATCTATAAGAATTATTTAGAAAATTTTATTTTGGCAACCTTAGTATTTACGTCATCTTTAAATACGTCATTTTCACAAACGTCCTTTACTCCGTCGTCAAAAAAAAAAAAAAAAAAAATTCAAAATCTTGCATGTTGGATAATACTGCAGCTGTGAAAAAATGCTGCGATTTGTTTTTTTCAATATAACAATTCTCAAAAGAATATCATAGCAGAAGGGAAATCAGGTTTTGTTTTCTCTTCCAATTGTAAGTGGACTCAATCTTTTTTTTCCTTTCAGTTCTTTGCAGAGTTAAGATCGATTGGTTCCATACTAACTTTAAAATCCCTTAATTCTTCACCTGGCATTGGGAATTTAACAGCTGTCTCCTTCGTTTCCATATCAAAAACAGTGACGTGTTCATCTGCAACTCCGGGAAAAGCTACCCTTTCACATTATTTCGTTTGTTTCACAAAATAGCCACAAGTTTTACTAAGTCTTAAAAATAGAAAACCTCTATTTTATCGGTTACAGTGAAGATCCCTTTGCATTTTTTTTTGAAAATTATCTATTAAGTAAATTTTTTAATCATTCCACCTATTTTCTTTTATATCTAGTTTTGTTCTTTTTTATTTTTTCCTCTTACTCATCTCATATTTTTTAAGTTGTTATGTAGTATTCTTATTAAACTTTCGGGCCCTGTTTGATAAACTTAGTCTTTTTTATTGATCGTCATATCTGTGCAGCTTACATTTGGAGGAAGCACTTTGAAGTCTTTACCATATGCCTATAATTTGAATGGGAATAATCTGACTTTTTTAAAGAGGAGGTATTTTTTTCTATTCTGCTATCCAGTCTCAATTCTTCATTCTATTTTGAACTGACTAAAATAGTGATATCGAGCGCTCTGGGTTTGATTCAACACTTTGTGTTTCCGAATCAAAACTTTAGCAGGGATGTTTGCGGATTCTAGGAGTACAATTTACATGTAGGTCTGGGGCAAATTTGATCTAAAGTGTAAGAAAATAACTCTAAAAACAATTTAAAACATTCGATAAATAAAGATTTTTACTAAAAGAAGTATCTTTTCTCAAATTTGGTTCTTAGAAAATTTTGTAAAAAAGGAATTTTTAATTTACATAAGTTATAATGAAAAATGGTTTCTAACTGAAGAAAATACATTGGGAAAAGTATTCGGAAATTTTGAGACGCAATGCGACATGTTTGTTAGAAGTTTTCTGCAATTTACTGTACAGAATTAAAATTTATGGTAAAGGATAGATTTGAGATTAAATATTTTCATTTTTCGTAAATTTTTGTATTAGCAATATTTGTATTTCTCATATGAAGGATTTTAAATAAATTAGATAGAGTTTCTTTTAATATCAAAAAATTTAAAAACTATTTATCTTTCATATCATTAGAATTAAATAATTCATGCATACCATATTTATATTTATAATAATAAAGATATAGGAAAACTACTTTCATTTGTTCTTAAAATAGATGCAAACAAAAGGTAAATATCAAAATGTTTTAAATCATTTACTTCAAGTGCACATACATTGACTCTGTAATAGTAATATCCATTTTGTAAATAGTAATAGCCATTTTGTCACAAGAGACGGAAGTCATGGCGACTTTATGAATGGAAAACACTCATTAGGCGCCAATGTGCGAGCCAGTAAGTTAGCGGATCCTCTAAATTTAGAAGAAGTGAATATGTAAGAAATTCTAGACATGGCCTTCTACTCCCAGAGATACCATTTTACTTGGCGATCTCGACATACTTCATGTTCTATAGCTGCCATCTGGAAATATGATAGATCTTCAGTTGTGTTGGGTCTCGAAATCACTAACTTTGGACAAAGGTAGCGAATAATCTTACCAACCAGACCACCATTGCCTCTTCCTAATAACATTTTTCAAGAATTTCTCATATTTCAAAATAAAAGAAACGTCATTTAAATATCTATTTGAATACAAATGAGTATAGATTAATGTCAATTGCTTATAATTTATATGAAATATTTAAATTTAAATTTAGAAAAATAATCAGGCATGACTAAAATTAAAAGTAAGGTACTATATTTAAAGTCTAGTTGAATCTGACAGAAAACTGTCAACTTATTTTCATTTATAGAAAATCAATTTGCATAGAATAGTTTAAATTTAATAAAAATAAAAATTTAAATTTCACTATTAAATCACACAATCAGCAAAGAAAAAATTTCGAAGTGAAAATACACTATTTTAAGTATAATTAATTGTTAGATATTATTAATTTTATAAAGACAAATTTTTCCTTAACGCACAAGTTTAGAAATATGATTAAAAAGCGTCTTTATCTTCACAGAGACACGATTTGAATTGTTTTTCGGAACCAATTCACTTCAGAGTTTACATAAATTAAAAAATTAATTAAAACTTTCATGAATAAATTATATGAAATAATTTATTCTCTTATCATTTCTCTTTTGCTTTTAAAGCTTTTCGAGCTCATGAAATTCAGAAAATTCTCAATTTTCAAACACTATAAGTAAAATGATATTTATAATTTATCCAAACACAACAAAGAAAAGTAGGGAATTTCATTAAATAATAAGCATAACGCATTTGATGCTAAATTAAAAATCTTCCTTAACTGAAATTCGAAGCAACTTGTGATTGGAAATATGAAATTTCTTCTGATTCTATGCAATAATTATAAATTTTGCTTGAATTTATGTGGAGCACTATTGCAGTTCTAACTTATAAATAAAATATCTAATTTCAGAGCCTTATAATATTATTAATATTATTAAATTAAATAGCTAGTTTTGAGAAAAATGAACTTCATTATTCTCATATTGTGTAATTAATTTTGTATGATAACATTTTAAACATATTTTGATAAAAATTCATTATTTATTCAAATTAAAACCATTTGAAAAATAGTTTCACAAATTTTAGTAAAAATTGTTTTGAGTATGTCTCAAAATATAGAAATTTACATTAATTGTCTTCATTTTGAACAGCTTTGAAGAATGAGAAATTCAAGCTATGCATATTTTTCACTCTACTTATAATAATTTTAGTTTACGATTATAATATTTAAGATTACAATAAAATATTTTTTAATTTTTCAATAACATTAATACACTTAGAAATATGTTCCGTAAAAAATATTAAAAATGCTTAGTAAATATTTAAATTAATGTTCCTGATAGAAATCACCATTATTAAGCTTCATCAAAATTGCATTTGACTTTACTGACATCTAATAAATTTAATTGGTATATATTTTTAATGAAAGCAGTATTCCGAGCACGTTTGTTGATTTAAAATAATGTAGAATAAAAATATTTTTTAATTTTTCAATAACATTAATACACTTAGAAATATGTTCCGTAAAAAATATTAAAAATGCTTAGTAAATATTTAAATTAATGTTCCTGATAGAAATCACCATTATTAAGCTTCATCAAAATTGCATTTGACTTTACTGACATCTAATAAATTTAATTGGTATATATTTTTAATGAAAGCAGTATTCCGAGCACGTTTGTTGATTTAAAATAATGTAGAATAAAAATATTTTTTAATTTTTCAATAACATTAATACACTTAGAAATATGTTCCGTAAAAAATATTAAAAATGCTTAGTAAATATTTAAATTAATTTTCCTGATAGAAATCATTATTATTAAGCTTCATCAAAATTGCATTTGACTTTACTGACATCTAATAAATTTAATTGGTATATATTTTTAATGAAAGCAGTATTCCGAGCACGTTTGTTGATTTAAAATAATGTAGAATAAAAAAATAAAATTTTAACAATTTATTACTTTTTGTAATTGAAACTAGATATCATATCATAAAATTATTTGATTATTAAATATATGTAAATATACTACACAAATCTTTTAAACTGAAAGAGATTCACTCTAAGCCCTGGATCAAAAAAAATAATAATAATAAGGCCGTAAATATTTACTATAAATAAAACACTGGTTCATAATATATAAATACATGAAATACATCTTCTTCTTCTTCATCCAACGCCCGCCCATGGACTATGGGCCACTTGGCGCCGGGCTTCCCAGTAGAGTCCAGCCGGCCCATGCAAGTCGTCGTCGGCCTGTTCCAGAGCATCACAGCAGGCCAGGTGTTCGGCTGTACCCTCACCTGTAGAACACAGGGGACAGAGGGGATTATCGGCAAGGCCGATCCTGTGGAGATGCCTCTGGAACATGAAATACATGATACATAAAATAAATACATGAAATACAGTCAAATTACCTTCAATTTTCAATGAATCTGTTCGTTCATTGCAAAATTTAAATAATCAATAAATTAATGTGACGCAGAATTTCAGCAATTTAAATTATAATCAAATACATATTACTATTTTTTTAAACTTTTTTCATTATTTTGATCCCCTTTTTAAGCATTTATTTTCCTGAAACGCTTAGTTTTAATATAATTTTGGGGTTTTAGTTTTATATGCTATTAGTTATTATAGATTTGTATTGCATTTATTAATAATGAATAGACGTATTCATTTAAAAGTATTTCTATATTTTTTTCATTTATTAACCAATTTCTTTCCAATTTCATTTCAATTTCATTCAACTTTTAAAGATATAGTTTACAAATAAAAACAAGAAATAAAACATATCTATCATCTTAAGAACTAAACATGTACTATAGTGAGAAATAATGCAAAGCAGAAAGATTGGATGATATTTATGGGGAAAAATCATAAATATTGCTGATTAGCTTTTAAATATTGATAAAAATGATTTACACAGTTGAAATTAAAAAGTCAAATATGTTTTTTGTGTTAAACTGTGTGTGTACACTCCTCCAAAGAAAATATCATATGTTTATAATTCACATCAATTTCGATATGTCATTAAATATGTATGCAATGTAACTGGCAAAATTCACTAAAAGTATGTACTTAAATTTGATATTCTGTTTTAAGTTAAGACATTTTTAACAGCTGAAATTGTAAATCTCATTTCAATTTCTAGGTTAAAGTATATATTAACACCTGTCAAAAAATTATGTCTATAATTCAGATCAAACTCAGTATGGTAAATATGCTTGCAACATATAAATGGAAAAAATCATCAATCAACAACATTTTATAAGTAGTTACTAAAAATTAGAAATTTAAATTTAGATTTATGTAACAAAGCATATTTTTCTCTTTAAATGCTGTTTCATGCATAAACTATATGGCTGGTTCTGTAAGGCATATAACATCTTACTTTAAAATTAACTCTTTTTATACACAAAATTTGTATAATTCGCATGTCATCCACCTATTACTTATTGATGTATTGCTTATGACTTATTTTCAAATTATTCTTTTTATTTATTTTCTATTATGTAACTGTGGGCACAAAAGCATTTTAGAAAAGAAGAGCCATTTATTAATAACTTAACATGGATCGTTTCGTTTTGCAATGTAGTCCATGTTTTTATTTTGCTTCCTTACTGACCGCTTTCAAGATTGTTCAATAAAATATTAATTTTTAATTGAGTTCTTAGTAAGCAATATTCAGTCCTTTATGTTTCTAATTCATATTGTCAATGTGAAAAATTTATTATATGTATGACTTTAAATGAAAATTTGTTACATCATATTTTAACTCAAAAATTAAGAACTTGCTTTCAAAAACCTCATTAAGATAAATGAAGAACAAGAATCGAAATATATAATTAAAGGAACAGGAGAGGAATGAATTACTTGATTTTACAAGTAGAATAAATAACGAGAAAATTAAAAATTAAAGGTATAAATTTTAAGTGTATGAATTACAGGATTGTATGAATTACAGACTGTATTTTAAAAGGCCAAACATGCTTCTTAATAGACATAATAATTGTTTTTAATTCATTTTAAAAACTTGTGCTGTTTTAAATTTCAGTTGCCACTCTAGAAATCTAAATATATTTTACAGGAAATACAATTAATTGAGACTATATAAAAATATAAACATAAAATTACATTCATAAAATTATTAAAGGAATGAAAATTAGAATGCTGGAAAAGCATAAAAAAACATTTCACATCAATTACTATCGATATATTGAAAAATCATGTCAGATATTAAAGTTTAGAATGTTTTAAAATTATTTTTGTTGCGCCATAGTTATAAAAAATTTTATTTACTTACTGATATTATAAGACTTACAACTACAAGGTCAAATAAAATCCTACTGGTTAAAATACTATGTAATTCTAAGGGGATATTACCCAGATAAAAGGATTTAGCAGGATAATATATCCTTAACATTAATTTTTTTATATTTCTTATTTACTTAATATATTTATGAAGAGATTAACTTTAAAGCATAAATGAATATATATACATATACAAATAGAACATTTTAAATATTCAATAATATTTTAGTACATTTCTTTCCTATTCTTTCTACATTTACTCCCCATATATTTTACCCAAATACTACATTTCTGATTACAATTCAAATTTTATAATTCATTCTTTCTACAGTTATTTATCATCCTTATTTTTTTAAATTAACAGACATTATATTTTGTATTTATATTCATTATTGTTATTTTTGCATGTCTAAATCTAGTTTACAAAAGTTTTAATACATTAAGAACATTTCAAATCGACTCACATCTATAGAGATAAGTAAATAATACAGAACTTGAATATTTTGAAATTTTTGAAGGAATAAGACTTGAATACATATTCATCTCGTCAAAAAAATAAAAGTCAGTCAAAGAAATATTACAAAAAAATGCGATTTTTTTTTAACTTTCTTTATAAAAATATCTGATGTGTGTGAAAATGATTTATATCATAAAATGAGTTCAAAAATGATTTCTCCACAAATTAGATACTTATTTGTCAAACTAACAATTTACTAGGAATACTCCTTTTTAATTTTCCTCAGTGTAAGCTACTTCAAAAATGGATTCATTTGTTTTTATTTGCAAAGAAAGATATGAAATATTCTTCACCAGATAATATTTAATTAGAATAATGTTATTATTAATCTTTCATCGAAGACTACATTCTTCTTCTCATTCGAGGTCTGTTCATTGAACTGGAAACCAACTCGAATCGTCTTCTTTCATTTGGCGTATCTCTTTCGATCACTGAGGACAATAGCCATTAATTTCATTCGTTGAGGTTATTGCAGGGCTTAGAAGGCATAATGTTTAAATCAAGCGTATCATCCACTAATGGAAGTTTCTTGCTATTATAGCAGTGACTTCTTCTATGTGCAGTGAGATGAATAGCTTCCCAATTAATATGTGAAAAACCCAATTACTTTTGCATCGCGATCTTTACATGAATTATACATTTTAAAGGAGATGACATTTTCAAATTAGTTTTTTCATTACCCTCTCGTATTTAATTTCATTTTGTGTTGTAGCATAAATGTATGACTTTTAAGATCTTAGCAATATTATTTATTAAAATGTGAAGTTGCATTAAAGCTAAAAAATTATTTATATCTAAATACTGATTTGAGGTATTATGAGAAATAAATTTACAGTTAGTCATTATAAAGATATAAAAGATATATATATATATATATATATATATATATATATATATATATATATATATATATATATATATATATATATATATATATATATATATATATATATATATATATATATATATATATATATATATATATATATATATATATACATAAGTTTATATAGTTACTTTTGTTAACAATATAAGTTAATTTTTAAACTAATTAACTTAGTCTGTTCTTCTTGGAGGAGAGCTCCCGTGCATGAATGGTATGCGGAAAATCGTTCAGGTGCTGTTCTGATTAGGGTTGGCAACAGATGTTATCACACAACTCTTGCGAGATTTTGAAGTGAATACACTCATGTACAGCGTCATGTGACGGGCCACAAAGTGTATCACCTTTGTCCATAATGCAATGCGACTCAAAGTGCTCCTTCCCACATTTTTGCCAGCATTGGCTTAAATATTGTCGAACCCTGAAACTGTGCTCGATTCTTTGAAAGCGTTAGAGTTCATGGACCTGGTTTGATGCTGATGTAAACCAGGTGAGATTAGCCATATCACAAAATTACATTAGATTATCTTTCGTGTTATACATAATTTTGAGGGGTTTTTTTATCAAGAGAAATATTTAGTTATCTAACCACTTATAAGTTATTTTTACATGAGAGCTGAAAAGAACGAGTCCTATAGATTAAAGTGGAATCAAAACTACTACGAAAATTCTCACAGGAGAGGGGTTTCGAACCCATGTTGAACCAAAGACCAGTTGTTAATTCATTGTCTGCTATATCAGCACCAAGACAGATGTATAAATGAGTAGGTAGTTACGGGGATAGTTGTAGATAATAAGTTAAGCACTCTGTAAAAACAACAAAGAAACGGGAATATTTGTAGAATGTCAAATCTTATTTCTATCATTTGTATAAGACATCATGTCAATCAATATCATTCTAGAGAATCATAAATCATAACGTTAACTAAAAAACATGAATACGATTAAATGTTTAGGATTATGTAGAAGAAATTGCATTTGTCAAGACACAAAATTTCAATGTTACTATAAAGTTTCATAAAAAAAGTATATCAAATAACAACTAAATTTCAAAAATAGTTTAAGTGATTTTCATGAATGAGAAAAAAATGAGCATAAAATCTAAAAATTATAGTGCTCTTTTTTATCTAAAATATTTAACCAAATCTTATTAATATTAAAAATGTAAAACCTGAACCAATCACTCATTAATTTATGACATTTTACTATAAATAGCAATGTATTTGTTGAATGCTGGGATCTACAAATGAGTTAAATTTTAAAAAATTGTATCTAGCACAAAATAACAGTTTTTTTAAGCATCTTTACTTCAAACATAGAAAAGATAATAAATTATTTTACTGAATTTTTCAATTTTCTTTTTTCATTTCATTTTAAATGAAATACTTTAGGAAATTAAGTAAATAATTTATAAAAATATTGTAATAATTGAATAATTGTAATTAACTAAGGAAATAAATAATATCGCTTTCAAATATTTATCAATATTGTGGTTAAGACAATTGTAACGATGCATATATAAAATTTATATATCAGTAATAAATTTATTTCGAAATATTATCTAAACAAAGAATTATTCACAAATAATGTCGTCAGTAGATGATAAAAAATAATTTTAAAATGTTATTTACATTTTTGGTAAAATAATCTTTGTAATGTTGTTATTGCTGTTGTGTGACAAGTGCAAAAGAAAGAAAAGATAAAAAAGATAAGTCATATGGGACCAAAGACATGGAGCAGTGCCCTGGCCACATCTTCACGTTTTCCTTATAAAGGATGTCGTTGCAGCAGTTGGGGTTGTTGCTGAAGAAGATCGAGGCAACAGAGATGCAGTTGAAGAAATGCCTCGAATCCAACGGAACATCTGTGCAGTGTCTGCATTCTGCATAGGTTCCAGATCCGTCGGGCATGATTTTTATACCCTTCATGGGCCCAGTCGACATTCTGCTGATGGTAAAGGTAATATCACGATCAGGAATTAGCACCGGTAGGCACCATTTTTTCCGTAGTCCTCAGAGCTGATGCCTTGCAACGGCGTTTGCATCGAAGCAAATGGTGGTAGTGAGAGGGAAATTGATATTCCTAGTCTCCTTGGTAAGGGAATCCAACTTTTCATCTCCCTCGATATTAACATGTGCAGAGACCCTTTGGATGGTGCAGGTTTTCTCCCTTGCAACTATGATGGACAGAAGCGCGTTGATGTCTTGGGAAAATCTCGTTTTACCTCCTTTAATAAAATCTAGAACATATTTACAGTCAGAGAATATGTCGATGCCATTCGAGGGGGCTGACTGTGTGAGGTAAAGAGTAAGAGCTGCCTTTACTGCAATCAGTTCACTGGTGAAGTTGGAAACAATTTTCCAGCTACAACCCGATGTTTCAGGGATGTTTGGTCTGGAAGGATAAGGAAAATGCCAGAACCTCCCTGTCGCATTCTGAGTTGGAAGACCGTCAGGGTAAGCAATGACAAGGTCTGGTTTAGAAAGCTTGGTAATAGTTTCCATACCTTTTCTTCGAATGGTTTCTGCTAGTTCGCTTTTTAAACTCTTTTCCAGCAATTTCATATTAATTTTAATGGCAGGTGGTGATTTGACAGCAAAAGGTGGTTCTTCAATAATGTCAACGCATTTGTGGTTCAGATTGATGCTGTTTCTGATGTTTTTGTAGTCTAATGTTTGAGTTTTTTTAATATTATGAATATTATAAGTAGTAAAATTAATCACTTAATAAAATAAATATTTAAAAAATTGCTTTTATTTGAACTCTGTGAACTTAAACTTAATTTTTTAACATAATATTAAAAATAAGTAATAAAATCACTTGAAAAGGCTAAACTACTCTTATATAGGTCTACCGGAAATTTCTATCTGTTCTTGTTGGACAAATTTTGAGCAAATATATGCAACTCATTTGTATCATATTTGACTCTATGTTGTATCACTAAATATTTTAGTTTATATATGCAATATTGTAATCCAGTTGAGTTTCTCTGGTAGCTAATCTTATCTACCAGAAATGTAGAATTGTTTGTTAATCTATAGTAAATCCTTTGAAAATAAATGAAGTTTTTCCTAAATGATTATAAAAAAAACCAAATCTATTAATTTCCATTATCAATTGCTTTAAAACTGTTCTGATTTCAGAAAATAAAATTGAAAAAAATGAATTATGATTGACCTAAATTTATTTCAATTCATTTGATAAAGCTGTCTACATTTGATTGCAAGACAAGATTACCTACCTCAGAATATTAAATCCTTTATATGTATCAAAAATAATTTTCTTCTCAAAAAGCAAAAATAAGTACTGTAGAAATTTCGCTATTTGGTTATTCTTTGAACATTTTGCCGAATAAAAGTGACACTACTTCTAAATTATCTGAAATCGTAATTTCAATAGTTATTTAACCGGTCATGAGCCATGTGATACCTGCATTTGAATATGAAACTCTTAATAAAGATAGCATTAAGAGAAATATTGTTTTTTCATTTAAAAAGTTTATGTAAAAACCTTGCAAAAAAGTGACTCGTTTTTTTCTTCATTTTTACAAGGAATGCTTAAAATATTCATAAAAATTCTGTAGGGAGTATGAAATCCTTTCCTCCACTTCTAAAAATTTCATTAGTTAATGAATATTGATAAAGAATTATTAATTATTGATGTAACATTTGAAGAATATTAATTGGGCTTAGTAATCATGGTTCACCTTCAAAACACCATAATTAATACTAAGAAACAAATGTATTTTAAATGAATCTCTATTTTTTCCATTTTATGCATTACACATTATTTACATTTTTCATGCGTTTTGGTTAAGGAAATTTCAGCTAAGCTTATTCTGGAAGAAGAATGCAAAATAAAATAGCCTCTGTAATGCTTACGGGCAATCTTCTCCTCCACAAAACTATCTATTTAGTTTCTGGAATTGTTTCCTGAGCTAACTTTATCTCAATTTAATCAGACTGGTGAAAAGATACAAAAAAGAATTCTATCGTCAATGGCGACAAGAGGGAAATACAATGGAGTCTCGCTCACGTAATCGCTGCTGTGTTTAGGTTTTGTGTTGAGGCTCTATAGACAAGTCTTTTTGCTGAGTCAACAGTGCGGGCCACTTCACCACATTTGGCGAAAGCTAACAAAAAGCTCAGAAAGAAATGTGAGTTCCTTTAGGTTTTTTTTTCCATTTATTTAGGTCTTTCAATAAATACTACTTTTCTTTGATAGATCACCTTAGGAAA
Source organism: Latrodectus hesperus (assembly GCA_037975125.1). NCBI lineage: Eukaryota > Metazoa > Arthropoda > Arachnida > Araneae > Theridiidae > Latrodectus > Latrodectus hesperus. The sequence continues at coordinate 21,452,905 of CM075856.1, forward strand.
TGGCATTTATATGATTACGACATATTAGGTATATTAATTCAGTTCTAAAAGACGACAAAACATCACGTTCTTTTCTTTTTTATCAGGCTTTATATATATATATTGATTTTTTTTTTGTGAATAGATGTTTTTGGCAAATATTTTGTTAATCACATATTTTTTGAACAAAATTTAACAGACACGTATATTATAATTTTTTGCCATGTTTGTGTTGATTAAATATTTTAACAATATGTATTTTGAATACATAAACTATCAAGATAAAGAGGAAAAATAGTTCTTACTACATATCCATGGATTGAATGAACTTCTGCGTTTAGGATTAATAATTATTTACACTTAATAAAAGCCACCAAAGTTTTTAATTAAAATAAAAATTAAATATTCACTGTTTGTCGGTACCACATCATGCTTTTCCTCTAAAAGTAATTTTCTCTTGTATTAAAAACTGTATATTAGTGCAACATAAAAAATAGGCTTAACCATTGGAAAAAAATAATTGTTGGCGTAAGCAAGCAATTATTTTTAATAATTGCTTGCTTACGCAATAAGGCATTAGCTTCAAGATTTAAAAGAGAACGTTCCGAAATATTGCAATTATTAATTTAGAATTCTATTAATTGATGAATTTTTTAAAAATTTGAATCATACTGGCCTCTTTAAACCTACCATAAAGTAGATGTCTTGTCCTTTTCATTTTACTTTTTCTCCTGTTCTATTGTGAACGTGTAAATGTTACTTAAATTAATGGAAAACGGCTTCTCCAACCGATTCTTTGGTTCTTTCATAATAAATCACTTTATTAACCAAATGAACTTCGACAGTATTCTTAGACTTTCGATGTTGAACTTCGTCTTGTTGGCTGTCGATTTAAGTGTACGATTTGAATGCAAGCAGCAAACTCGCTAAAAAGTTGGATTTACAACGCCGTCTCAATACGATGTCGTAATTAATAATGAGTGATGTAGATGAAACGTTATATGACGTCATGGATACTTTTAACCAATAAGAATTGTAATAAAGTAATGTAGACATGATCTCAATTAGGACGAAAGAAACAACCACTTTACGGTTAAAAAGAGAATAATATGAAGCGTAAAAGTGATTTTAATTTAAAAAAATAATTGATTACAAAACTATACATCATTATTAGTAATAAGAATTATAATATTGCTACCTAAAAATAGAAAGCTAAAACCTAAAAAAATGCATTTAAATTATTTAAAAATGTGCATATTAATTTTCTGTAATATCGATGTATCCGAAAATAATATTTAAAGTTTTGACAATATTCACGCAAAATTTAGTTTTTTGTTAAAGTTAAAAGCATTGTTTAAGCAAAAAATATTTTAATAAATGTGGAAATTCTTATATCTAGTTCATCATTGTTCTATAAATTAAAACAAAAACAAATTTAATTTTAATTAATATCCAAAAATTTAACTAAAGCAAGAACAGCTTTTAAAATTCATGCTGATAAACAATACTATATCAGGTATAAAAGATTGATTACAATTTCTTGTAATCAATCTTTGTAAATCCACGTTGTAAATCCAATTTTTTAACGAAGCACATTGAAAAATTATTCTTTGAATATTAATAAGTCCCAATCGTATGTTTGGTAAGAAGTATTTTCCCTAAAATATAACAATTTATAGATGCATTTATCGATTTACAATATAGTTTCATGAAATATTATTATAGAGATAAATAATTATTTATTCATTTAGCTATAAATACTCTTTCGTAAATTGTAAAAATTTGTTCCCTTATTTATGTAACTATTTAATCTAAATTACTAAGTAAACTGAGATAATCTAAGAAGAATATACATTTGATTTGATATGAATTTTCTTATTGTAAATATTCTATAGCATTTATGTTTGTTATCTTTGCAATGATTCGAATTAATTTATAGAAACAAAATTTTTAATTCAATTTTAATTATAATACTTAAATATCTTGAATATTGTTTATCTAAATAAATAAAATATATCTTTTTTCATCTTTTAATAAAACATTACTTGAAAAATTTGTATTGCGATAAGAATTGCTTTCAAACCATTTATACTATTTTGGGGAAAAATTCAAATCATTCTTACATTTATGATTACATATTGTACCCATATAGATTATGTGTCTTTAGAGATCTATTCGTTACTTTTATATAATTCTAATTAAATATTTATTTATTAACTATAAATATGTATTAACATAATATATTCATGTGAATTTTTAATAAAAATAGTATACATAAAAAAATATTCAATATCATTTTTAACTTTAGTTTTAAAACGAAATTTAAGTAATATACTTTGTAGACTTTCTCATAAAATAAGATTCATTGTATAAAAAATTTATCATTAAATGCATAAATCACAGAAACATATAAATGACTCATAAATATTTTTGTCTATTTATTGATAAGCCAAAAGAACATTGCTTCTGATGTTACGAATATAATTATTTACTTTGACTGCAATATTATGGTATACGATATAGAACCTTAAAAGTAAATTTATATTATTATTAATCTCATTTTAATAAATAATACAACATAAGATAATGAGAAAGGAAAAAAAGTACTATTCTATAAAGTTTAATTATTTACTGTCCAAATAATAAAGTACGTGATAAGACTTATTCATTTCTGTAAATAACTTATTTAAAAGTGTTATAATGTGATGTAGTGCAAAAACATTGTTTCAAATGAACTTGAAAACTAAAAGCTATTTGCTAACAAAACTAATTGCAATGAGAAATATCATATGTTTAATTGAATAATTGACACTGGCATAACCTGCAAAATTTCCAGGATGCGGGTAAGGGAAAATCAAAAAGAGGGAAAATGAAACTTGCTTACCATAATTAAATAAATACTTAGTAAAATATTGTGGAGGGAAAACAAATTTAAAAATATGATAAGTTGTAAGTTTTATTACGTATTGTATAATATTTAAATGCAGAAATATTAATTTCTTTTCATTTCTTCTAAAAGTTATTATTAATTATATATACATACATATATATATATATATATATATATATATATATATATATATATATATATATATATATATATATATATATATATATATATATATATATATATATATATATATATATGGACCCTATATATATATATATATATATATATATATATTTAATAAAATATCAAGAATATAGAAACCCCAGAAATATAAAATTGGAAAAATACTAAAATATATGATGAAAATGACAAGAAGAAGACACAGGAGCCACGTCTTTATCAGGAGGGATATGGCCAGTTATGCAAAATAAACACTCTTTTCTGACATGCTCGAAGGACAAATGTCTAAATATCTTCAAGCAATTCCCTCAAAGAGCGTTAGAATTCAAAGAACTTAGTTAAAAACTTAGAATAAATATATACGCAGGAAAGTAAAAATACTCACAACATTCATTCGTTGTATTCATTTAAGTAAATAAGGAACGAACACAAAAAAGAACTTGTTTCTAAATTTTCAAAGATTTTAATTAATTTTAATTTTTATAGTGATTTCATTAATTATTTAAAATTTTAACAACAATTGTTTTTCTTTTTTTGTAAATATTCGTATTCATTTCACGCATGCCAAAAATTAGAGCTTAAGCCATTAGTTCACCAGCTCCTCAATATTTTTTGTCCTAATGTTGAGAAAGTACTGTACAATAATTTAAATGGTCAAAATCCTTGGTTGGTTAGAGTCACATAAAACAGAGCTTTGTGAAACCACCACACTAATTCTATAGAAATTGTTCTTTAAGCAGTCATGTCTATTCAGTCTTCTAAATAGTGCCTTCGCAGTCTTTCTGGGAAAACTAGGAACAACTCATCTCATCCCCCAGATTCTTCCATCTCTTATTCCTAACTTTGTTTATGAGTTTTTCCAAGGATCAGTTTAAAAAATAATTTATTCACGTGAAAATAAATAGAGGACGTTTTATACATTGTTTTATCAAAACTGACTTCTCAGCCAATGCATTAGTTTTATCATTGCCCATAATTCCACAATGGGTTGGATATTCTGTGGAAATAGAATGGAATTCTTAGTGCCAGAACCTTAAACTAGGATCTACACTCTAAATTCTTTGGGACATAGTTTGAGCATTCAAACGGGATTAAAGTGCCCTTTAGGAATCTTATAATATGACATCTTTTACAAGAGTGTACGCTAATCTACAGTTGGTGAAACGTTTTGTAGAAAATATTAGAAAATTTACTAAATAATTATAACTGATATTAGTAATTTGTAAATATAGGGGCAACAATTGAAATCAAAATCTGTTTAGAAGATGAATTATTTTTTACATGGTAAATTTTAAATAGTGAAAATGAAAACTGTGTTTCTTACATTGGTACTTATTAATTCGTAGCAAGTGTTTTTATAATGAAGTTCTGAGTTAAAATATTTTGAACCTAAATAAGAATATGCTTATATTTATATCCTGTGTCAAATATATTTTTGAAATACAGATTGAAATATGGTTTAATTTGCTTTTATATACTAAAGTAAAAATCAGTCTGAATAAAATAAAAATAATTATTAACACATTTTCATAATGGATCATATATAAAAATTAATACATGTTTACCAATAGTGTTGATAAACAAAATCAAAAAAACAATTCTTTATTTGCTGTGAATTCAAAAAATTTTCAGGACTGATTTACTATCAGAATGTGTAAATATGTAGCTGAAAATGGCGCTTTTTAATCACTCATTATATTGTGTGCTTTGATAAATAGATATAAAAAATAAATTTTATCGTAATAATTTATAATATAAAAATATAAATAGTGATCTATATTATTAAAATAAATTTTAACTTAATAATGTAATTGGCATTAAGCTGTTCACAGTAACTTAAATTGAGCTTTATACTATCGAATTTATAGGTTTTTTTATAAATTCAATAAATTATAATTAAATACATTAAAATGAATTGAAGTTATAAAATGAAATTGCTTTTAATTTTATTAACCCCAAATGCATTGCTTTTTAAAGGTTTCAATTGTAAAAATATAATTTATGAACTACTTTAATTGATATACTTTGCAAAAGTCATCCGAGAAGTCTTATTCAAGTTAAAACCCTAATCATATGCTAAATCATATGCTTTAAAATATAACTTGAGAAATAATGATAGTTAGCAAGAAAAGTTTAATGTTATTGAATTACTTATGTTAATAAAACAGCAGTTACTAAATTCTGGAGAAAATATCGGGGGAATAAATTATTAAATTAATTGACATAAAGATAATCTCCTTTTCAAAATGAGATACAAGTTTTATTTCTACATCTTTATTTCTTTAGTCTATCAAAAGTTCGCGACTGTGCTGAAGCATTGTAACTTGACTGAAAATAATTATTGTCAGCAATTAATAATTATTTATTGTAACATATTTTGCAAACACAGTTAATAATAACTTGAAATACTTTTTCTTACATGAATTTTCATTTTAGCTTTTAATGGAAAATATTAAATAATTTTATTTAAATCAGCAAAAAGTGTACTGTAAATAATGAAATAAAATTCCACATTCATAATCGTATAATTTTTATATTGTTCAGTAGCTTTCAGTATAAAAATAAAATATTGCTAAATGTTTTATTTGACTAGGGAATAAATAGTGACTCTCTGACGTATGCTTCCTTACATGATAATCTTGCGCATTCTATTTTATTAGCTAGCAAGAATAGGTAGTTGTTACAATTGGTTTGGTAAAATGTAATATATGTATATTTTTAAAAATAAGATTCTTATATTAAAATAAATATTAAAGTAACATGAACTGCAAAAAGCATACATTGTCATTTGAGCATCTGTTTAATGTAACAAAATTATTTAGGTATTTAACAGTTTGTGTAGTATGATATTTATGTATGCAGTTCAGTGGAAGGAATTCGTCTTTCCTTTTACACATTAATGAAAAACAATTTTCATCTTGAAATTTGCATTAAAGAGAAATATATACTTTTTATATATCATATACTCAATCTAATTTCTTTTACATTTCTTATTTTGTCTAAAACGTATATTAAAAATGATATATAACTGAGGAAATTGAATTAATTTTTTTAGTATTTATAAAATTTTCTTTTATCATAGAAATGAAATTAATGTATATCTTTTATATCGATGAATGGTTCATCAGAATGAAAATATTTAAAAAATCAAGTTTCTGATATAATATATTTCCAACACAATTTACTTTATTTTACAAATGCCATTGAATCATGAAACATCCACAAAACATCTCGACGATGTCCACTCTCAGAAAAAGTACTGGTTTTTTTGGCAACACAGAGCTAATATAATTTTTAAACAATATTAAAAACAAAAAGAGTGATAACAAGTTTCAATATTTCAATAAATTTGGAAAAAAATAATATTGGTATTTAACAAATTAGAGTTAAATACCAATGTTATATTTTCCAAATTTCTATTTTTCTATGTAAAACAACCTTTATCTTACAGAAATGTTTAAAGAAAAATTGTCATTTTAACCAACATATAGCTTATGAGGTCAAAATCGATCCTTTTTGAAACAAGAAAATTTATTACAAAGAATAAAAGGCTCTGCTCCACTTTTCCAACTGAACCATATTTAGGTGTGGAGTCCGACTTCCTCAGTACACACAAGCCATAGGGACCTGTTTATAGGGTAGGCAACCATTCACAACTCGTTCATACAAGGAATGGATAAAGACAGGACAGATAGATAGAGAGAAAGTACATCCATACCCCAACCGGTATTCGAACACAAGACCACTCTATCCGCAGTCAGACACGCTGACCACTAGACAAGTTGGGCGGCACTCTCAAAATATTATGACTACAAAAAGCGTGAGCAAAGATAAGCATCGGATAATTAAAATAGCACATACATACGTATCATACAACTGAAAATGCTATAATTAAATTATACAAATTGTTTGATGAGTTGACTAATTTTGCCATTGCTTTCTAAATGCAATCGTTGTATACAAAAGCTGATACCAAGGTTTGTTGGAGAAGTTGAAGGTCATGATGAATAATGTTTAAATCGTTTGTAAGTCACTTCTATGATTTGTATTTCATGATATCGATTGTCTTCATTTGTGTCATATCAGAGAAATCATGTTAATGATTCTGATCGTATCAAATGAACTATGCAAATGATTTACATAATTTGTGAGATCTGATTGATTCTGTATTAATCACAACTGTGGTAGACTAATCACGCTTAATCGCGTGATTAGGTTTTTGTTCACCAATGCCTTTTATTTTTTTATTAATTTTCAATACAACAATTTGCTGTAATACTGATTTTATAAAGGATTAATTAGGTCCCTTAATAGTAAGATAAAAACAAAACTATTAATTTATAAATGTGTTATAAGATACTTATGCATCAGAAACCTGTACATTGGCTCAAAAAGATGAAAATGCTCTTGGTGTCTTTAAGTGGCGAATACTAAGACCCATTTTTGGAGGTAAAGCAGACAATGGCGTGTAACACACACTCTCAAATGTAGAACTTTATCTTTCTTTTTGTGAACCAGACGTCCAAATATTTTTTAAAATCCAAAGAAATAAATGGGCTGGCTATGTTAGCAGGAGGAACAGTGAACGTACAACGCAGAAAATATTTCTTGCCATGCCTATAAGAACAAGAGCTTGGGGCCGATCTAAACTCAGATGGATTGACGGCCTTGAATGAGACTTCGTCACCCTGAATGTAACAAACTGAAGGACCATGGACAGAAAAAGAACAGTATGGAGGAATCTTATTGAGAAAAACAGGGGCCACCTTAGGCTTTCATGCCACTGAAGATAAAGAAGTCGTAAGATTGGATGAATTATTCCATAATCAATATTCTAAGATAGAATATTATATGGAAATCATCCAAATTATTTCTATTTTATGGAAATAGTTTTGTCATATTACCCAAATTCTTCGTATTCTTTCTGATCGAATTAAGAACTTGATATTTTGTGCGTGATTTAACTGAAGAAAACTGCCTATTTCTAAAAAATGTAAACAGGTTGTAATAAACTCTGCAATAGCTATACACTGAAATTAATATACAAGGAAGGAATCCTTTCAAATGAACAAAAATATCAGTAAAGCAAACATTTTTCAATAGATACTTTGTAATTTTCACAAAGACTAGCTTTTTTAAAAAAATATTGCATTTTATATTAATTTTCTGACTTACTTCAACAAAAAATTGTATTTTGTACAATGCATTTATTTCAGAGAGTTAAAATAAAAAAAGTATTAATTATAATTTATAAGATTAATATAAAACTAAATTACAACTATAAATTTATTATTATGTAAAGCGAAGTATCTTACAAATCAAAATATTTTTATTAAATCTTTTCTCTGTGTCATTTCATATCATTATAAGTCTTAATTTTAAGATTATTATATCCTACTTCGAAATAAAATATTTAATTTTTATTCCCAACTTGCACGCACAATCATAATATTAACCTATATTTATTACTAAATTTAAAAATTTTTTTGATATATTGCTCCTTAGGACCAATACTACTCTCAATTAAGTAATAAGTTTAGAAAAGACATAAGACAAAAAACCCAAGTTAAAACTTTTGTTTGTTCACTACATTTTGTTAAAATACAGTTTCCTTTAATCTTTATTTTGGAATATCGTTAACCATTATCATCATCAGTAAAAATAAAGTATAACACGATATTTTAATGAAAAGTTTTAAATAATTAAAGAGATTTTTTGCATTAAAAGAATTCATTACATTTAGTGCACAGAGTAATTGCTCATAATTCATTATTAATCTAAATATTAATAATCCATAAATAAATGAATACATTTAAGCAAAAAATGAGCTTTCAAATGAGATGTAACAAGTTTTTTTTACAAAGTTTAATTTTATGTAAATATATATAAAATTATCAGAATTTATTATATTTGAATTTTTATATCCCATTGCTCAAGTCACATCTAACTTCTCTTTTGTCATGAGAATTCAATTAATGTGTGAACGAAGTTGATGACAAGAGTTATAAACACTATTTCTTTTCTTATAATGCCTGAAGGATGACTTGAAATCTCATAGGGATTTTTGTGGTGTATAATAATTTTGACAAACTTTCCACTAGTAAAGCCTTGAGCTTTTAGATTCAATTTTCTTACAAAAATTCTGATTTATTTTATTTTTAATCTAAGTGTATTTAATTATTCATTTGAAAATCAAAAAAAATTGCTTCAGGTACAAGTAATATGTTTTTAAAAAGTATGTGTGCAAATTTATTTATAAATTAAAATTGATATGATGACTAATTATTCTAACTATTAAAAAATGGATCAATGCTTAGTCCTTAAAAGTATAAATGTTTTTATTCATATATTTTCAATCTGAATCACAAAATTGCATAAAATAAAAGCTGAGAAGTTGAAGGTAAACCTAGATAATAGTTCAGTATAAAATAATTTAATTTCATTTAATCGAAATATAGGAATGCTAACCAAGTTGTGAAATAAAATATGTTTGAATTCTCCATAGCACTTAATTACACAAACCGTGATTATTCATTGAATATAAATAAAGGAATAATTAATGTGATTCTGTTAAATATTTGCAGATAAATGATTGCAACCATGAGTTAAAAGTGTTATCAAAAGTAAATTACAGAATTTAACGTATATGATTAAATTTTTTATTGTTAAATTTATATTTAAAAAAAACAAATTTTATTTTTAAAAGTTACTTTATGAAAAACTGATATAGGGTTTGATTAAAATGAGGTGAATAAAAAGAAGGAGGCCTTTTTTTACATGGGCATAAGGATTGGAGAAACAACCCCATCTTAAAGCTCGAATTATTACCTCAAATAAAATGTTTTTCCTTTGGAAACCACCATTTCCTTGTTGCACTAAAATCACACAGATCCCAAGCTAAATTCTACTCAGTTTATCTGAATGAAAATAAAATAGGGATTTACTGTCTTACTTCGTGTCTCTCAATTTGTCTTTCTCTGGCCACACAGCATGTCATAAAATTGAAGAAAAATATATTTTGTGAATGTAATAATGTATACACTATTTTTGGAAGAGTTTTATTTTATAGGTCCTGATATCTTATATCTTAGTTTAAAAGTTAACTTTAATTTTTATTTTAAGCTTTGTTAATTTCATAAAATATTTGAGAAATTTACAAAATGCAATTTTCACATAATCGAGAGAATGGTTTTGAAAATTCCAAATTATTTTCCACCTTAAATATTTTTAAACATTTTGACACACATTATTGCTCTTATTACCAAAGCAATTTAATGTCACAGCCTTTCCAGCTAAATTATATATTAGGTTAAAAAATCCATTTATTTTCTCCTTTATTTTATTTTAATGATTACATCATTATTAATAGAAACCAATTTACAAGAATAATGGGTCAATTATTTTCAAGGAAATATAAATCAATGTGTTCTCAAGTATTTTTACCAAGCAGTCTTTTAAAATTAATAAATTTTAAACTTTCAAGAACTATATATATATATATATATATATATATATATATATATATAGATATATATATTATTTAACTAACGAATTAACTGTTTTATTGATAATGTAATTACGAATAATTAATGTATCATTATAACTACGTCTATAAGGACTAATCAATATAAGAAGACTTCCATAATACAAACCTCGTAAAATTTATTAATGTCATGTTAAACTTGCTGTATTTATCATGAGTAAAATAAATTCATTCTAAAAATAAAACTCTAATAACTAATGTTTCATACAATTATTTTTATAAAATTTTAAAAAAATTAGAATTGAATCTTATAAGTTTTTCTAAATTAATTCCGTTTTCAATTATTTTGTAATTTTTTCGTATTAATTATTTTATTCATAATAATATACGATGATTTTCATCTTTTATGAAATATATGTACATTATTTGAATTGAAATTGCAATTGTAAAACGACAAAAATAATCAATTCTCTCTTAGTTTATGAATTTTTTCAGAAAATTGTATTACTGAATGTACTTTACTCACTGAAATATTCATATACTTAATTACTGAGATTAATTAATTATAATTATAATTTATATAATAAATTATAACTTAATTACTGAAATATTCAGAATAACTTACTGAAATATTACTTTAATTTTTAATCATTATTACAAATGATCTAATGAGAGGGAAATATTTAATAGATAAAAGATATAATATTTAAAGATTCACTTGTGACAAAAAAAACAGAAACCATTTTAGCAGAATCAATAAAATTTAAGAATCTTGGAAATATATATTTAAAAATACAAATAGGAAAAAGAAATTTATTATTTTTTTTAAAAAAGTTAAGATTTTTACAAAACCCTTTTAAACAAAAAGAAAAATTGCAGCCTAATCTGGCTGCTCATGGTTTAATCCTGTTTGAAAATTGCCAAGGTTGACATGCGAAGCCAAATCAGCAGTAAATAGCCAAATTGGATTTCTTAACACAATGAATTTCAAACTGTGTATTCCTTAGTTTTTTTATGCGAGGAATTTTGAACTGCGTATTTATTGGTTGCGATTTTAGGTAGAATTTTGAAAACTAATATGTTTATGGAAAAAAAAATATTTCTTCAAACTAAAAGGATGAAAAATATATAAATTTGCAGAAATATTAAAATTTTGCGGAATTAAAAAAATAGTGTTTTTATGTTTATGTGCGAAATATTTTAGAATAAACTTATTATAAAGTTAAAATTATGATGTACCAGACATATATTCTTTTTTTGGCAAGTTAAAACAAGCAAAGGACTTTTATTATAAAATATTGCTCATAAATTTTTTCTAATAAATGGATAATTTATCTGTTATCATAAATAAAATTAGAAAAATTATTACGTAATTGTTTGCTTTTCAAACAATGTAAAGTCAGTTGTGTTCTTTTTAAAAAAATGCAAGTGTTCATATATCTATGAATAACTTCTTATATTTTGAGATATAATTTTTCTGCTCGCATCCTGAGTAAATATACTTACTGCTTTGTATTTTTTTAATATTTTGAATGCTATGAAGAAAGGCACGATTGTGAATGGTGGAATGAAAGTTAAAATAATTTTTAAATCGCGTGAATGAGCATGAGTACTTTTGACCGTAAAAGTTCGATGGGTATATTCGAATGAAATGCAAAGATAATATGAAAAATAATCAAAGTAAACAATATTTTGTTCAAATTATTATATCTGAATTTTAAATTAATTTTCAAATTTAATATATTTTTATGTTAAGGTATTGAAAAAAGTGTTATAAAAGACAAAAATTTGAAAAAGTTTAAAGTTTCTAAACTGAATTCAGAAATGATGCTATTTACATTACTGATTTAGTTTTATTGCGCAGTTATTGATCCGACTTTATATTTTTAATTTCGATTTGTAATATTATTTTCAATTTTTAATTTCGATTTCTAATTTTTGTGTTACTGCTGCAATAAAATATACATAATAAAAACATTCAAAATCATAATATTTAAAACTCTAAATGAGAAAAATATTATAAAATAAAAGGAAATATTCGAAATCGCCTGGTACTCAAAGTCTGGAAATGCGTGAAAACTTATTTCGAATGGTGAGAAAATGTTTGTCGGCAAATCTTCAAGATGTCGACCCACATAGGATTTTACCAAATAAAAATGAATTATGAGGCAATAACTCCCTTTTGAACAATCCTTTGGTGAAAATAAAGCCCCACAAATTCAATAACGAAATTTTATTTAAATTAAATTATTTAATAATTATTATTCAATTATTTTTAATATTATTTTATTTTGAATACTATAAATTCTTATAATACAAAAGCCAGAAGTGTGTATTTTAAAATCAAAGAGCAACCAAACAAATTTGGATTGCCTAATTATAAATAATTTTAGTATTATAAAATGAAAATCAAACACTGCTTCTGTTATAACAATTTTTTAAATGTTTATTTGCTTCCTTGATTTTCTGTAAATATTTTGATACATATAAAATTCTATGATGTTATGGTATAATATTCTATGCTATAAGATTAAAATTATTGTATTAAATTGAAAGGAAGATTTTTTAAAAAATTCTTAAAAGCAAAATTTAAGAATATTATTTTTTCTCTTTATCTGTTAAATACCATCAGAATTAATTTTAACATTATTTTTTTGTTATTTTATCCTTGCTTCAAATATATTTGTAAAAGACTATTCTTAAATTTCTTCATTTGATATCGAACATAATTGGCCCATATGGAGATCCGTAAATTCAAGTAAAAAAAGACATCAGTAATGTTTCCTTTATGTCGCAGCGTATTCAGAGAATGTCGTAGATCCGATTTATTGATGAATTTGATTCTTTTATTCAAATCTAATTCTTCAAGAAGCAGCAAACAAGGCGAAATTCACCATCGAATTTCTTATATAAGGACCGAAGTATCGTTTTGAGAATCTATTTTCCATTAATTCAAACCATTGACGCATAGACAATAGAACATCAAAAAAAGTAAATAAAAGGAAAATGAAAAACATAAGAAAAAAATCCATTTTATGAGTTAGTTTTGCACATATGCACTATAATCTAGAATTTCAAATTTTGAATATTTTGGCGATGAAGAAATGTTGCTAAGATGACGTATTGTTACGTACGTGATGACATAAATATGCCAAAATAGAATTTTTTGCATAATCTTTATAGGTCTCTATATCTATGAAGTGATACAAATCAGGTCGATAGATACATAAGAAAACAACCAAAAAATCACCAAACTCAGAATTTGGCATCCTGAATATACGACTTTGTGTTGTCAGTTTAAATCAGCAAATAAGATTTAAGTTTTTATAATTTTCATTAATTGATAAAATTCTAAATTAATGATCGCAATTTGTATTAATTATTTTATAATTTGTATTAACAATTTAATTAAATTAATGACGCATATTTGTAAACAATCTCTTTTGAATCTTAAGACAAATGCATGGATAATATCAACATTAACTTATCTTTTCTTTTTTGTATTATTTCTTGTTTTGATCTGCTATGTCTCCTTCACTATTACTTGAACCTACCGTAAAAATGTGGTCTTGTATTTAAGTAATGTGTATCCCATCCCTCATGTTTCTACAAATTATTTCTAACTACCTCAGTTTTGAAAAATATGAATCCTACTTCTAAAACTTAAACGAAATCAAAATGTACTAAGCAGTGTCTGAAACAAGCGCGATTTTACTGAATTTTAACAACAATAGAAAGAACATAATATTTATGAAAAAAATTAAATTGCAGATTTTATGATAAACACACTCATATATAAAAAGTTATGAAAATTTACAATGAATTCTTGATATATATATATATATATATATATATATATATATATATATATATATATATATATATATATATATATATATATATATATATATATATATATATATATATATATATATATATATATATATATATATATATATATATATATATATATATATATATATATATATATATATATATATATATACATATATATATATATATATATATATATATATATATATATATATATATATATATATATATATATATATATATATATATATATATATATATATATATATATATACATATATATATATACATATATATATACATATATATATATATATATATATATATATATATATATATATATATACATATATATACATATATATATATATATATATATATATATATATATATATATATATATATATATATATATATATATATATATATACAGACATTTTATATTTCATTAGTTTGTTTGTAAATTATCTGTTTTGAGTTCGTATTTTAAATAGGATTTCATATTCTAAATAAACAAGTTATTGTTTAAACATCAATTTTGATTTTATTAAAAAATATGGTACATTTCTATCCTATAATGTACTATTTATACTAATTTTTTTAAGTTTTTGCCATGCTGGTAGCTAAATTATTAGTGCTGTTATTTTCGGTTCATCAGTTCATGGGCTCAATTCCCCTTCGGATTATATATATATATATATGAGTGACAACTTTATATTGATGATACTGTTAAAATTGTACTGCTTTTGATTCGTTTAATTTATGTTGATAATTCATGTTTAATTCATTCATCACTTTTTATGGAAGTTTCATCTGTTTAAGAGATTTTAATATCGGTAAAACAAATCGGTAGTTTTTGTTTCCTTGT
>CM075856.1:21475638-21725638 GCA_037975125.1 Latrodectus hesperus
TAATAGGAAACAAGTAACATAAAGTAATTTATGGTGTGATCAATTAATAAAAATCTCAATTTTTTCTAGAATATTCCAATCCTTAAAGTTATCAGCATAATTGGTGACTAATAGTCTTATTATAAATATGCGAGCATTTTATGTCTCTTATATTACTGTACATGAGGGACACATATCTCTTAACACAAAACAATAAGGACAAAACAATCAAAATTACTTTACATTCTGCCTTGGCATTGTTACTCTCCTTTTCAAATCACAGCCAACACTAAACTCGTGTGCAATTTCCTGACTTATAGTATAAGTTCGATTAATTTTTAACCCAGAAACTCACAATTTCTTGAAACATCGATTTTTTAAGTTTGTAACTTCAATTTTGGACTTCAGCAGCAAATTGAAAAGATATATGGGTGCATATTCTGATGCAATGTGTGCCTCAATACTCAATGATTAAAACGGAAGTTTCTCATCCTCAGTCTAAGAACTATGTTAAATACTGTGTGCTTCACTTCCTAACAATTACTTAATTTTATAGAACATTATATCAGAAGTGCTTTTAAATTACCATAATGTTCAAATTAGGCACAGGTGCCGTATAATCTCATGATTCCAAAATCTGAATTTTTGGCGATGAAAAAATGTTGCATAGATGACGTATTGTGACGTGCGCGATGACGTAATGAATACTAGGGTTACCAAAATATAATTTTCTGCATAATTTTCATAGGTCTTCATATGTATGGCGTCATAAAATAAAATTGCCAGATACATAAAAAATCCACCAAAAAATCGCCAATCTCAGATTTTGGCATCCTAGATTTAACGGCGACCTGTGCCGAAATTAGAAGATAATTTTTCACTTACACAGCTGGATTTTGTTTGCACCACGTAATTATTCACCAACACAGTAAAACACATGTCTAACATATGTATTATCATTTTTCTAAAAAAATATTTTCCAGCATTTTTTCATTTTACCAGATCTTATTATGCATGAATATAATGTCAAATACTTATAGAAAAAAATAATTCAATTTTACAATCTACTCAAACTTTTGAATCATTTTCTCAAATCAAGAAAACTTGTATGTAAGAAGAAGAGGAATCACTTTTATCAAATAATTAGATTGATTATTTAACTGAAGATAGCAAAAAATATTTTTCTAATATTTATAATGTGCAGTAAATTTTCTAGAAATAAGCTTGAATTAATTAATGTTAGGAAAAAATTGATAAGGGGTATAAATATATTAATAACTACATTTTAAAAATAATAAATGTGTGTTTTTATGTATGTCTTACCAAACATTGAAGTTATAATTATATACTGTCTAATTAACTCTGTCATATTCATTGTAACTATGGAGAAACAGAAATATTATTCAATGATGTATTTATTGCAAAATATTACATTCTATAAAATAAGTTAATGTATGAAAACTAATATCGTGTTATTTATTTGTAACTTGAGGGAAAAAATGTGAAAAAATTTCTATTAAATAAAAAATCCCAGAAAAAATAATGGAAAGTTAATATATATAGCTTTTTGCAACAATGTATTGAGAATATTCTCTGATAATATTTGAATTCTGTAACAAAAGGAACAATACAAGTTTTTTTTTCTATTTTTGTGTGTGGTATCACACTCTTATATTCCATTTATATTCCTTTACCTTATTCGTTTATTGAATTTTTTGAAATAGTTTTAATAATAAAAAATGAATTCAATACATTGTGACAGAGAACAAATTCCTAAGAGGATTAGGTCACTTAAAACAATGAACAAAATCATACTCAGCAGAAAATGGAAAAAAGGGTATTTTAATATATTGAGAAAGAAAAATATCGAGATTTCTAGAAAGTGATGCCAATTATTTTAGAGTAAATTTTATAACCTATTTAAGCATTTTTATAGTTGTTTTCTAATTATTCTCAGGCTTAGATTGTATGACATAAAACATAGTGTTTATATATTTATATTTAAAAATGATTTGTATTTTTTGTGTAATTAAAGCACACGTTGTACTGTATTTGAATGTATTTTATTTAACATTTTATTATATGCAAAAAAGATTTTTCAAAAAGGGAGTTTTTATGTAATTATACTAAAAATATATTTGATGCATGTAATACATTTTATATAGTTTGATGTAAACATATTCCTGATATAAAATTCCCTAGAATACTTTACAAGAGGATAACCTGCTGGCTTTGGTAACAAAAAGATGTATGGGTTAGTTTTTTAAAAAAAGTGAAGAAATGATTCCAGAAACAATTAAATTATCACTTTAAAGGATATATATGAATGCGAAAAATACTATTCATAAAATCATACAAATTTGTAAATGCATCGAAGAGGTGTTCTGGAGAATAGATGTGTTACCGGTGAGAAAATGACTGCTCAGACGAACCAAGGCGATATCAACAATATCTCCCAAACCATTGTCTACGAATGTTGCTGCGTCTGGCCCTCCGAAGCAGACGCTTGGTATATCCACATACGCTGACTGCCAGTCGTCGGTGACGGAGAATGGAATTTGCACTCAAGTACCTAAACTTAGACATCCACTGAGTTGCGACAGTTAGCGTTTTACAATTTTCAAAGTTAGCTTCTTATGACTTCTAACTTCTTACGACAGTTAGCGTTTTACATAAGGTTTTACATTTTCCAACCAATGGACGTTGACGTATACGACATGAAACCTCTTAAAAGGAGCACTATGTAACCATTAACAGGACGGTGAAGTCGGAGGCGTTAGCTTTATAGTCTTGGGAATGTTTACCCTACCTGGTTAGCTCATCATTGTGGGAGGCACGATGGATCAATACAAGTACGCATATGTCCTTGAGAATAATGTACACCCCTATATGCTCCTTGTTTTCCCTCGAGGTGATGGCATCTACCAGCAGGCCAATACGAGGTGTCATATAACTGGTAGTATAAGCACTGGTTCTAAGAGCAACAAGATTAATATATCTTTCTTTCATGCTCAGCAAATTCCCAAGACTTTAACCCAATAAAGAACCTTCGGGACCGTCCCAATCGGATTGTTTACAGCATGGATCTTCGCCCTCATAATCTAATGAAGCTGGCCACGGTACTGGAGTCTGCATGGCTCAACATTTCAGTGAACATCTTCAGGAAATTAATTGACTTTCGTCCTCTATGTGTAGCAGTTTGCTGTACGATAGTTGGTTACACTGACTTGGGAAAGGAGGTCGCATTCATGTGTATGCATGCATGCATGTATGTTTGTATATGAGTTATGTTTTCATTTTTATAGAGTGATCTTGTTTTATATTTAACAACAATTATCTTAATTTTAATTACTCAAATTAGTTCGTTACAGCTTCTGATATTAATAAATAATTTTTTAACGCTTGAGAAAAGCATTAAAACTGAAACATTTACAAAAATTCATTTCAACACTATTCTGTGACTATATAAATAATAAACATGTAGCATCTTTCAAAGGTAGCATCACACTGACTGATTCTTTGTATTGGAAAATTGCATGAACTTCGATTTTTAGTTGTATGGGTGCTCTTTTCAATGGCTCTTTAGAATAAAATACGAACACCTTTCCATTGATGTCAACTTTTGGAGGATAAAAAATGTCTTTACATTTTGTTTTGGTTCTGGATACTATCCTGTGTCATTTGCAGCCGTAAAAAGCTGCATTTGATGAAATTTAAAAATAATGTTATCAAGCATCTTGTATGCGTATCTATCCTAAAAGTTTACACTTAATTATATGTTTTTAAATTGCATCTTTAAGGGTGAATGTGCCATTGTAATCAGAGTGACTGACTGCGGATTGGGAGGTTCTGGGTTTGAATCCCTGATCAAGCATGGATGTACATGTGTTTGTCCTTTCTCATGTGTGTGTCCTTTCCTTGTATGAATGGGTTGCGAATGGTTGCCTAACCTATAAACGGGTATCTAGGGCATGTGTGTACTGAAGAACTCGGACTCCACTCCAAATTATGGTTCAGTTGAAGAAGTGGAGCAGATACCCCGTATTGCCAGCCTAACTTCTTGGCACCAGACCACAATTAGAGTGATTGTTTATTTATGATTTATGGCAGTTGATTTGAAATGGATACTTATTTCTTCATCTTCTTTTTGACATCATAAAGGTTTTCTTGCCGCCCGCCCTGTCTAGAGGTCAGAGTGCCTGACTACGGATAGGGAGGTCCTGCGTTCGAATCCCAGTTCGGGCATGCATGTACTATCTCTATCTATCCTGTCTTTGTCACTTCTGTGTATGATTGTGTCGTAAATGGTTGCCTACCCTATAAATGGGTCCCTATGGCATGTGTGTACTGAGGACGTCGGACTCCACACCAAAATATGGTTCAGTTGAAAATGTGGAGCAGCACACCCCATGTTTTTAGCCTAGTTGGCACACGACAACAACAAAGGTTTTCCTTTTACTCTTCTTTCATCTTTTATTTGGTTTAAAGGATATTATTCTCTGTAAATGATTATTTCAAATTTTCAATTTGGATTCCATAGAATCTTCCTCTTTTTTCTTTGAAAATGGAATCGGATTTCCGCTTTAATTTTTTATTTTTGTTTTATATACTGATATATATACTTTCCTTACTTTCCCCCACTTGCTTGTAGTTCACATGAACACACCAAGGGTCCTCTTCTTTCTGCATTAACCAGAATCAACCTTTTTTTTTTTGCTCGTTTTGAATATTTTCTAAAGCTAGATTTCATAGTATCTGGTTTTCATTCTATAGTTATATAGTCCCTAAACACGGTCTATAGTCCTTATTCCTTTACTTTAACAATAGGAAAATATCTAATCTTATGAATAACCAAGCTCTGCAAGCAATCAAGTATCATCTATATTACTAGTTTTTCTAATTAGCGCCCCGCTCATCACGTTCTGTTTTGAAGCGATTGAGATTCGATAATTCTTAATGATTAAAATAAAATTTTTATGATTAAAATATATATTTTGAATAAGATATATATTTTAATACACATTTATGAGATTTTCTTTAATTTATAACATTATAAAATAAGCAGAATCCAAAATATTTAAAAATGCTATATTTCAAGCATAATTTATTTCTTAAAAGTTATTAATATTTTAAGCAAAAGTTTAAACGAAATTAAATTTAATATATAATCATTGCTATGTATTTCAAGAGATTTAAGAAATAAAGTTATTTGACTTAGTCACTAATTTTTATAAATAACAATCTATTAAATTATTATTTAACTAACCATTTATATTTTATAAGGATGAAAAAAATCATAACATTTTAAAAATTATTGAAATTTTTATAAATTATAAATTTTTCATTTCTTTATTTTTGTCTCTATGCTTTATTCTCTTATTTCGTTGCAGATAATTACAATTTGTTTTCCCAGAATATTCTTATGAACGGATATTTCTTGAAATCCTACCTCAACATCTGTTGAAGGGATAATAACGGAGAAATTGTCAATTTAACGTTTAAATTGAACTTTTACATTGCTTTATAAAGTAACTAAAAATGCTTTCATTTTTTAATGGGTAAAAAGAAACTGATCTAAAGAAACTGTGTTGCTGTTGCATGTCCACTTTGGCCAGCAGTGCTAGATTAGTTCAATAACGTTAAACAACCCCCTCAAAAAAATCAAACACCATCAAAGAATCGTTGCTTTGATAAATCATGCTTGGATAGCTCCAGGCACTCAAGGATGTGTTCTGGTGTAGCTTGTTCAACAAATCAGTTGGTACTGGTATCAAATCTTTTGGAGCCCTCAGTAATTTGTGATTATCTAGGGAGACCACTTCGAAAGCGGATGAAAGCAGTTTGATACTGTCTCTTAAAGCCGTGAGCCAGTGAGCTTCTCCGGACGAGAACACTCATGCCAGTGGTGCTTTCGAGAGACAATCCGTGTGTTTTTAATCCTGCTTTTTACTCTTGAAAAGATTTCCAAAAAGGTGAACGGCTCAGGGCTCTCACGAGCTCCCGACTTGGCCAAGGTGTCTGCAGTTTCATTTCTCTCTATATCGACATGGGAAGGCATCCACTGCAGATGAATGTCACGGGTCATGGACAGCCGTTTTAATTTATTGAGACACGATACTCCAGCAATGCCTCTCACACTTTGGAAATTGGTCGAGGAAAATACATTTTGTTGTTAGCTATAACATTCATCATCATTCATAACTTTTGTCCAATGTGTCTCCAGCTGTGCAATTGTAGAAGGTTGGTTTGTTTGTCGCTCAACGGTCATTTTTTGCACACGAGGGTTAATTAGACCGGGACTTACGGTTTAAAAAGGATTCCGAACCACTTCAAACATCCATGCCCGAGGTGGGTTCGAACTCACGAACTGTTGAACCGAAGGCAAGAACGCTAACCATTCGGCTGCAGTTGTAGGAGATAATACTCAAGGGTTTGAGATGATTATGAATGTTTGGACCAAGTGTGCATCATGTAATTCTATATTCTCACTTGAATTTTTGAAAACCAATGTTTTGCGCAATTCTGAAGCAGAGCGTCTGTCGAAAGTGATGTCGCAAATGTTCCATGAGATAAGAAATTAAAGAATGGAGTCCACACATAAATATATATATATATATATATATATATATATATATATATATATATATATATATATATATATATATATATATATATATATATATATATATATATATATATATATATATATATATACCCATACAACACAATTTCGTCCAGTAGACGTCGATATGACTTCATCAGCGGGATGTACTCAAATCCAGTAGACGTCTCTTTTTGGTCCAGTTTAGATCCATGGCACATCAAATATCCACCTACTTTGCATCCATTATACGTCTACGAGACGTTGCCATTGGATGGTTAATGGAGGAAATTTGAATGTATTCTTACGCACTGCTCTATACTAGGTAGTTTTATGGATGTATTCTAGATATGCGAAGATATTTTGAAATAATCCCTCATCTATCTTAGTGGCTCATATATTTTTGTCCACTAGACAATGAGAAAATTGTTTTTAATAAGCTTGTTACTTATAAAATTGCTTTTTCATCATATTTTTAAAAATTTTCAGTCAAATATCCTAGATTTTTGACAGATTTACTGTTAAAGTTTAGTTAATGTGATAAAATTGTCACAATTGATAAATTAACATTATTTTTATGCTCTTTATTTTATAGTTAACCTTTTGAAAATTTAGTTTCTTATTGTTTAAAATAAAACGAATTTTTTTCTTTGGAAAAGTTGTACTTTTACCATAATAACTAAAGAGTAACAATAAAATAGTCTAGGATATTTTTATTTGTAGAGTGTAATTTTTTTATTTTAAAGTCAGGCAAATTATTATTCATAGTTTTTTTTAATAAATTTTGCAGCAAGAGAAATTTATAAGAATTATTTATTTCTCAGCCTAATATTTTAACTAATTAGATATAACTTCAACACCGTCTTTTTTTGTAAAAGATAAAAAAATGTATCTCTTTTAACTAAAATTTTCCATCCATATTATTATGACAAAAAATTCTGAAAATTACTTATTTCATTGTTTAAAAGCTGAATTATTTTTCTTTGTAAAAGTTAAAATTTGTTTAAGAAAACATTCCAGCAAGAGAGTGTAAATATTAATTAATTCAACAAAAAATAACTGATAATTTTTTTAATGCACACAATTGTAATTATTTACATTATACAGAAATATTAATTAACTGAAATTTTGATTCTTTCATTAATAAATCTTGCTTTTGCATGACATAGCCAGTTCATTATCACTGTTTTCATTTCACCATCGGTTGTCTTTGAATACTGTGGAGTTCGCCGCACAGCATGTGAAAATAAAATTAAGTACATTTAAAATAATTAAAAATAATAATTAATATTTTAAGATCAATAACATCAGATGAAATAAAAGTAAAATTCCAGAAGGCAATTTTCATGAATATTTAATATTTATCAATCTGATTAATACATAAAACTGATTGAATGTAAATCTCATAAGTAAAAAACAGCAGAAATTAATCAGAAAAATGTAAAAAATTTCCTCTAGTAATTTAAGACATTAAGTAACTTTATAATAGCATTGTTAGAGATATATTTTTAATTTAGTAAATATTTTAAATATCTAATCACCAATTCAATTTCTAAGAAATAACAGCTTTGTAAATATAGTAACTCTTGTGTTTGATTAAATAATTAAAATTACAAAATGTTTAAAATATGTTCCAAAAAACTTCAAATTATCAGATAGAATTGAAGATTACTTTTATAATGGGAACAGTGCTTAAGTAATCAAACAGAGAATTCAATTAACATATTAGCACTAACATAAATATATTTCATTAAAAAAAATTTTTATAAGAAATATATTTTCCCATAATTTCTACAAAAGAAAACTTTCAATGACATGCTTATTCAAACATTGCACATACCAAAAACTAACTGCTTCATATTTAGTCCATTAAAGGATTTCTTATCCTTATCACCAAAATAACTGAACTCAGATTCATTGGTTATTAATTTTTTCATGATGGTTATGGTGCAATTCCCAGAAGAAGTTCCCCCAGATAAGCTTAAAAAGTGGCACTGAAACAAAACAAATAAAAATATAAATATTTTATAATTAAAAACAATTTATAATTTAAAATTGAAATTACTGTATTAATTCTAGCAACATTATACATACATTATATAGTCATAACAATAATTAGTATTTACAGCATAAAACTCACATAAGTTTTAGAAAGATAAATTTGTAATATATTCCCACATTTAAAAAAGCATTTATAAAAAAATAACTATTTAAACAGTACAAAATGAAATCAACTTTAGTATAATAACAGTCCCATAAGACACAATTTTGTCCAGTAGATGTTGATATGACATCAGGTGGATGTACTCTAATCCAGTTGACTTCTCATTTTGGTTTAATTTAGTTACATGGCATGTCAAATATCATAATACCAATATTAGAAATGTTTATCCTTTTAATTACATATATTCTAAACCTAAGGGACAAATTTCTAAGAAAAATACACTATTTAATCTTTTACCCTTTGGAATTGATTAAATAACTGAAATTACAAAATATTTAAAATTTGTACTTAATCTTCAAATTAGCAAAACAAGATTTAGATAACAGGTAAAATTTAACATTGCAATTAAAAAACAGAAATTAAATAATCAAATAGAGAGTTGAATTTACATATTAGAGCTCAATATAAACAGAAATGTTATTTACTAAGGGATATATTAAATGCTCTGATTAAACATTATCATTTTTACAACAGTAAACTCTTAATAAAATTCAATACATGATATGTTTATTTACAATTGGCACTCAGTAGAAACAAATTGACATGTTTTTAATCCTTAAGAGGATTTATTTTCTCTTGCTCTACATTAGTTCCAAATGAGCTTAAATAATACAGAAAAATTTAATTTTTTTTTATTTGTTTATTTAAAATTTAATCTCGTCCCCAGGTATTTAATATCTCATCATCACTTAATATCATCATCTCAATACCAGGTCTCATCCCCGGGTATATAAATTTGTTATTCTCATTTAACTGAAAAGGAAAACAAAATTTAGAGTTTAGAATTGAGGTACATTTTATCTCTTAAAATACAATTCAAGTTTTTTCAACCAAAGTAATTAAGTATAACACAATAAAAATATTTAATATTATAAATATGAAAAGCTAACTATTTATAAAACAAATTATTTTTCCAATTTATTTGAAACTAGGTTCAGCCTATCATAAGTAATTTTTCATGCCTAGCAGAGTAGAATATGAAACACTATAGAAAAAATGAATTTCCAATAAACATTTAATAAATAAATGATATTTACTGTGATGAAATGTGTACATTTTTTTAATCATATTCAAATTAGATCAATAAAGATAAATATTTAATTGAACTAAAAATCAGGTTATTGTGTGAAACGTAGATGCCATTCAGTTTATTTTTGCCTGTCTTTGAAGTCTGTAGAAAAATGAATGACTACAAAATAACTTTAAAGGAATATAACTAAAAATAGAATATTGATATTTCTATTTAAAACTAAATCAGAGCATCATTTATTAAATCAAATTAATCAACAAAATTTGAATGGAAATACACACATAATATTCATTCCAGAAACTTTGTTCGTTGATCTGTTTACGTAAGTATTTTGTTTTTAATTTCACTGAGAGCATGCTTCTTAACTTCCTTTCAGGGTATACACATAGAAGCAAATGGTTTGAATTTCAAACCATTTGTAACCATTCGCCATAGCAAATGGTTACAAATAGGTTTTAATTGTATTGATTTAAAAATAACTTTAGTAGAAACGAAATCAACGCATTAAGAGTTTCATTTGGTATTATATAATTTATGATTTCTTCCTGGAAATGAGCATTCTTATATTAATTTTCTTAGATATATAAAGTGTAATAAAAACATTATTTATTTTGAAGATATTATGATTAGATGGTTTCTGTAAGTGTATTAAAAAAATAATAATATAAAATAAGAATATACAAAATATACAGCATTACAAGCATTATGGAAGTAGGAAATTTTGCTTCTAAATTAAGTGAACACAAAATTTTTTAAAAAAATCACATTCACAAATCACACAGTCACATTCTAAATGCTAAATCTCTGACGAATTAATACTAAATCATTTTACATAATCTTAAACATTTGTTCTTATTAAAATAAAAAAAAATGCTTACCATGTGTGAATCAGTACTTTAAATTCTAGAACCTTTAGTAGACCACAAATTTAAATCTTTCAGAAGATTCTCCAGGAAAGTAAGAATTCCAAATCTCATATAGGAAATAAACCATTTAACAACTTCCATTTAACAACAATGTGTAAAAATTAATTTTCAAGTATACATTTTAATAGCTCTTCATTTGAAATATTAGTCCAGCATACATTAAAATAATTGGGTCATACAATTTTTTCTTGCTAAGTAGCAAAATTTTTAATTTTGGATTTAAAATTAGATATTCAATAAAAAAACACTCAGATTTTTAATTTATCAGTAAAAAGTATTTTAACTAAAGATTAAATCTTAGAATTGAGACTATCTTTAAAATAAATTTTATAAATTTGAATCAAATCCTAATATTGAGTAATATTTATCTTGCTTAAATCTAGAGATAAATACAGAAGTCTTTGACAAAATAACAATAAATATAAGTAATTTTGGAGAGAAAATATTTTAAAATAAAGACATAATAATAGTTTTTATTTAAGAAAATTATTTTGTGGTACAATAAATTTTCTTCCAGCAGTTTTCATCCTAATCACAGTGTATTTTTTCAGCATAAAAATAACTGGAAAATTTAATGATATAAAAAATCATTACATTCTGCTATCAAGCACAGTTTATAAATAAAAGCAATATGTATATTTTAACGTTAATTTAAATAGTTACAAATGTAATTTTTTAAAATAAAAATGCACTTAATTATGGTAGCTTTTCTACTCTTAAATAACACTATTCAGGTTTTAAACCTTATTACTATTATGACTTCTTTGGAATAAAAATAATTTCATTGGATTTAAAAATACTAAAATATGAATTGATAAAAGAAAAGCACTTATTTTTAACTTACTTCGTTAAACACATCGTAATGAGCAAATAAACGACTGTAGTCTGTGAGGCAAATAATAATTTAAAATTATGGAAGCAATAAGCATAAATAATTACAATTGCAGTTAATTAGATTCTTTTAATATGTGTCCAGATAACATTCATTATGAATGTCCTAAGTACATCCACCATGGACGTCCAAATTATATCTATCATGGACACATAAATTACGTCTACTACAGATCCAAATGTTAATATTCCAAAACTCATCCATCGTTGATGTCAATCCGACGTTCATATATTGTCGACAGAAGACCATCTAATTCACATCTAACCATGGACGTCTTTATGACATCAAAAAGGTATCCAGGACGTCTTTTGGACTCTATGGATCTTTAAAAGACGTCTAACAGACGTGTGTGATTGTATGGGTACACACACACATATACACACACACACATACACACACACACAGACACACACACACATACACACACACACACACACACACACACACACACACACACACACACACACACACACACATATATATATATATATATATATATATATATATATATATATATATATATATATATATATATATATATATATATATATATATATATATATATATATATATATATATATATATATATATATATATATATATATATATATATATATATATATATATATATATATATATATTATTATTATTATTATTATTATTATTATTATTATTATTATTATAAAAACTTCTTTAAGATGGAGGATGGAAAATTCCAGAAGTGCTTTGCAGAAAGCCATACTAAATTTATTTGTGTATTTTGTGAATTGGAGTTGTAAAATCTTTTCTATAGACATTTAAAAGGAAAATTCCACGTCATTGTTTTATCATTTAATAAAGTTCTGCTCTTCATAATTTACTTCAAAACCAGAGATAAGGCTCCAAATAATTTTTAAATTTTTTAATAAAGCGATTCAACTAACAGCAAGGACTTGTCTTGACAAATATTTGC
Organism: Latrodectus hesperus; assembly: GCA_037975125.1. Lineage (NCBI taxonomy): Eukaryota > Metazoa > Arthropoda > Arachnida > Araneae > Theridiidae > Latrodectus > Latrodectus hesperus. Next base: position 21,488,243 of record CM075856.1, read on the forward strand.
ATATATTAATAATGATGAAATTCAGCTCATCCATTTCTTAATGAAGAATGCATGTAACATGATATATTATGCTTTTAAAATGACGTAAGAAGCGTTTAATAATTTTATAATGACAATTTAAAAATTTAAAATGAGGAATTTCCATATACTATTGCTTAAATGAAAAAAAATATCAATGAGTGTTTGGTTTTAAAAAATGCTATGAATAAATTTATTTATTAGTTGATACGATACGGTTTAAATTAAAAATAATGATTTTTTTTAGTTTTATATTTTAGTAATAATTATATTTTGTTTGTTATTTTTTGAAATCAGATAAAATTAATTTGAATTAAATTATTTTTTTAAGTATCATTTCAATAAATTTGTACATTCTAAACTAGTTTAAAATTACTAAATAGACAATTCAAAAAAAAAAATAATAAATAAAATAAAATAAAATTCACAACATAAGTTTCTTGAAGTGTGAAATGCTTCTGTACACAATGATTTTTCCATAAACTAATTTCTTCTAAATGAGAGCAAATGTTAGGCCATTAAGCTTTCTGCTATAAATGAAACAATTAAATTAAGGGGAATTTCTCATAATTTAGAGAAACTAATTCTCATTTTTTAAACTCTTCCTTTGCATATTATTTTTTATGAGTGTTTGTGTAAGTATCACCCAAACCATAAGGACATTTACTACTTCGAAGCTTCATTTTAACAAGAGCGCTGCATGCATTTTATGGTGTCGTAAATACAAGTTGTGATGGTCTCTTTAACTTGAGTGCACCGTAAATCTTAGTGAATGCTTTGCCACTAACGTATTTTTTCGCAAAAAATAATTCTGTTCCTAAAACTGACACAACTGAGCCTTTCAATTCACAATTATTTAAATATACCGTACATAGAGTTGAAAAATACTATGATGTTTGATTCTAAATTATTTGTTTGCTGTAATATTTTCCCTTAAAAACCGAAAGGACAGTTTAATAAATTAAAGCTTGGATATTCACACAATTTTCTTAGAGAGGTAATGTCGTATTTCATAAAATGTAAGTTTCAAATTTTACAGACTAATTTATTTTAATTTTATTTGTGTGTCAAAATTTATTTATTAAAATCTTAAAATGTACACATTAATATTAATGGAGAAAAAAATTGCTATATATAATATTTAACTAAATATTTCAGATATGCAGATAATATAAATTGTATTAGTAATATAGATCTTAAATAATATTTTTTAAAGCAAAATATACATCCATTTACAGCAAATTACAGACATGCTTTTACATCGCAATTTTAATTCCCAAATATATTAACATAAAATTTAACATAACTAACCATTGAACTTTCCATTATGCTTGTTGTACAAGAAAATATCTAAAAATAGACAGAAAATTTTCAGAATAAATTGAATGAGAGATAAATAAAAAAAATTAATATCAATTTAACTAAGAATCTCGTTTTATTTTTAATGTTCGAAATTCAATTTGTTTGAAAGATAACACTTATATAGGATTAAGAAATTAAATTATAAGTAGTCAAAATTTGAGTCCAAAATATTAGTCGTTCCACAAAGAAACATTGATAAAAGATATTATTGGAAATGTGCACATAAAAGTGTATTAAAATAATAAGGAATTACTAAAAAAGAAACTATTAATACTTATAATTTTTATACAATTTAATACACTTGTTTATTTTGTAAAATATTATAAACTAAATGGAGTGTATAAATATTTCTCAAAAATTACTATGCATTCAAAGGGGTGGACTGAATTTAAGAGTTAATAATAAGATTTGGATATTGAAATTATGTTTTCCTCACGACATTCAGTTGTAAATACTTCCAAGTTTTTTTTAAACTTTTCTTACTTCTTTTAAAATTAGCATAACCTTCTGTTTGCGAGAAGTTTTAAGAAGTTAATACATGGCAAACGTTTAAAATAGATTGACAATATTTTACAGCTGATGTGATATCTGCTATATCATCAGGCCAGAATTCATTTTAGTTACGTAATTAGTTGTCACAACAATTAAACTCAATCTCAAAATATATATTAAAATTAGGAAGTAATTACTATCCTCATCTTCTACTAATTTTAAAAAGCAGCAATATTTTGAAACATTCTTTTTGATTAAAATTAAAATTTAAAGTGATTTGAAAGGCTTACTGTTTCTCTGTCTTCTATTATAAACATAGTTGGTATTTATATCCCATCAACAATTTTTGAAAAAGCAATGTAGGCAAATGTATATTTTAATAATTTTTTCAAAGTTTCTGGGAAAGAAATGCCAGTTAAGTTATACTTTCTTTGAAACCATGAATTAAAAATTTATTTTTTATGTTTCCAATATCTAAATAACCATGGGCATAGAAAACAGCCATCAATTTAAAACTTTAATGCTTTAAAAATAAAATACAAACATACATAACCCCTGCAGACGAGCCCTGGACTCAGTTTAACAGGCTAGGAATATTCACCTATCGCCTCATAGCCTTGAACCACAATCCGGTGATGAGGTCACACGAGAATACGTCCCATAACCCAAGGAGCTTCTGAGAACAAGTGAGGGAGGGTACGTGGTCACCCTCTCAATTAAAGCATGCGGCAAATGATGCTTCACTTTGCTGATCTTAACACAAAGCTACTGAGCCACTGTAGCTCTTTTATAAGTAAGCAAAATTTAACATAACTCGAGGAAACTAAAATAACTTACATTATTATGCGCTTAAAAATCAATAACTTGATTATGCATGTACTTTAATATATAATTAATAACAGTGAGTAAATGGGATAGTAATATTTTTCAATAACAAATCTGATATAATTATATTTTGTAATATTTTGCTTTGTGCTAATAAATTGCATGTTATTTTTATTGATAAAACTTTTAATTTCATTACGATATTTTTAATTGTTTTAATACAATTGTTCAATATTATTATTTATAAATGAAAAATTGTTAAGTAAGTTTATTCTCGGAATAAAAAAAAAGTGATTAGCTACCAAGACTGAATGATTTTGATATTTGTCAATGCTTACTTTTAATTACTTGGTTTAAAATCTTACAAAAGTAATGGTAGCTTTCAAACCTTTCATTTACGCTAGTTAATATGTTGATTAGCATGATTATTAATAAGAAAAAATGAAAAATGTAATTTTCTTACAAAGATTATATAACAAAAATATTTCTTTATTTATTATGACTTACCACAATGAAAGGTTTTATAAATAAAATCTGATATTTTCTTATAATTTAATGACATTGTAATTTTTAAAAAAATTGTGTAAGAACGAAAATTTTTCGTTTAAATAATTTTTGCTATATTCTTATAAAGTGTTGAATTTAGCAAAAAAAATTAAGCATTAAACTAAAATCGTTAAAAAATAAATACACTGTATAGACACTTTCCTTAACTATTTACAGATTTTTACTGAACAACTATTATTTGTCGAAACAGAATAACAATTGAAACAATCAGAAATCGAAATGTATCTACATGCATACAAACATACATACATACATATATATATATATATATATATATATATATATATATATATATATATATATATATATATATATATATATATATATATATATATATATATATATATATATATATATATATATATATATATATATATATTTATATTTAGAAAAAATACTCAAGCAAAAGTGTATCAAAATTTTTCAAAAATAATTTTAATATTTTATTAAATAAGATTTTATACCTTTAAGCATACGGCTAAAAGGTCTCCTATATCATTTCAAAACAGTATTTTGAAATTAATTCGAACTGTATAACATTTCGTAAGTACCATAACAAAGATAGTAAATTTGATTAATAAAAATGCATCTGTTACTTTATTTTGAAAATAAATACCTTATAATTCCTCCTACATAAAGTTGAATATTAGAACAACATAATATTCTTACGTTAAGTAAGACAGTGTCGCTATACTCTAGACATGCTCCTCTTTGTTAAGCAGTTTATAATAGTGAATACATGTAGCAGCTTACTTTAGCATTAAACGTAAAGTGTACGCTTAAAATATGAGAATTTTCTGCATGAAAGTTAGGAGGAAAAATTTATGACGCAGTTTATTTCTCTTTTTTATTTTCATTAAATTATTTATTTTGAATTTCATAGCATTCCATAAATTATTTTATAAATTCAAAACGTATAAGTCACACAGATGCAATTATTAAGATTCAGAAATACTCAGACATAAGGGACAGATTATTAATTTCACTTTCTAATTTGTTTATGAAGAATTTTTAAATGCTACTAGCACTGTTTTTTAAACAATTAATTAACAGTTAAAATCACAATAAAATATAAGAAAAATATTAAAATAATTAATAAAACAATAACAAAATGTAAAATAATGGTGCTATAAAACGTATTACTTTAAGGTTTTTTATATCACTATTAAATATCACAATTATTATGTTGTCAACTTCGATTAAATCAAATTCTACACTATTATTTCGACTTTTTTATGTGTTAGGTATACAGATATTTGATTCGTTTTTCGTTATTTAGCAATTTAATAACAAAAAAACTATATATATATATATATATATATATATATATATATATATATATATATATATATATATATATATATATATATATATATATATATATATATATATATATATATATATATATATATATATATATATATATATACATGTGTTTGTTTATATGTACAGTTAAATAGATCAATTTTACGCGAAATTAAATCAAAATATATTTTATCTAATCAATATGAGCTTCAAAAATTCTTTCAGGCAACGTATGCAAACAAGAAATTATTATTCATAACATTTTATATCCAATAAAAGAAACTTTCATATTATAAAATGTCAATAATAAAATTAATATGGAGCAACTTGAAGATTTTGAACAATTTACCAAAAAGTGTTGAAAATTTCCTAATTATATAAGACGCTGCTACTGCTAATTAGTATAAGAAATAGTACATTCTCGCTGTTTTTATCTATTTTATTCACTTCAGTTTGCATTACTTTTAAATCACCTGAAAGTTTATAATAAGATTTAAATTAATGAGTGAAGGACAAAATATGTATGGATATCAAATTCTAAGTGGCTTGCTTTCTAGTGTTGGTCCGGATGTTATCGTCTCCAAACTTATATGAATTCTTTAATCGCCTGGATTCTCTTAAGCAAGATGCAGTCAATTCATTAAATATCCTGTGAATAATCTTACATTTCTCACTTTAAATTAAACTATCTATGGTCAACCAACTTGTCTAGTGGTCAGCGTGCCTGACTGCGGATAAGGAGGTCCTGGGTTTGAATCCAGGTTCGGGTATGGATGTACTTTCTCTCTCTATCTATCCTGTCTTTGTCCTTTCCTTGTATGAATGATGTGTGAATGGTTGCCTACCCTATAAACGGGTACCTATGGCTATGTGTGTAGAGCAAAGTCGTACTTTCCCCTTCATGGTGCTGTGATTAAAACAAAAGTCGCTCCCAATGACTTAATTCGCAAAGCATAGCAAGCTTGGCTTGACCAAGTGTCATTAGTAAACAACAACAACAACAACAAACTATTTATGGCTTGAACAGGAGAATTATTTAGTTAAAAAAAATACAATGTTTATGATTGTGATTCAATATTGTAAAATATGAAAGCGTTAACATTTTCACAAACATTGAGAAAATGAATATTGTGTTAACATTCGTGTTATCTTTATACATATGAAATTTTATAATTTAAACACAGATTTAGTTGTAGTTTTGCATTACATTTAATTCCTTTAATTGAATAAGATTATGTATTATTATTTTCCTTTTAAGATAAAAATGTCAATGAATTTAAATGGTTTAAGGCTAAATTTAATTTTATTCACAATATAAAATTGTTTTCGATAAAATTTTGATCATCAGAAATATCTTTCATGAGATTATTTTCTTCTGATATCTTCTGACAAAAATGACTTACTCATTCCTTGCTGATCTAAATAATCCATTTATTGAAGTTCATAATTTAAATTAGCAATTCTGTTTTCAAGCCCCGGAGGTGCGGCGTTTGGATAAGAAACAACAACAACGTCGCTGCAGCATATATGAAAAACCAAAAATGTTTCGTAGTATCGGAAAAGAAACAAATTTGAATGATCCAGGACTGGGTGTACCAAAGGTAGAAAACTATTTAGCAATTGTCCAAAGAGGAAATAAAAAGTTTACCCCAACCAAGTGAAGTAAGTGCTTTACTTGTGATACCTAAATACTAATTTGAAAAGGTAGTGTATTGTAAAAAGTCGAGTGACATTGCGCATATCTAAATTCTACTTAAGAAACTTACAGACGCTGATAATTAATTTTTTATTTATCTGTTAAATCATTTTTTACTGGATACTAATTTTTGTATCATAACTGAAGCATTAATGGCATTTTGCAAAAACATTTTGAATGCGCAGTGTCTAGTATTATATTTATTGAGTTCATTTTACATGCAGTCAAATATTTCTTTTGATTGAACTTTTTCTATTATTTGAACAAGATTGATTGCTTTTTGACTAACATTGACGACTTAACTCCTCAATCTTTAACAATAAGGAACTGTATAGGAATTATATAGGTAAGAAGAATACTAATTTTCTTATCAAATTTAAATTTTAAATTATTCTTCAGTGTTTTTTGCAACCGTTTAATTAACTTCATTAACTTGATTCAACAATATAGCAATATTATAAACAAATAATGATACATTAGTTAAAAATATACATAAAGATATGCACTTGAAAATATTCTCTCAAATTTTAATTTTCTCTTTTACTTGCATGAAACTTGTTGAAATGAAATTTCGAGTTCCACTGGTAAAAGTAACTAAAATTGATTCAATAAGTTATCATAAACTTCAACAGAATTATGAGTAGTTTTATAGTTAAAAATAAAACATCTTATATCATTTCAATCATAAAAAGAATAACTTAAATATTAAAATACAGGAAGATAAAATTGAAAATGCATAAAAAATGTTCATAAATTCAACAACATATAAAAATCATTTTAAGAAAGGTAAGCAAGAATCTTATGTATATTATAACTAGTGAATTTTTAAGAGACGTCGTCATATACTAGGAGTATTTACAAAAATATTTTTTGCAGACTTAAAGTATAATTAATTTCAAAAGGATTCACACAATCAGAATATTAAAATTTATATATTAATATAAAGTTAAAAATTATAAAGTTTTATTATAAGTGAATAAATTTTTTAATATAATTTATTATATGTGATCATTTAAGTACCAACCAAAAATTAAGGTGATGAATTATTGGCTCCCTCCTTCAACAAATACAAGAATGATCAATTGTCATAGAAAAATTAAGTAAGTTAGTGTTATATTAAAATTCACACACACACACAATCACAAAATTTAACAAATACCTTTGAGGATTTCAATTTCTTTTATGTTACCAATAAAATGCATCAACCAAATTCCACAAGTTAAATCATCTCAACTCATTCATTTTAAGTTAATTAGATAAAAATTGCTTGTTTGTTGATTTAACTAGGAATTACAGTTATGCTTACTTAAATTTAACAGAATTATTTTTTTCACCACATTTATATTTTATATTTTTTTATGCACTGCTAAATGTCTTCCAAAATATTTCCATTGAAATAGTAATCAAATAACGTATGTTCTGTCTACAAATGCCAGCAACAGAAATGAAGAAAATCTTTAGTCTAAAATTATAAATAAAAATGTATAAAGTTAAAAATGTTGGTTGTAAGTTGAGATAATAAGATAATTATTTATTTTTTAAATAAGAGTTATTTTAATGTAGGAGACTAATCTAGGTAGAAGCCATGGAGTTTAGGATTAACTAATTGAATGCGTAAGTGATGTAGTATAAGTGTCCTTCATTTAGCAGTAGTCACTTTCTGTCTCAACAAAGCCTTACTTTTAAACTAATGACTTACTGTTTAATATACTGGCAATAATGGCTTACTTTTAAACATAAATAGATAGCATAAATAAAACACATTCTAAAAAGATGAATTTTGAATAAGAAACAATTAAATAATATAAAATCTAAATTATAAATAAATGCGAAATTATTATTGCACATGAATTTTAATGGTATGCATTCATTCTTTAGACATATACGTAATTATTGCTATTATCTTTTGTTTTGGAAAATACCAACACATAATTGTAATTTGTTTTGCAATTATTGTTATTATTTTCTGTTGTAGGAAGAACTATAATATAATTTTAAAGGCAATTTTTAAGCAGAACTAACGATATAGTTTAAAATAAACTTTATAAATTATCACGAATGAATTATCAAAGTATTAAATGAAATACTTTAATAAAAAAATATTACTCTTATGATATTAGTCAGAAAAAATATTAAATTGGTGATGCAATAAATAGCATTAATTTAGAAACAGAAGGAATAATTCAAAATTGAAGAAATAATTCAAAAAAACTGAAGCAGTAATTCAGAAAAAAAACCCCAGCAAAATTGGATGTTTATTTTTTTATCAGTATAAATTCTAGAATGATATATCACTCTCAAAATCTGTCTCTTATTAACTCCGTATAAAGTTTAATTAAACATGTTTAAAACTTGAAAGAAAAATCACCTACATTTTGAAACGCTATTTAAAAAATAGCAAGAAAAATGCAAATCAAGCATTAGTTTAAAATTTTGACTTAAAAGAAGAGTGTCAAAAATTGCACAACTTAAGTAATGTTAATACTTGACTGCATATATTATTTATTTATTGTTTCTCTTGCGGTATTTGCTAGCAGTTAGTAATAAAGACAGTTACGGTTTATGGCACGATTTTCCTAGCAAAGCAACATCTGCACTTTATGATGCCATAAATCCAGGTAATGTCACTCTCTTTAAGTTGATTGTGTCATAAATATCAGATGATGATGTTGTCACATCATTACTTTCATCTCAAGCGGAAGTTGTGAATAATTTCTTCTTGGCGGGAATTTCTTTTTTTGTGCCATTTCATAACATCTTTCATTTTTTAACGATGTAATATTTCTTTATTTTAATTTCTACTTTCTTTTTGTTGGGATGAAATGATGTGTTATTACGTCAGTATTATATATTTCACTTGTAATAACTTTATTCCCAGTTGTTATTTTTGCAAAATAAAATGTAATTTAGTTTTTGATTATAAAGCAGGACAAAATCATATATTGCCGGTAATCAAGAAACAAAATTAAATTCTGAGTTAAAAAAAATTAAACTAAATTCTTGGAAGGTGTATTATATCATCGATAGGATTTACAAATAAATGTACATTTACATGCTTTATTTAAAGTATAATAGTTTGTTTATTTCCATTCATATAAGTAAATGTTTACAATTTTAATATTTTAATACATTCTTACTTTGCTTCTTACATTAATAAAACATTTCATTTTACCAATTATCAGTGAAATCTCTGAACGTAATGGGCTTAAAAATTATGTAATTCCTATGTTTTGGGAAATTTGAATTATAAATGATATTTTTTTAACTTAAATATTAAGAGTATTTTAATAAACCAAAATATAAAATGCACTTTTATGGCATTTTTAATTGTATTATATTCTGCATTTTTAGAATTTTCCATTCCATCATGTGTGTTGCAGAAATATAAAATTAATAATTAAATCTTTTTTTTTCAAAACTAAAATGATGATTATCTAACTTTTTCTGAATAACTTCAAATATTTGATTTTTTTATTGAATTAGTAAGATTTTCTAGCTAAGATTCAGAAACTTTGTTCTCTTTCACCTATGGATGCTACTTCCTATTCATTCCACATACACAATCATATTGATGGGGATTTGCATACACTTGATGAATCGAATGACTCCACAAGTTCATCTATTGACTTAACTCTATTGATAAATGGATAATTTCGAATAATAATTATGTAGATTTATATTTATGTAGTACTGGGCTATCTGAACGTTAACTGTATGGATAAAACTAATTCAACATATTTTACACTTAATGATTTATTTAAGTGTCTGTCATAAACTCATAAAAATTGCTTCAATTTTTTTTAAATGATTTATAGGAAATTTACTACTAAAATAAATATATTTGGTATACGAACAAATACATCACTTATTTTATAATAACGTCATTTATGATGTTATATTATTATAATAACACCATTTACGATATAATAAAAAAACACATAACATATAGAGAACAAATTTAGTCTGACTGAAACATTATATTCCATGTGATTTTATTTAAAATAAAAGTAAAATAAAGTGAATTCTACAAAAAATATTTTTACAAGTTTAATAAACTTTTTAAAACACATCAAATGTCTGAGGAAGATAAGGATATTGATCTCTATTTCTCCGTCGTTAAGCTCAGTCTTCATATTAACCAAATTCATTGTGTATTTGAGAGAGAAGTGAACATCGAATAAAATATATTATGACTTTTATGTATGGTTTCACATATAAGAAAACACTACTTTGCAGATGAATAACACAAAATGACGAAACCAACTGAGGCACTTCACCAGTATGTATTCGGATGCTTTTGACGACGTCCAATAATCACAAAACCATCTTCCAAAAGCCAAGCCAAAGTGCTAAGTTTTGGATTCATACGATGTTAAGCTGCATTGATAATATCTACTTGATGACTGTCACCTATACACTATAATCAGAAGAACGTATTTCTACTGCTTGGCCGATTATTCAGTCAATCTAGTGGTTTGATCACAACTTGATGACTACACTACTTGATGACTGTCACCTATTCACTAACATCAGAAGAACATGTTTCTACTGCTTGGCCGATTATTCAGTCAATCTAGTGGCTTGATCACAACATACAATTACTGCTACAGTTCTGGGATGGTTCTTGATTCGGCTACAGTTCTTGATTTTTCAAGACAACCTGTTTCGCCATTCGACACGTCTCATCCAAGCATCATGCCTGGTTTGCTGACGCAAGTGCATTTCAGTAGCAATGTAACGATAGGAACAGATAAGCAAATGCAATTCTACCGTTTGGTAATCATATATTCACGGGAACAACCTTTAAGCTGTAAGTATCTATGCATCCAATCTCATGTTTTTTTGAAAAGTAGAATCAGTCTCTTTCTTTGCTTTCATCAAATAACTATGTAATAAAATGGCAAATAACCACAAGTACATTTCTGATTTCCTGCAATTTATTTAGTTACATATTCCCTGGAATTTGAATATCTATATCGCTGAATCATCATAATGCTAGACTTTAATGTAAGACAAAAGAGTTCAGTACTACAATTTTGCTTCTATGTCATAGACAAATTTGTGAAGAACATCGAGAAATTTAACTATGAAAACGTAATCATGAAATCAATACTTCTCTATTTAAGTCCTACATTTATGGGAAACATGCAGCTTTATGGGCTTGCATTATGTCACTAAAACCTTAAAATATAATAGATGTTAAAATATGCCAACGTATTGCAACAGTTATTGCAATATATATCTTATATAATAACAAAATTTCGTTAATTTTTACAAGCTTAGTCCATTTTGTTGTTTTCAACAACCTTAGCCTACTTGGATGTCTGTAGCACGGATAAAAAAGATTCTAAGCAAAAACGCATTTTTACTTTTAATAGTTGACAAAATTTTTTCAATAACCTTAGATCATTTATTTGGCTTTCTATGGCATGTAATTAAACAAATTTTAAGACAAACGTGTTTTGCTGCTAGTACGTGACTAAATGTTTGAATTAAACTAAGATTTATTCTAAAGTAAAGCAAAACTATTTTCATTTTCATTGAAATTCAATTTTCCTTCTTATAAGTTTTTTTTCCCTTTCCAACAGCTACAAAATATGTACTCCAAATAAAATCCAATAAATGGTGATAATAAAAATATTATCGCTATTATTTTCACTCATTAAACTGCTAGATGAAAGCCAAATATTGCGTATACTCATTTTTGAATGAATATTTTCAAACCAGTAATAATGAATAGTAAAAATTGCCTCTTTCATCTGTTTTTGTGAGAACTTATCATATACCATGAGCGAAAATCATGCTTTAATATTGCAGAGCAAAGAAGCTTTATTTCCATAATTCAAGTGAGAAAGTGTTTTATGGTAACTCTACAAAGGATAAATGCTTTAATTTTCTGAGTCATATTAGTAAAGATAAAATTTATGCAAAAGAGAATCAGATTATTTAAAAAAAACTACTGTAGTTATTAGAAGACATTTTTATATAAGAAAAAATCTTATTTCGTAAATTTTATTTTCATATCAGAAAACGGGTTTTATCGATTAATTTAAGTTATTTATTAAATTACAATGTTTTCAAATTATAAACCGCTAATAAAATACTTATTTTAAATAAGTCGTTGTAATAAACATTAAAATGCTTTCAATTTAATACATTATATTGATAGGGATATTTTTGCTTCAAATATAAGAAGTTATTGCTCTTTTGAAATTCTTAAGTGAGTTAAATTGTGAGCGCAAATTGCAAGCTTCTAGACGTGCACAGAATTGAAATTCTTAGAAACTATATAGCAAATATAGTGCGTGATTTTAAATGGTGCATAATTTAGATAAATCCTTTTTCTTAAAGCCACCTGAGACTTAAATGCAAAAATACAATTACTTGTTTGTAACTTTCATTTAAAGCTAGGCATAGATTTATTTTAGCAATTTTCTGAAAACCTGAAAATAAAAAAAAAATTCTCTTTCAATTGGATAAAATGCCTTACGAAATGGAGAAGATATTTTTTGATTGGTTATAAAACAAACATTTGGATGTAAAATAAAACTTGGATGTAATCTCAGATTTGCATTATCATTTCTAATAAAATCGAAAACTGTCGTAAAATGAAAGTATTCAAAATGCATTCAATATCTAGAAAACAAACATCAGGTTTCTTTTTAAATATCAGATTTCCTTTTTTTCTTTACGAAATTATTATCCAGAATTTTCTGTAATTTCTCATTTCACAACAAAAGAAATATCCACTTCAATTGCATTAAAAAAGAAGCATTCGTGGCAATGCAATTTTTTTTGTTTGAATTTTGAAAAAAAATTATAAAAATAAAATATGAAAAGTGATTCTGCATATTAATAACAAAAAGTTATTTTCGTTGCAAAAAATCAATATGCACTTTTAATTTTCCTAATTTTGAAAATAAAATAAAAAAAAAACAGTTCTTATTAATGTATTTTTACGTTAAACATTCATCAAGCACTTAAGTATAAAATGAAAACAAAGTTCTTATTTAAATAAAACTTTTCATTTGTAATTTTATTAAATAGTGTATTAATCGGAGAAATAAATTTGAATATAGGAAATACCTTAGAATAATATAAATAATTATAAAAACAGCAAATCTTTTTTTAACTTAATGCTATTATAAAATAAGTTAAATTCATACATCTATTTAAAATCCACATACAAAAGGATTTTTTAAAAAATAAAAATTTGAAATATATTTAACATACAATTTTTTTAACATATTATACATGATAAGTACAATGTGTTTTATTTTATTTTAATACATTATTACTTTTCTGGCAACACGTGTAATTTAAATTATAAGTATAAATGAACTCATAATAAAATTATATTCTAAAAATACTGTACTTTCAATATCTCTATATTTCTATATTTAAATATTTCAGCAAATACATGGCTTCTTTAAAAATATAAGAAACTTGTAAATATTCAAAATAATAAATACCAACTTGTATTGTTTTCAGTTGTTATATAATGAATTTTATTTTAATCAAAAGGTTATATAAAATATAGTTAAAATCATTGTTATTTAAAAACATCATACATGAGTTCGTATGTAAAACATAAGGAAAAGCACAATTAATTTTTTATGTTTTAGAAGTTTTTCACTGCAATACTTGTCTCGAGGAAAATATTGAAATCCAATACATTTTTAACTTAATTTGCATAAATTATACTTTTTATGACAACAAAGGAATAGTAACTTCATCTTTATCATAAAAATTTTAATCATGTATCAATATAAAACATTTTTTTTTCAAATAAAATCTTTTATATATTTTTCTCAATCACCTGTTTCTTTCAAATGTAATAATTTCTTTAGTTAAAGAGAGATTACATGACTGTGAAGTTAGAAAATTTTAACTGCTTGCCTTATTGTATGATTGTTTAAGTACTTTATTTCTAATAATAATATGTATTTAAATGACTTAAAGCAAGATTATATTGTTATTTTTACAAGTTCTCTTTTATTCAACATAAAAGTATGAATATATCTATGTCAAAAAGTAATGATCTTTAACTATCAAATTAGGGAAAATTTACATAACTGGATCTCTCTATTTTTCTGTGAATATATATATATATATATATATATATATATATATATATATATATATATATATATATATATATATATATATATATATATATATATATGAAAATATAATATTGCTTAAAATATACGATAACCTTGTATTATTATTGTAATTAATTAATAAATTTCAATTAGTTTTGTTCAAATTAGTTTCGTACAAAGCCAATGCATGAGATAAAGGTAAATTTTCTATTTGACTAGAATATAATTAGTCAAAATGCGTTTTGTTATTTTTATATGCACCTAAGAAAAAAAATCATCCAAATAAAATAATATTTTCGAAATTATTTTTCAGTTATGAAAACCCAAAATAAAATAAAATTCAAGAATGCTACATAATATTTTCTTTTTCCAACAGGAACCTAATAGATGCTTATTTTAAAATAAAAATAAAATAATACTGAATTTTCATAAATCGAATTACATTTGAAGGGTTACTATGTTCTTTGAATAATTAATCATCCTCATTAATGTTTAAATTTTGTTTTTATATATTTTGGGAGTCCTAAAATGTTATTTAAATATATGCTTTTAATGCCTATTTATTGCAAACTTAAAATCTTCCTCTTTTTTGTGTTTTTTTTTATTTTATTCCCATTTAACAAGAATTTAATAAAGCTTCTTAAATGAAGGAAATTATTTAAATCATTATAAACAACTGAAATTTACATAATTAATGCTATTATGTAAGCAATAATATATTTTACTGCTCAGTAACACAGACATAATATTAATATGAAAATTTTCACTAAGCAGTACTTTTTATATCTTGCTTTATTTGCCTAATATGTAAAAGCTTAAACAGCTAAGAAAGCAAGTAAAAAAAAGAAGTGATGAATCTGCTGACAGTTAGCTTCAGGAAAAGAATTAGGTATCAAATAAACTATTTCACACCCAACCGTGGGGATCTTTTAGGTAATCGGGCGAGAAAAGCAGCCAGAAGAATGCCAAAGTTTTTCAAAGCTCTGTGACGTATGCCTTCCTCATTGGCAAAGCAAAGAAAGAAACAAAGATCAACGGAAACTTGACGAAAGTACCGAGAAAGGAATAAAATAAGAGAAGCATACACACACATGCAGGCGGGGAAAAGGAGATTGGCTCTCAGTGGAAGACAAAAGGCAACCACTGGAACGCGAGGCGAACCGATATTTTTTTCTTCGCACGCTTATCGCTCCAGGAAAGAAAACCGAAAAGTAAAAGAAAAGAAAAGAAAAAACCCTAGTATGAATTCTCATTTTTTCTGCCCTTGTGAGATTTTGCTACATCTTTCATCTCACTGTAATTTTTGGAGAATTAAATGTTTTTGTTTAAAATGAATTTACAAATAATAAACAAAATTTAATCTTCTTTATAGAGAAACACAAAAATAAATAATTGCAACAGATATCTTCGACAGAAACCCTAAAGAATTTATTTATATATATATATAAAAACTTTTGGGTTTCATATGAAATATATTATATATATATATATATATATATATATATATATATATATATATATATATATATATATATATATATATATATTGCTAATTAGAGTGGCATATGCATACATTCCATATGCATTTTACTTTCACAAATTTGTATAAGCATATTAAATGTAGAAAAGTAGACAATTTTATATAGAACACACAGTTAATTACAGAAACATAGTAGAACAGTTAAAGACCAATAATTGGATTAGTGTCAGTCCCTATTCTTACCGTAATTTTTCTTAGGTTTTATCAATAACTATGTCATTGTTGTGTTAAAAACAATCTCGAGGAATCTGGTGAAACTCTGGATTCATTTGGGAATGTTGAAACTTGTTAATCATTAGATAAGGATTTTAGGACTTTTTTCACTCCTATAATTATGGCTACCGCTTTTGTCATTAACTTATTACTTAATTAAAGCCAAGTTAAATTCAATGTAAAGTTTCTTTTATTGATATATAATTAATTTGACTAATGAGGTACTTTTGTATATCTGCTTACTCCTGATGCTTTTAGAGACCATTATCCTGTAGAAATTTTTTCAGCCAAATCATATTTATTATACAATTATGAATCGCCAAGAAGACTTTCAAAAGAAAGAGTTGTTACCCAGGGATACTTTTGTATATTTTTAGATAAGTATTCTGAGTTCGAAGGTAGGAATGTGAGCTTTCACGCAGATTCTGTTCAATTACTTTGTAAATCACGAGGTATGGTTTGGGGTGTCACTGAAAGCTCTAGCATTTTTTAATTGTTTACATTCTATTTTATCAATTATTAAGTGCCACACATATTACAATACAAGTTCATTTGCTTAATTTTTGGGTCCTGATTTAGCTCCATGAAAATCCATACTGTGCAGAAAAGCCACGAAAAATAATAGCAATTATCGGTGTATAGTGAAGGTTCTAATCCTTTAAGCACCTCCTAGAGGTCAGTACCTCCAATTGTTAAATAAATATTAAATTTAATTAAATAATAGTAAATCTTAAACTAATAATAAATTTTTAATTTAATTTGTAGTAGTGAAAAACCCCATAGGTGTCGGTTTGACGAGAGCTAACTACGTGATAAGATTTGATAAAACTATAAAATTAAATGTACACGTGAGAAGTTAAGATATATATATATATATATATATATATATATATATATATATATATATATATATATATATATATATATATATATATATTATATATATATATATATATTATATATATATATATTATATATATATATATATATATATATATATATATATATATATATATATATATATATATATATATATATATATATATATATATATATATATATATATATATATATATATATATATATATATATATATATATATATATATAATTCAACTTATTTACCTTGATAAAGCTGAATGAGAAAATGAATTTTAATCTATCTTAAGATTAATAAATGAATATTTAAAATTTAATACGTTTTTGTGTAAATTTGTACACATATTATAAAGGATATTTGTGTATATAGACTAATATAACTTTTAAATTAACATTATAATTTTGTATAGAAAGAAATATTTAAAAAATACGTTAGTTAGAAACTTTGTAAAAGCAATTGTGATATTGTTAAGAGAATGATAAAAGATAATTGTGTGTGAACATTAAATTAAGAAATATTATTGGCATTCAACTTAGTGATTAGCACAGAATACGTCATCAAAGATATTTGATAGAGAGAGACAAGAATATAGAAACAAAGTTTAAAAATTTGACAGAATAAATTAAAAGAAGTTTGTTGATACCATCAGGACTAAAATCAACGAAGTCATTGGAGAGGGAATGTGCAGCTTCTGTTAGACCAAGGCCCGGAACACCAGGAGGTAGAAGTCTGTCTTGGCTCTTTCGCCTACTGTTATTTAGCTGGGCATAATGGAATGGCCTTCACGCCTTGGGTGGCCCTACCAGGCTCCCGACGTACTTCGCCCATTCCGCCCAGGGTCACCCTCCCGCCACGATGAGGCAAACAGTAGGCAAACTTTCGTCTCCTGCACCAAGTGCCAAAATCATCAGGCTTCTCCTGAGCATCTTTTGGATTGCAGGGGTCTCTCTAGGGAGGATCTCTTTAGCAATCCTCTTTTAGTCTTCGACTTCCTTACAGTCAACGAACTCGTGGATCTAGTCTGACTCCATCAGACGTGGAGGATAAGCAACAACAACAACAGGACTAAAATGGTTTACCTATGTACTATATTTATGGAACGGTTCCTTTCTCATGTTGGCTCTAGTGAAAATGAAACAATACATACCTTCAAAATATAACTAAATGAACTGATTCTAAATACAACTGAACAAAGGCTCTGGTAGTCTAGTGGTTAGGGCATTGGCTTTCTGTTCGGAAGGGTGGGCTTCGATTACCAATATCGCCATAGAACCACTGAATATTTGCAATGCTCTTGCGCTTTAAAACTGTGGAATCGAAAGTCCTGTGGTTTCTCGTTGAGCAGTTACCATGGGTGTAATGGTCGGGATATAAATTCCTTCCCTTTAGATCAAGGTCGAAATTGAGAGAGTGTATCCTCTGGTGGTGCCCTCTATCGGAGGAGTTAGGAGCAAAATCGTATTTTCATATTCTCGGTTCTCTGGTTAAATGAAAGACGCACCATATACAGACTTAAATTCACATAGCTGACGGCATAGCAAGCCTTTCTTGTTCACGTGACATAAATAATTATAATATAGCTATATGTGATTGTTTTTTAGTTATATTTAGAATGTAATATAACTAAAATGTGAACTAATTTTTTAAAATTTGAAAAATAATAGCTTGAAAATGGTAAATAAAAGATAAAATACTGTCAGATAAAAAAAACAGTAACGTTATTATTAAACATTTTATTATTTATAAATGACTGAACTAAAATGCAATGAAGAAATTGCAATTATTTCACATTAATGCTGCCTATGATTTTGGCAGTTTAAAAATAACAATTAAAATATCAGGAGGTTAAAATAAAAATTCTAGTCAGGTTAAGAAAAATATTTTCAAAAAAATTAAATTAAATTAACTTGTCACTTTATATATTATACTGCGAAAAAAAGAAAGCATGAAATATTTTAAATTACTGCAATTTTGTATTAAAATTCTAAATATTTGCATATAAAATTAATAGATATTAATAATTCAATCAATTTACCGAAAATATTTACATTTTAATATATAGCATAATTATACGGTGCATGAAATGATGCATATTTGAGAAAAGATTGGTTAGAATTTTAAAGAAAGTTAGTAGATCATAAATCTTGCTTCGCATTTAGGATTACCAATAAGTTTAATAGCTCTCCCAAAAATTTTTCACATAAACTGAATTTTTTATAACTATAAAATATTAACCCTATTATAAAAATACATAAAGAAATAATACAAGGTGCTTTGCAGATTTGATGGCATCTTGAATGTTGCCTACTAAAATTTTATACGCCAAATGTCTTAAGCAATATTGTACCCAATTCACTCTAAAGCAAGAATGAAAATTTTCGAACGATGAAACCAAGTTTAAGGATTCATAAATTTTATTATGTAAAATTCATTTTCTATGCCATGTTTTATAATACATTTTAAATTTAAGGAATCATATGCCATATTAAATAAAAAATGTTTGCTTTATCATTTTCAAATTGATAATACTTTAAAAAATCTTTCTAAAAAAATCTTAATATAATAATTAAAAATATAAAGCATTGTTAAGAGAATAAATATTTATTACCGATATAATATTATTGCAAATAAAATAAACAATCTATTATATATTTTTTTTTAAATTTGAAATTCGTCTTATGTTTGAAGAATAATTCTACAATAAAATTATAAAATGTTGAATATTCATATGGGGTAGTTACATTTTTAACTAGCATGAAACATGTATAGTATAATTTTAAAATTAATTAAAATAAATTGTGAAATTTAATTTTAGAAATTATTCGCTTTCTGTTCAATATATATTTTTTCGTTCATTATTAGATGCTTCATTTATTTTTCCTATTCTCTTAAAAGTTCCTTAATTTTTGCAGAAATCTAATGTGTTTTCATAACTTCAAATCTAATACAATGATCAAATTATTATCTAAACCATTAACTATTATTTGAGGTATATTTCTTCCTTCGATATTATTTATACATTTGTTTTCCTAGTTGGATCTGATATATATATATATATATATATATATATATATATATATATATATATATATATATATATATATATATATATATATATATATATATATATATATATATATATATATATATATATATATATATATATATATATATATATATATATATATATATATATATATATATATATGTGTAAAGTGTTTAAAAATAACAAATAAAAATATTTCTTAAATTGTTTTATATGAAATTGCCCTCGACTCGATTAAATTCGGTAAGAAGAAGCGAGCAAGAAATATAAAACAATGATTATTCAAGGGACAACTCTCGATGCCTGTTGCTCATGAGGACGATAATGTATTAAAAAATTATTTAAAGAAAACAGACGAAAAGATGTAATTGAAATTTTACTTATATTTCTAATAAAAAATATATTTGAATTGTACTAGAATTCATTGAAAAGTTCCGCCTCTACAGTTTGCATCAAAAATATTTGATCAGAAAAAGAAACATATTGTTTTACGACCTCTTTTATTCGCAGATAAATGTTGAAGTCTAAAACTCTTAATAATGGGAAGGATAATAGTTTTCTTGATGCTGTAAAAATGTTAAACTTTACTAAATACAATCCCTCTTACCTTAGAATCCTTTTAAAAAAACTCTGCGAGCACATAAGTAATGAATACAAATTCAGTAATTGTGCTACTAAACTTAGTGATTAAATAGGAAGAACATTATTATTCAAGAACAAGAACAAATTGAATAAATGCATGTAAATTGCAAGAATGATTTTACTAAATGATTGGAGAACTAAATGAGAATGAATTTTTATATAGTTAAACAGATTTTTTTAAATTTGAATCATCTGAATAAGTTAACTTCAAATGAATAAAGTTTTTAAGTGACAAATTATTGAATTTAATAGAAATTTAAACTTATTGAAAGATCATATAAAACTTTATGAGGATAGATTTGAATTTCTATATAGACTTAAATGGAAATTTGGGTGCCAAGAAATTTAAAATATTATTCGGAGAAACTATCATGGAAAATTATTATCTGCATACAGAATTATATGTGTGGATATTTCCTATATCAATTCATTCTTCCTCATAACCGCATTATGCGCCGTACAATCGATAGAAGAATGTGATATACAGTATGAATGTTGATTAAGAATAAGATTTGATGACATGTGATTTTGTAAAAATTGACTCTTCATTAAAAGTGACTATTCAACTATTAATATTTAGGTAATTAATATACTTTTGCAATTTTCAATTGTCTTCATGTAGGAGCCTTAATTTTTTTGGTTAATAAGCATTGATATTGATAATAAAGATTGTCTACTTATAATAAAAGTTGAAATCTATGGATAGTAATGTATGAAACCAAACAAGTTATCATATAATTAAACTTTAGATTTCATTTATCGATATTTTAATTTTATAAACAAAAACATTTTTTAAAAATTTGCATAATAAAAAATATGCATAAATCAAAAAAACATTCAACAGTTTTCTCTCCTTTTACTAATCTCATCTCTCCCGGAAAAACCGAGCTGGCAACCGAACGGTTAGCGCTCTTGTCTTCGGTTTAACGGATCGTGGGTTTGAATCCCACCTTGAGCATGGATGTTTGTAATGGTTCGGAATCCACTTTAAACAGTAGGTTCCGGTCTAATTATCCCTCGTTTGCAAAAATTTACAGTTGAGCGACAAACAAACAAAGCAGCAAACTCTCCCTAAAAAAAAAGATTGTTTTATTTTTAAATTACACCCTTCATATGCAAGTTTGGTACTACAATATACGTATTGAAAATCATATGTCAAGAATTCAATATTTGTATTTCAAAACAAAACAATACCAAATTGTACACATTTTTATTTTTTCTAAATCTATATGTACTTAATAAAAATTGTGAAGAAGACATATTAACAAGTGAACTAGTTTGGGCCTTCAATGATTTCAATAACAATACATGGATTCAATAAAAAGAAAAATGCTGTTATTCATATTCAGAAAAGGAAAGAACAAATAAGGAAGACAAAAGGGATAAAAAAGAAGTAATGAATCCGGTGAGTGTATTTTTGGATGAAAGAACTCGACCAGCGGATCAGCCAAGAGGAGCTTTTGAGCAATCAGGCGAGAAAAACCGCTGAAACTGCGTCAAAGTTTTCCTAAGAATCGTGACGTATGCCCCCCACACATCGCCCGTATGAGGAAAAAAGAGAAGAATCCGAGATCTTTGGAGACGGAAAAAGTGGTGCGAAAATAAAATAAAGAAAATGAAGGTAAGGTGCAGAAAAAAAGGCAAGGAAGTGATTGGTTCTCAGCTGGAAGACAATAGCCAACCAGTGGAACTCATTGCGAACCGATATTCTTTTCCTCTCCTTGCTTATCACTGCTCTATAGTAATTTGGAAGCAAAGGAAGCAAAGTAAACTTCATAAAAATTGCTCTTTTATAAGGTTTTGGCCTACATCTTTCTGAATTTGCTATTTCCATTCTCGTGTGAGGTGAATAGTTTCATGAAGGATAAAATGAATTATTATATTTATCAAGAGTATATAACTTTTTATTTTATTATAATTAATACATCAGTTATAGATGTATTTTTTAAATATATTTGTATTTATTATCCAGAAAGTTGTGATATTCACATTTATATATTTTTTTCTTTAACAAAATATTTTATTCATACCTGACAAAAAGGGATTTAACCAATTAACCTCGAATTTAACGCCACAAATATGAAAGAATCGAATATTGACTTATATTACTATAAATTTATTCTCTTGTAAATAAATATTTTCTTGGTAAAATATTTTTTCGTGAAATTTCTCTTTAACTACTCAGAATTATGTTTAGATTTGATGGTATTTATAAATAATTTACCAAAGTATGCTTTAGATGTTAGCTTTGAGATGGAGAGACAATTTTTTATTTACAATGTATTATGTATGCATTTGTTTGTGTGCATGTGTTGTAGCAAATATTTTAAAATCAATTTTCCCTATCAGAAATAAAAATCAATGTATGCTTTTGTATTGTTATCATTGCAATGCAGATATTTTCTACACCTCATCTTATTAGACTACAACACTGTAAATCCTACAGTATGACTTTTTATTCTCGAAAGGGGTGGGTAATCGTAATTTAGAAGTATGAACCAAACATAAGATATCCAAGTTTACAGCCTGACATCATCAGAAATGGATTAGGAGGGCGTTGTGAATCAGGATCTATTTTATGTGTTCCTCACTCAACATAAGCGAATACAATTTCTTCAAAAAACATTTAAATAACCACTTCCTAGTATTTTAATAAAACGTTGATTATCACTTAATGAGAATCCATGCTATTTTTAAATTAAAACGGTCTTTTACATCTTAAGTGTAGATGAAAAGATACAGATCAACCAAAATTTAATATTATCACTCAAAATATCTGAAGAAACAAAGGTAGAACTTTTAAACCTTACATAGGTTAATTATCATCAAACCTCTGTTAAGATCTAAAAATAAAATTATTGAGTAGAAAACATATGAATACATGCGAAAATATATGAGTAGTTCACATTATAATTTGATGGACCTACAGTGACATCAGCACAATTTGATTAGGGATTACGGTTAGAGTGATTTAACTCTAAAAAATTAAAAAATTACTAAAGATAGAACAAACAGAGTGAAATATTGTTCATAAAATATTTATAATTTACAAAATCACCAATTTTCTCAAGAAGCTGCCAACTATAATCAGTTATTTGAAATCTGTAATGTTTGAGAATTTTTAACATTTATTTTTCTCAACACAAAAAATTTATAATTTCTAAGTATATTTATTGTATTATTCGCCAAAAGTTCTAGTGTAGTTGAACACTATCTTTTGGACACCTCACGAGAATAATTACAAACGTATTTAATTTAATTCATGAAGCACCTTTGCAACGCCAACTTTCGAAAGTCCTGTCAGAAAATCCAGAATATCTTGATCCCATTCTGAAAGTTGAAGTACGTTGTCTAGTAAAAATCAAAGAACTGGCAATGTTAGTAAATTACAGAAAATAAATAAAAAAACAAAACTTTAAATCCTTGTTTTTTTCTTTTTTATTTTTATCAATCGATTCTTTTTTAGATTTTTCAATAGAAAAACTGAAAAGATTCAAATTTAGTGCTACAAAATATATATATATAAACAGGTACAATAATAACGTTTTGAAATTCATTTAAAACTAGGATGGTTCTGTGGACATCCCAGATGATGAGACCATGATTGCCTAGTTGTTAGGATATCGGTCTTCCATCCGGGTAGCAATTGCCACCAAAAAACTATCAAGTACATACAGTATACGTGCTTGTTAAATCTTTGGAATCGAAAGTCCTTCGGTCGGTCATTGAGCACTTATCATGGGTGCCATAGTCTGGAGAAAATTTCCTCCTGCAGATCAGTAAAAATTGAGAAAGGAGATTCTCTGGTGGTGCCATCTATGTGAGGAGTTTTAGAGCAAAGACGTACTTATACCCTAGTGGGGCTCTGGTTGAATGAAAGACGCAACCTACTTAGTTAAATTCGCATAGCCAACGGCATAGCGAGCTTGACATGTCCAAATGTCATAAGTAATAACAACATAAATGAATATGTGTGTACTGTTATGGAAAAATGCTTAAAAACAGCATTGACTTCCTTTCGACTTCTGACTTTTGACAAGCTAGCTAGCCGCCAGCTTTGAATTTCGAATAGCCGTCGGCTAGCTAGCTTGGTTTGTTCAAGTGTCATGAATAATAACAATATCATAGCATCTGAAGTCCCTTGTACATTTTCCATACCTGCAGATGTATGATTAACAATGATTGAAATAATTTATCAGCCATGATTATTACTCATCAAAACCAGCTTGAGACATATTTTTAATGCTGTAATTTCATCGAGCCAATGGTAATTTTTGTTTATTATTTTAATTATGAGCTAATTATAATCAAAATTATTAACCACAGAACATATTCAAGTAAAGAGAGAAGAGAACCGAGAGATAGAATCAGAAACATTGTTAGATCCATTTAGGAAACATAACTTTAGGTTTTCTGGAATAACTTCTAAACAGAAGAAAATTTCTATTTCTGAAAAAAATAGTATAGAAAATAATATTGTTTCTTTTTTGCCTCCTTATTTGTATGACTCGTTATTTTCGTCGAAAAATGCACGAAATCCAAATAAAAATCCCGATTTATTGGCGAATATAGAATTGATTACGAGTCAAAGTATCATCAAATTATAATAATTACGGGAAATGTTCATTGGAAAAACGGTAACGAGCAGGATTATTTTCATTTAATAACTAAGCAATCGGAAAGAGCAAGAACATCATCATATTCAGTTAATAACGAAGCAATGGCAACGGGCAAAAATATCTTCATACGGTAGGCTCTCGTTTTTACGAACCTCTACTTTACGAACACTCGTGTTTTTGGGAACTAATGGCTAGTCCCTACCCTGACACCACAGACGCAAAGACAGTTTTAACTACCATTCATGAACTAAAAGTTTGAAAATTCTCTTTTTTGTGATAAATATATTTTTCCCGTTTACTTAAAATTTTTATTTTTATGATGTAATAACACGTGCAGACATTGTTTGAAAAAGCATTTGATGGGAATGAACAGAAGTGCCAATTTAAACTCCTCTCTTTTTCATACGTAAGGACATAAAAAGAGGAGAAAACTTTTAAAAGTTTGAGTTCCGTTATTCAGTAATTGTTTTCATTTCATTTGAACAACTCGGTTTATGAAGCTCTGTTTGTTGGCAGGGAGAGTTTGCCGGTTTGGTTGAAAAATTGTTGTAGTAGTTGATGAAACGAACGTGTTTATCAAAGTAAAATAGAAGAAGTAAAAAGATATTTAATTTAAAATCAATTTGCAGTTGATTATGTCCTTGCTTCGGATTATAATCAACATCTTCAAGAGCAAATATCGTAGAATACTTTTGCATAGAGCTGCAGGAGCATTATACAATGCACCTTCCTGCAGCAATATATTAATGCTTGTTATTATGTTGCAGGAAAGACAATACTGAAAGCATTTCTACATATATGTTTTATTAAATATTCACCGGAGCTTAAAAAAGCCAAGATAATTTACCTGGTGACTTGAGTAAAGGTGGGTCAATCACCCATGCCTGAAATCAAGCAAAATATCCCTTTGCTGCCTGAAGTTTATTTCAAGAATACTTTGAAGGCTTTCAGGTATGGAATAAGAAGAAAATAATGTATTGCATTTTTTCTGTCGTCTATCAAGTGGCTAAAACACTAAGAGATATTTTTGAGCAAGAAAAAGTATATATATATATATATATATATATATATATATATATATATATATATATATATAGAAAAAATCAAAAATACATTTTTAAAAATATATATTTTAAAACAAAAAAGTTAAATGATTGCTTTGCAATTTTTTCCTCAATAACATAAAAGTAAGTAGAATTCTCAAATAAGAATCCTGTTTGCGTGAGCTTTACTTATAAATTCTGAATAATTTTGTATTAACCTTTTTTTAATTAAAAAATGTCCATTAAAAATCAAATCTTAATAATTTAATATATTACTATCTGTATTGCATGAACTGATTTTCATATCCTTATGAATTGATAAAAATGAGCAAGCTACTCTATTCGGTTATTGATGAAGCAATGGTAACAATCAGGGATATCATCACATTCAGCTATCAATGAAGCAATGCCAAAAGTTACATCGATCTTGAGCTTTAATTTTCGATAAAATTTTATTTTTTTATAAACATTCATCATTTTGTTTACACAAGAATATTTTTCATTTCAAATATAAAGTAATTTTAGGATTAAATGCTTTTGTACATTAAACATTATTAATTAAATATGCCAATTTAAATTTTCTTCTAGAATTAATGTACATTTTTAATTTATGTACATTAAATTATGTTATTTTTAATTTATGTACATTTTTAAAGTATGTACATTAATTAAAATTGTACATTAATTTATGTACATTTTTAATTAATGTACATTTTAATTTTTATGTTTCATAAAATGTGTCAAGAAAACGTAATAAGTTACTTTATGCAATATAATCGTGATGAAATGAATAAAAAAGGAGAACTTCAGTGATTTAAAAGAAAAAAATACAAGAAATTTCAGCTCATACGAAAGAAACAAAATAAAATTAAAATCACTAATCAATTATTTTTTTAGAAAACCAATCTTATATTTCCAAACAGAACTGCCTTCTTCCATTATAGGACTGTCAATTAATTTATTTTTTGCATTGCAAATATGCAAAGAAGAAATATATTCTCTTTTAACAATCCCTGATTAATTTTTTTCCAACTGATTCCATTTACTTATCTACGGTTAACTGCAAAGTTTCTTTTGGTGGGAATCAATCTTCAGTTAATTGTGGCAAACGTCTTAGAAAACTTTTTTTTTCCAAGATGAGAAATATCCGCCTTTGAAACCAATTGTATTGTTTGAGCTCATATTTTCAATTTCTTATTTTGCAACTTTCAGTTCTTTATTTTTTCTTTTGGAA
This sequence comes from Latrodectus hesperus, assembly GCA_037975125.1. NCBI lineage: Eukaryota > Metazoa > Arthropoda > Arachnida > Araneae > Theridiidae > Latrodectus > Latrodectus hesperus. The sequence goes on from CM075856.1 coordinate 21,515,829, forward strand.
TAAATATATCATTGAATTTTTCATTCAAATGAAATCAATTATGAAAAAGAATAGCTATATATTTTTTAAAAAAACAAGTTATATATGCATTCGAAAAACGAAATCTTCATTACTTTATTTTATACAAAGACGTTATCTGAAAAAGAGAATTTATGGGAGCCTTTTCAAGCAAAATTAAAATAAAACCTAATTTAAATAAAAAAATTATAGTACTATTTTAATTACGAATAATAAACCAATTTCGAAAATTAATTTTCAGTGGTAGGTTTAATATTTTTTAAAATAATAAATGTTGCATCGCAATTTAGTTTGCAATATAGTTTCCATCTACCATTTGTAAGACACAGATATATTGTTTAAAATTTTTATATTTAATATATTGCAAATCAGAATACTTTTGTCAATAAAACGAAGAGAAAGTTAATTGCTCCTTAAAGAAAAGTTAAATACATGTAATAAAAAAACTGAGCATTGTAAATTAAAAATTGTTTAACTAAAGATCAATGGGCAATAATTATGTTAGCCCTTATTTTATTTAGATACTTAATATTTATCAGAATTTGCAGCCATTGTGGACAGCATGTCATGTTTCATTCAACCCTGAACCCAAGAGACTTCCTGTCAAACAAATACGCTGTATGACAGATAGCTGCATGAAAGATGGGAGAAAGAGGATGCGATAGAAGCTGGATATTTGGTGACAAATCGGAATCTGATAAGTAGTACCTTCCTACCTCCCACGCTGTACAGTGGTTATATCTTCTGAGGTAGAGATGAGTAGTCAAGCCTTACATTTTTTTGTGATTTTTGCATTGCATGTTAATAATTTGTGTACAGTGACATGTTTGATAATTAAAATTTGTAATGCTATTTTAAGTAAATTTATTATGTGATATATATATATATATATATATATATATATATATATATATATATTAAATTTCGATAAATTTATTGAAATATTGCTCATAAACTGAATATTACAACGCATTGTTTTTTTTTACTTTTAACATTACCCGTATTCTTTCATTTATCATAAAAAAATGAGAATAATATAGTTGGAATTTATTTTAGAATATCGAAAATGGTAAAAATGAACATTATGCTGTAAGCATTCACAATTTTTAAAGTTACTTTTATCAGAAAAAATAAAATTTGTGTTTTAATACGGAAATATTGGTACATTCCAAACCATAGGATAATAAAACATTCATAGTAATTCATATTCAATAACTTGATAATAAAATTTATTATATCCGTGAAAAGGGACATACAATATAAATGCGCAGCAAAATTTTATAAGTCATATTCACAAAATTATGAAAATTTTACATACATGTATAACAACTTGCTATTTGTGACAATAGAAATTATTTAGCTGTTTATTATTTTTAATTGATTGTTCTTACCATTCATAGAGATATTAATCCCAAAATTTAAGTCTCTAGTTTTTCCGTCTACCATACGCATAATTGTAAAACATGTAAATTTATTAAAATATATAGCAATTCAAACTAGTATATTTATATCTAACAATATATCTATGAACCAGTATGTGTATAAGTAATCATTAAAATTTGAAATTAAGGTAAATTTAAAAAAAAATTAATTTTGCATCGATAAAATATACCAAGAGTGCGTAATTTTGAAATACAGAAGCAATTGAAAATTTGCCGATTCAAACAGGGGTTGATTGTATTTCCCAACCTTTTTGTATGAGTGTGGCAGTTTTCTGGATTTTCTCCTTCTGGGTTATTGTGATTGTAAATTAACCATTATTTAAAATTTCTAGTTGCAGGGTATATTCGGGGAATATCTGGATACAATAAAACAAGTTTCATCTTTTGGGTTAGACATTAAGAGCTCCTGTAAAATTCAGAGTTATAAGCCAGTTTTTAATTCAGTTGTTTCCTATTAAAATGTCTATTCTGAAATTGTTGCTTATATCATTCTGCCAGATTATTCTTGTTTTTATATTATGATTTATATTTTTTACTAAAAAGCACACTATATCTAAGAGTGAACGTTTACCCATTTACCACAAATTGTTCATTTTTGGCTTTGTGATGAAACAAAAGATATAAAGATGTGAAACTCATAGTGTTGTTTTGATACAATCAAAATAAGTCATTTAAATGTTGCGCTTTAATGACTTATATTTAAAGTAAAAATAAAATTTTGCGATTTACATCTTCCCTGGATATGTTTAAAAGGAATAAATGTTTATATACTGGACAGTTTTAAATGTATTTTGATGAATCATTTTAAAGTGTAATTATTTACACTAATTTTTTTAAAAATATTTTTCTATCAGAATTAATTACTTGTGTTTACAAGTACTTTTACCGATATTCATAAAATTTACCAAAATTCATAAGAGGACATACTTCTCAAAATCAGCCATATAATTTGCTTTTTATATGATAGATTTAATGATAAGTATTTGGATAAAATTGTAATTTCTTTTTTTATAGTAATAAACTGCGATAAATGCGCTAACACATAGTTTAGAGATGTTATCAATGCACCGCGCGTGCGAAAGCTATATTTTTATACATTTCAAACAGACTACGTGTTAAGCTATTCAACCTTGAACTTTTTAACAAGACTGTGTGTTACAGTGAAACACCGAAATCTGGTGAGCGCCGAATTATACCGATGAATGACAACATTTTAATAGTCATTTACTGTGTATCTGAAATATTTGCTGAATACCATTATTTCTGACATACACCAGCAAATGTCGTCATTCACCATGCACTAATGTTGTAGGAGCACTAATGTATGTAACATGTAGGAGATTTATATCTATTTATTTGTCTATCTATATCTATCTATATATATATATATATATAAGAAAAATGGACAAGAAATACATGATGAGTATTTAGTATATTTTTAAGAGTTTCTTTTTATTTGCTTATAATATATTAAGTATTTAAAATTTTATGATGCCAAATCTTTTGAGTAAATTCTTTTTTATTAAAGATTCAACTTTATTAATTACAAAACAAATTAAATACGAATAAAATTGCGTTGCAAATGAAATTACTCCTAGAGGGGTGTCTAATGATATATGTCAGTTTATTTTTAATTAGAATGTTTAATTTTCTATAACTTTATGTAACTATGATAGCTATACAATGTAAGGATTATGATTTTTCATTAAAAAAAATTTAATATTTACATATATACAAAACGACATTATTTCATTTGGTTATAAGAAAGTGGACATTGAATGCTTTACATAAAAAAAGTGAAAAGTTTATTTATTTTGAATGAAAAGAATTATGAGTTTAATTGGCCACTGCAAATTGGTTGGTTAAGGCGTTCGTTCTCAGAAGGTATGAGTTCGAATCCCATCCAGATGAGGACCCGGCATATTCTCTAAAAGTCGGTCGAGGCTTGTTAAAAAGTACGTGAAATGATAGCTTAGGAGAAATAATAGCTCATGTGTCCACGTGAAATGATAGCTTATGTGTCGGCAGACAATTAGGCCGTTTTAAGTCACTTTTACTTGTTTCCTGCTTCAAAATTACGAGAAAACTATTTGAAGTCTTCCGCATTTATTGTTTCTCGTTCAAGTTAAGCTGTATATTATCCTTATCTTGGAATACAGCTCTCACGTGACATGGTGTAGGTTTCTCGGCACCATGTGGATTGCTAACATCAACAGGAAATGACTTTTCCAATTGGTTTAATGTAACCGTTTTCTCTGAATATAATTTTGAACTATACCTTCTCGTTTTTAGTAGATCTTTAATTTTTCTGAAATCAATATTTTTATTAATTTATACCGGATGTCATTAATTTTGGGGTAATTTAAACAAATAAAAATATCTCGCATTTACTCTATTCATATTATCCTTTAGTCTGCCAATGGCTGAGGAATTAGCGTTCCTGAATCCTAGGATGTAGATACCGAGTTCCAATACCTGTTCCGGCATCGACACTTCTTTCCGTCTTACTGTGTATTTCCTTGTCTTTTCTGCTGGGAGGATGAATAAATGTGGCCCACTTTATAAACGGGTGTGCGGTTTAGTGGCGTGGGTGATAATACTCTTCTGCGTGATTTGGCTCACAGGTGCCTAACAGATATCAGTAAATGAGTAGCGGGTTTTAGCCTTGTTGTGGTGAAGGAATAATCCTTCATTACTCGACAGTTAACAAAAAAGTATTAAGCTTCTCTTTTGTAATAATCAATATTTAAAAAATTCTTCCTTATACTACCTTTAGGTCAAGCTCCCAATTTTGCCTAAAAGTAGTTCTTGTTTGGAATAACTTAAAAATTATTAAAGTGTATGTCTGCCATCCGGGCACATGGTTAGCGTAGGCTTGATTTGCAGCCCAAGCTTATAATACCAAGTTATAGACTACTAATGAAAAAATAGAAAATGTATAATGCGGCCCTAAGGCAAGTCTTTATATTTAAAAAAGATTGTTATAATTATTAATTCTGAATTATATTTATTTATGAAATTTTTAAAAATATAAATCGTCTTTTCTGATTTAAACTATCCATAAAGTTTATGATTTGTCTTTTGTTTTTCATTTCGCTTTTTTTTTCTTGTATTGTCAACGTGTTAATGTCTTGAATCAATGGGAAACGACATGTAGTGAAATGTGCTTAGAATAATTCCATGCGATTCAAATATAGTTTTATTTAGCAATTAACAATTGGGGTAAAACCCGCTTTCTAACAAGCTAACAAAGAAGAACGAGTGGCTGTACGAACTCCTACCAAAAAGTGAAGTGTTTATTCCACGGCCTTTTGGGTTGTTGATGCATTTGGCGTACGGAAAAATAAGCCAACTTTCAAAGCGCTGGCGCCAACACGGCATCTTAAACCGATGCTTTGGTCTTTATATAGGAAATAATTTTGTTAACAAAATAAACTTCGATACTATTCTCAAACATTCGATGGTGAACTTCGCCTTGTTTACTGCCGCTCGAAGAAAGCGATTTGAAGGGTGGCAAGAAATTCGTCGACAAGTCGAATCTACGAAGCTGTCTCAATGCGATGAAATAATTAATTATGTATGACGTAGATCAAACGTTATGTGACGTCATTGAAATTTTAAACCAATGAAAATTATAATAAGGTGGTGAAGTTATGATCTCAACTAGAACGAAAGAAACAATCAATTTATGGTTCATAATTGCTTTTCAGGAGGATTTTTACACACAGAGGGCCATATTAACGTTGAGCAAATGTGGCAACACTGAAAACTTCGAAGCACTCACCCCGACAGATGTACATGCAATAGGCGGAAATGCAACATTCATCCCTTTTTGCTCAATAGTGGCTGGGATCGAACCCGTAATTTTTCGTATGAAAGAATGGTGTCTCACACTATACAATGGGGAACACATATTTCCTTCCTCTTTGGAATTTTGTCGTCGTTCGGAATCCACGTTAATCTCCAGGACTTAAGTAATTCTGATGTGCTAAAATGGCCTTTAACCATTAAACATAATAAATTTTAATTACTTTCGAAATTAGTTCAAAGATTCACATAAAGTTGTTGTTGCTTATGACACTTGGACAAGCCAAGTTCGCTTTTGCTTTTGGCAGTGCGAGTTAAGTCAATAGAGAGCGTCTTTCGCTTGGATCAGAGCACCATGAAGGTGAAAGTGCGACATTGCTCTTTTTAAGGTGCCTCGTCATTTTGAACCACGGTCAGGTGACGAGGCCACACCTGAGCTGGCACCCTCCTCTACACATCCACGCCCCATCAGAGGAAGGACTTTGGACGTCACAGATTAACGTGGACACGTCCCCAACCCACGGAGTTCCAGCAACCCAGTGAAGGAGAGTACACCGTGGTCATCCTCCCAACCACTGCCCGCGGCAAATGATGCTTCACTTTGCTGAGCTTACGGGAAGCGGCGTGAAGCTACTGAGCCACTGGAGCTCCTTCACGTAAAGTAAAAATTTGAAGTTTTAAATTTATTTCAAGAGACTTAATCAATTAAAATAAAGTTTAATTTTTAAAGCGGAATATATATTAGAAATATCCCACACATGTCAATACGTATATTGATGACAGAAAATATGCTGCACAACTTAAATTAATTTATTGAGATAGGTCATTTAAGAATTCGTTTTTAACTTTCAAGCAAGTAATGATCATTTTTATGATAGTTTCTGAAATCTATTTCTTTCGAATTCCGAAAACCATTATTTAAAGCTGCATACATGCATGGAGTGCTATTAATCTCCGTCTCCAAGGTTCCGATTTACAAAGAAAGACCATAAAAACTCAATTACATCCAATCTGCTATTCTAAAAACGAATATGGGCAATTTTGATAATCCAAATAACATCCACTCCCAATACTTTTAGCGGGAAAACTTTATTTCCGGAATTACACTCTGTGAAATGTTTCTTTTCCGCTGCGATAAAGGTTGCACATCAGGGAATTTGTTTCCCTCGCTACAACCTTTCCAAATTTAGAATTAAGGGGCTTTACTTACTATCCATTTTATGAATATTTTGATATCCCTTTCTTTCCTAGAAAGTCGTCAGAAATCCATTACTGGTAAAATATTCCGTGGTTATGACATCGTAGGCGACTGCAATTGCCTTATTTCCGTTGAAGGCAATTCGATGGAAATAATGCAACGCCAGACATGCGGCCAGTAAGAGAGGAGATAGTTTTAAAATTGAAACATTAAATCGCAATTTATGTGTAAAAGGAAATTTTAATGATGATTTCTTTGAAATTAATAGTACCCTACAAATTATTTACCAATCAGAATGAAAAAAGTAACTTTTATAAGGAAAAAAAACAATTGTAATTTAAGCTAGAATTTTTCAAGCAAAAAATTTGAAAACTTTTTTATTCATGTTATTCACAAATTATTGAGAAAAATAGAAATAAATATGCAAATGCTTAATTTATCTTTAATTTATATAAGCTTTTGTATTCATTACTAATTAGAAAATGTTTATTAAGTTCATAATTGATTTTAAAGCATAATATTATTGATTTTTAAATAAATTAATTATATTTTTCTAAAAATAAGCATTTGTATTAGAGATTTGGATGATTTTATTAATACAATATACTTAAAAAATGTAAATGCTTATGAAAATTATTTAAAAAATATAAATAAATATGTGCAAATAGAAGTGATTTCTTTTATTTATGAAATCTTTTGTATTCGTTACTATTTAGAAAACGTGCATTAAATTCATCATTGATTTAAAACTCATAATATTTATAATTTTAAACTAAATTAATTGTAATTTTTCCAAAAATAAGCATATGTACCAGAGATTTGGCTGATTTTTTTTAATACAATACTCCTGAAAACTGGAAATGCCTATAAAATGTTAATTCTACATTAAAACATTTCTAATAAAATATATGTTTAAAAAAGTTACTATAATAATGGTTATTTTTATCAGGTATGGGGGAATTTAAAACGTGTGTCTATTTTAATTATATTTCTATATATGATTTCAATTCTGATATTATTAAAATAATATTCAAATGTATTTTAGTAACTGTTTGCTAGCTTCTTATTGTAATATTTTACGTGAATATAATAAATTATTTCATTGTAATTAGGTAAGGAAGATCTTTAAAAACGTATCCGCAACTATTAATAATTGTTATTATAATATGATTTCAAATTAGATACATTAATAGTTTTACGTACTAAATTTGAAAATATATTTTTGCAACTTATTGTAACATTTTGCCTCTTATTGTAATATTTTTAAATTGTTTTATTTGATATGTTTTCAAATGTTTATTTCGGCGTATAGTAGAAAAAATATCACAGCGCTAATATGCGTGTACTTTTTCTCTTTGTAATTCTCTCTCTCTCTCTCTGTATAATGAGTTTTATAATCATGTATTCACAGGATAGATAAGTAGTTGAAAATTCGAAAAGTCCAGTTCGGAATCGATATTATCAAAACAAACTGTCAATCACCTCTTTATTTTGAGCTACGTTCAGGTGATGAGGTTAACACCTGAGTTAGCACCCTTTTTATTTATTAAAGATCTTCGAATTTCACGGAAATATGATTAAAACAGTAATATATATACATATATATATATATATATATATATATATATATATATATATATATATATATATATATATATATATATATATATATATATATATATATATATATATATATATATATATATAATGGAAAATAATAATATATTTATAAAATTAGTCAAAAACCATACTTTACAAACTGAGTGCAGAAAAGCCATACTTAGTACGAATGTGGTTAACACACCCTGATAAAAAGCTGGTCATGTTAGTATTTCGCTCCATTTTCGTTCCATTTTCCTTTCAAAGAATCTTCTATTTTCTTTGAAATTTTAAAATATATATTGAACATTTTCCCATCATGTTTACTATATTTCATATTTTCAATGTATTATTCTCCATCTAATATTTGATTATTAGTCTGAATTTGGTTTTCGACTAATTTTATATAGATATTATTATAATTGATTATTATTCTCAGTTTGGTTTTCGACTAATTTTATAAATACATTATTATTCTCCATTTGGTATTTTCAATGTATTATTTTCCATCTAGTACTTGATTATTATTCTCCATATAATATTTAATTTTTGATTTTATAAAAATGTTCTATTAATTATATTTTAGTAATTCTATTTTACTTGTTTTTGAGCTGATTGTATTGCTAAACATAAGTGTTATACCTATTCTTGTAAATTTTTAATGTATATCTATGCTAGTAACCTTCAATTTTTGCTTATGATACTTCTAATCTTGCTTTATGTATATATATATATATATATATATATATATATATATATATATATATATATATATATATATATATATATATATATATATATATATATATATATATATATATATATATATGTATGTATGTATGTATGTATGTATGTATGCATAAACGATAGCCATCTCATCCTAAAATCAAACTTTTAATAATTTTGCATAAAAAGGTAAAAATAATTTAAGTTTTATCAATTCCTTATATTTTCAAGAAAAGTAATCCGATGATGAAATGTTTAACATCTTCTCTTGACCTCTTCCCTCTTTCTCCAATGTTGTCATCACTAGAGCAATAACATCAAAATGTAGCCGTGCGCATTTACTCATTGTTTGCAAGAATAAATCGCTGGGGTGTCACGTACACGCTTTTGTGGCACAAATTCTCTTCAGAGCGGAATACAAATGAGCTTCCCATCAAATCGCTGGGACTCTCGAACACATCGATGGACCTCAGACAGTTATTGCAGCGACTCATTATTAATTGTTCGTCGCCAGGGGGCGTCTTCCCCAACCTCATCAAATTAGGTTGAACAAAGGAATGACTCGCAGTCGAAGATTTGTTTTTCTAGGAAAGGATAGTTGTAGCAAGTGCTTAGATATTTAAATAACCCTTTTTAGATTGAAAGAAATTTAATAGTTTATTAATAGATAATTTATAATTAAGCTGATTTTACTAAGCGAATAATGACGAAGATTAAAAACAAAGTTACAAAATTCTTCAATTTATTCATGGTCAAAATGTTTCTAACAACATCACAGTATTTTATATATTATGGTAAAATGATTGCAAAAACTTGCATAAAATGAAAAATTATTTATCTTGTTGGTGAATGCATATGTGTGTCATGAGGCAATTTGTTTATTGGTAGAAACAAAAGACACGTGTTTTCTTTGATTTCCTTTGTTTACCTCTAAGAAAAAACGAAAATATCAGCTTATTTTTAATTAATAAATAAAAATTAAAGTTATAATTCATCAGGAAAATATATATATATATATATATATATATATATATATATATATATATATATATATATATATATATATATATATATATATATATATTTATATTTATATATATATATACAATACAATATTCCCAACAACAAGTATACTAACATATTGCTTAATAAATGTCAAATTACTTACATCAATATATATATATATAAATTTTTAAAAATTGTTAAATTCATTCTTCACACTGTATTTGAAAACTCATCAAATCAAAAATCTAATGAAACAATTTTTTCTAAAGAAATGCTTGTGAAATTTAGTTATAATACTAAAAACGTGTCATGACTTTCTTTCTCGTCAATACGTATCCATTAAAATAGTTTAATGAATCTAAAGTATCTAAATTCTGTTTACCTCCTTGAAGTTTATTCTGCTTTCTTAAATCGCAGCCGTCTGCAAACTGATTAAACTTCTAAATTTTAATCTATATAAGTCTTTTTTTCTTAAATAATTTTCAGTACCTGGTATATGTCTCGCAAAATTTAAGTAGTTGAAAATAGTTTTCATATCCTTTAAAAGTTATTTAAACGTTCCTTGTTTGTAGCTTTGCATTGGAATAAAAGCAATAATGTATCCACGTAAAACTAATTTTGGGCTTAGGCAAATTAAAATGTCACTTTCACAAATGTTTCTAAATTTTGGAAAATGTTTTGCAGAAATGGATCACACACACACACACTTCGCTCATGGAAAGAACATTCTACGATTTAGTGAAAGTGCCATGAAAAAAGTTACTTTCAATGAAATATCGGAGGATAGTTTAAAAAAAATCCTTTTAATATGTTTATTGACCTCAAATCCTTTGACTATATACGTAAAAATCATCAATTTTTACGAACAAGTGTCTGACAAGAGCTGGTGTTGGTGAAGCAACAGCTCCTGCCACTCCTGTTACTTATAAGGAGCTATTTTTCTTAATATAAGGCAAAGAATAAGGCTATTTGGTTAATCTTATTGGACTGCCACATTAGAGTAAATGCCCTGGAGGTTCCTTGATTTGGTGTGGTAGTAGACGAGATCAAATCGCCGTTACTCGATTCCTTAAAGCTCATCTGTCATTAATGACGTTTGTTGATTATAATAAAAGATTTCAAAATTTGTGCACTAAGAGTCTTTCTGCAAAGCCTCATCTGGCGACACTTTATCTTGCCTAGGGCTTACCAGGCAAGATCTGGTTCAAGATCCTCTATTGACTTTTAAAGATTTTTTCATGGAGAATGAGCTCATGGACCTAATTTAACTTTGCTGTTCAAGGGGATAAGAAGCAAAAACATGATTATAAGCTTCACACTTTAAGTCTTTTTTTTTCTTACATACCAGATATTATCCATACGATGCCTTCTATGGGGTAACAAATAATGTTCTCATTTATTAATGCCTAAAAAGAAATATAATGAAAATGTTGCTAATTTTTTGTCTTTTAAAAGATTGATATCAGCTTATGCCAACGTAATTCTAGCAGTGTAGTTTTCTTGCGGTAAGATTCTAAAGTTTTAGACACATTTCAGTGATTACTTACCACTTATCTGCTTTACTGGTCTGAATTTTCCGATTTAATTTTCGAACCAATGCTTTGCAGCCCTTTCCTTAATGCTTTAAAATTTCTCACTGCTTTAGAAAATCAGCCTCTTGATGCAAAAACAAATAAGACTACTTTGAATTTAGAAAGTAAACAATATTATGCGAGCTCCTTGGACACTTCGGTTTCCTACTGTAGGATTTATATTTGATGAAAATGCTTAGTTAGGCATCTTTTATAATAAAAGTTATTTCCGTTGTGAATCGTGACAGCTCATTGTTTTTGTTGTGTGGCAGCTAGGCTGTCATTATAAGGTGCGCTGCTCCACTTTCCCAATTGAACCATTTTTAGGTGTGAAGTCCGATTTCCTCAGTACACACATGCCATAGGGACCCGTTTATAGGGTAGGCAACCATTCATATCTCATTCATACAAGGAAAGGACAAAGACAGGATAAAAATAGAGGGATGAAGTACATCCATGCTCAACCGAGATTCGAACCCAGGACTTCCCTATCCGCTGTCAGGCATCCTGACCATTAGACAAGTTGGTTGGAAAACAGATTTTTAAATACTGTTATACGTTCATTTGAATATTTATTTCACTTAAAGACGAAGAAAAATTGACAAGAACTCTACTGATTACCATTCATAAATCATTCAGAAATAATGCTATTATGTAAATGTGTTTATATATTGAGTTAATTGTTTTGTTTCAAGAGGTGAATGTAAATTTTATATACTTCCTAAAATTATTAAATTAAAATTATTGGAAATTTTTTTTATTAAATATTCACGTTCAAAAATCAATTTTTATTTTAACAAAATTCAGAAAAAAACTCTGAAATTTTATATTTTTAACAACAATCATATTTATATACATACTTGATGAATATTAACATATGTAAACTTAATTTTATTTTGAATCATTACTCTCCTTCTAATGATATTTAACTTTAAAATTTTTGATTAAATTCCTTCCAAAATTTTGATTAGCAACGTCTCAAGATTATCCAAATCCAGTCATTTGTCATATTATTACCACCTGTAAACCTTAAATTTTTATTAAATTAGAGTTTTTTTGCACCTCAAAACATAACTTGCATCCATAAGAATATCTTGACAAATCTATCTTCTAAAAAGTCGATTCTTCTATTTTTAGAAGTTCTCCATAATTCAGTCTAAAAGCTGGTATGACGATACATGATTCAATGCAAAGCAAATTAAAAAAAAAACAAGAGAAAATTATCTATTTCATGAGGGATTCATGTATAAAATTTTATTCATAAAGCCTTGAAGAAAGCTCTTGGTGAGAGTGAAATATCCTCAAGATCATGAATGATTTCTGGCAGCCAATCTTTACCCTAGACCTAGTTTACAATCTAAGTTTTCAAACTTCATTTTTAAATTTGTTACAACAAAAAAGTATCACTAAGATATTTTTATTGAGTAATAATATTCGAGTAGTATCCAGGTATTTTACTGACTTACTTCATCTGCTTCATTTCACATTGTCTGGATTTAGATTCAGAGAGATTTTTTCTTTAAATGTTTTTCAGAGTTACAAGTAATTTATCCTACTAATGGATTAAAAATCTTTCAAATTCTTATTAATTAATTCAAAAATTTTCTCTTAAATTTTATGATCATATGATTTAATATCTATGAATAATTATATTGGTACAATTTAAAAAAACCAAAAATGAAACGTAAACATAAAATGGAATCAAAACAGCCCTTATTCAATGTCGTTATCGTATTTTGTGCACACTTATAAAAATAAATTTAAAAAGAAATGTAAATGAAAACTTAATTTCAAGAAATTGATGCAGTTGTAAGAGATTTTTTTTATAGCGGAAGGTTCTATTAAATAATAATAAAGAATCAGTACTAATTTTAGTCCCCTTCAATTTTGATTGAAATTTTCAAAATAATATAAAAGGTCAATTGCAGGTGTTTGTTCTTAGTTACAGTTACATGTATAATATCCATATAAATATATATGATATTGTTCAATATATGTGAATAATAAAGGCTTTCACCACTTTCATTTAGTCCATAAGGTTTAAATCTAAACTAAAACTAAATTCTGTGGCACAATAGTGCATGTGGGCCAAGGCCTACAATACCCATCTCTGTTTTCCTTACCCCGAGGACCTGGGATGTGAAGCATAAGTCTCGATTAGGTGGTCAGCCTAATGCTAAACCCCGATGTTTAGTTCCCAAGCATGCTTGGTACTCTATTTATGCAACCCACTGAAGGGATGAGTCAACCTTGTTCAACCCTAGGATATAACATCATCCCTATATAAGGTTTCCAATAAGATGTGAAAAGAATACAAATTCTGATGATTAACTGAATACATGTGAATTTTAAGTTACTGCATTTTTTTACATATTAAAATTCAATAAAAAATAAGACTCTTGATGCTTTTGAAAAAATTTGAATATAAAAAATAAATTTAGATCAATGTAAAGATGTAAATATATATATTTTAAATATAATATTTATTATGCTTGAGGAAAACGTAAAATTTGGTGAAACAATAGCTCCAAAAATTTTGTTGTAAATTACTTTTATTTCATTTTTATTTACTACTAGAAAGATTTCACCAAGAATACTTAAAATGCATTAATTTTAAATTTACAAACATAAATATAAAGAACATTTTCAGGAGCTGCATTAATGAAATCACTTAAGAAAGAAAAGATTAATTATTTTTCTAAAATAAGATTTTTAATATTTAAAGTGATAAAGTAAATTAAAATAATAAAATTATAATTATTACAAATAAATCCTGGAACCAGGGGGTACGTGTACCTTCCTAGGGCTTGAGCACAGCCACCAGGCGCGTCGGCAGGTGGTGGATAGCCGAATGTCCTGTAGGAATGACAGGATAGCCTTGAATATAGAATCAGAGGCCGCGAACCAGCTCCCGTAAACCCTGGTGTTATGCGATCCGTGCCTAGGGCTAATTGGCACCGCGGTATTGGTGTCTTAACGGAGCCTCTAGTTGTTTGGCGAACTTCTAGAGTAATTTGCCTTGCCCAGTAACTCAGGCAATGCTGGGTGGACTTATATTACCTGAGCTTTTTAATTGTTATCTTGTGGCTGAAAAGACACAAGAAGTAACAAACCTTTCTGCATTTGCAGGTGAAGCCTCTAAAGTAGACCTTGCTGAAAAAGACAAGGGAACTCAGAGGCTTTCTTGTAAAGGGGCAGCAATGAATCCTTCACTTGAGGTAGAAATTACCTCTAAACCATCTTCTTCTGGTGAAAGTCGGGAAGCTATTCCTAGCATGACTGACTTTCTGACCAGATGGGACTGTTTCAGCAAGACCTTATCTGCTGGAAATGTCATATGCAAGAGGAAACGGCAGAGCATGTCATTTACGAATGTGAGGCTCTTGCCCTTCCTAGATTAACTTCTTTAGGCTTCATCCATACTAGAGAGTTACACCTAGACTCCATTAAAGGGTTATCGGACTTTATTAGTAAAGTGGGTAACCCGAGCAATTGGAACTAGGAAACATCGGGTTTGGAGTTAATGGTACAAAATGCTGATAAAAGCAGAGGTGCCCAATGACATACAAACTCAATTTTAAGAAGAAGAAGAAGATTACAAATAAATGGTGAAAAGTAACTTTGTAAAGGAAATTCATTTCACCTGTCGCGGAGGAAATACTTTTACAAAGCAAATGTGTACATAAAGTGAGAAGATAGAATGCAAAAACAAATCTTCTATATGCTAATAATTCGTATTAGCCCATTTGCTTGAGGCCGTTGCAGCGTCATGGTTAGGGCATCGGCCTTCCCTCCTGAAAGGCTGGGTTCGATTCCCAATGCCGCAAATCCCACCGAGTACACGCAATTATGTGTTAGTTAAATCTGTAGAATCAAAAGTCCTGTGGTTGTTCGTTGAGCAGTTACCATGAGTGTAATGGTCTAGAGAAAATTTTCTTCTTGTCTAGATAAAGGTCAAAATTGAGGGAGTAGACGCACTGGTAATGCCATCTATTGGAAGAGTCTTAAAGTGAAGTATTTTCACCTTATCTGTGTTTAGATTAAACGAAAGACGCACCATTTGGCCTTAATTTTGTATAGCTTTTGGCTGGTGAGCGTGGATAATCCAAAAGTCACAAGTAACAACAACTCACATGCTTTATCCGGTAGCATTAATTGTATCAAATAAATTCAAAATAACTTGAGAGTGTAAAAAACTTCTGAAACTTTATTTCTTAAAATAAAAATAATTAATTCATTAAATCATATTAAATTTTAAGATTATTAAGAAAATTCTTTTTCAAAACCCAAAAACTCTTTTAATGCAGCAATATTTAGTGAAAAATTTGTACAGAATTTTTACAGTAAGAAAAATTTATACAAGAATCCTCTTTTCTGAAAAGAAAACTGGAAAAAGTAGAAAAGCTATGAAAATTGCGATATAGATAATACAATGAAAATCCGATGCAATTGCATGTATAATGCCAACCAATTTGTAATAAAATGCAATCTTAAATACTAAGAAATAGATGAAAAATATTACATTTTGTTACAAAATATATTTATACATTTAAGAATTCCCGTCTTAATTAAGCGTCAAGAATATTTTGTGACTTCATGTATTCTAATAAAGACAGCTTACAAATAAAATTTGAAACTTTTCAAGAAAGGAAAACGATACGATAAATTACAGAATGAAAAGAAGAATTAATCTCAGTGGAAATTTAGGTACTGCAAAATAAAAATTCTATCAATAGTAAATGATTTTTGATTTATGTTTGGAAAATCTTGAAAGAAGTTTAATTAATGAAAACAAAAATAGATTGGAAATTATTTTACTAATTAAGGGTAAAGTTCTCACACAAAATACCCTTCAAAAACATATGAACACTTTAATCAAAGAATGAAAACTTTTATAATGTTAATTGCTTGGCTGAAATTAATTAAGAATATAGCTCAATGTAATATGATGATAACTGAAATCAAAAGAAGGCAAATGCGAATAATCCTTCCAGTAATTGTTTTGCTGAAATTAATTAAGAGTATGGTTGCTTTATGTGAATCATTAAGTATTTGCTTAAAAATTAATCATATAATGTTTCGCATGATTCATATATTTATGTATCTCTATATAAATATAAATTAGACTGAATTAATTATTGGAATGGTTATTCAGGCTTTCCATTAATTAATTTTGAAATAAATGTGTAGATGCTAGTCATAAAGAATAATTTAATCTAACTTATAAGCTCAAGAATAATGTATTTTTAAATAGATAAATTTGTAACTTTATAAGATATTTATATATTACACATTAGAGAAAAATAAAACTAAATATAAAAGTATAAACAAACCTCAAAATGTCTACGACATATTAACTTGCTTTTAAATAATTTCATACATAAAACATTTTAAGATTTTTTTTAAAAGGATTTTTGTCTTGCTAAATCTTTTTTTTTTAATTTTTAATTAGATTATATAGAGTATCTTTATTTCTTATTTGTTTAATATAAGAAAGCTGTAAACTAGGTAATAAATTAATAATTTGTTATACAACTTTCAATAGATTGCACAATGACATCAATCTAAATTAGAATCTCAAACTGTGATATTCTCCAGAATTAAGTCGAAATTCTTAATTAGGGAACTTGTACGTTGTTTTTGTTCTTCGTCGCTCATTGTCTAGGCTGAGCTATGAGAAGATTTTTATCTGCATTCTCGGGTAAATTAGGGATTTCCTGATTTCTGCGGAAGAGAAAAGGGAAAATTAACGAAGGATTTGTTAGAAGCCGAATAATCTGATCAATTTGCTGCTAAACGTGAATGTTTACATATTCCTAGAAGTCGGAATTCTACAATTAATGAAGATTCGAGAAAATTTCTAATTACATTGTGCTTTAAAAGAAAATAAAAAAATAATAAAATTCCACGCTAAAATAACGTCTTACGTATGAAGAAAATTTTAATGTTGTAAAAGAAATTTTCTTGAAAGTTTCGTTCTTAATCCAAAA
This sequence comes from Latrodectus hesperus, assembly GCA_037975125.1. Taxonomy (NCBI): domain Eukaryota; kingdom Metazoa; phylum Arthropoda; class Arachnida; order Araneae; family Theridiidae; genus Latrodectus; species Latrodectus hesperus. The sequence goes on from CM075856.1 coordinate 21,533,185, forward strand.
ATAAATTTCTTCTGGACGAAAAAGTTGTTATCCGTCAAATGCTGTGGCCACAAATGCCTTGTTGGTTTGGGTTGTCTCTATCGGAAGGTAGGGAATTCGAGTCCCGGCTTAACTGAAGATCCGTAGTGTTGGCTAAAGGAGTCTAAGACATGTTAAATATGACATGGTAGCAATATCCTCCAAATCAAATGATAGTTTTGGGGATCGCAGGCCAAGGCTTAATTTTATGCTTTGTCCCTGCTTCAAAATGACGAAGACTCACCCCCAGCTGGCTCTATCTAATTGGGTTAGCCTAACTCAGGGCTGGGTACAGGCAAGCATGCTGCTGCAACAACAATCCGTAATTTGCTGCATCTTATCTACTTAAGGAAAAACATTTTGGGAAACTCATATTCCTTTCACGTCTGTAAAAATCTCTGTTTATAATATAGTACCTAATTAAAGAAAAAAAATTAAAAATCTTAATTTGTAAATACTGCCAATAAAAATAACATGAAATTGAATTGGTTGTTTTAAAAGTTTCCATTAATTTAAAAGAAAAAGTTCATAATGAAAAAAGACACGAGCACGCGTACTAAAATTAAACTATTAACAGTGACACATAGTATACTTAAGATATTTTGCAAGATAATGAATCCATAATACATTTGTGGAAAGTAGCTTCTAAATTAAAATATGCCTTTAGCTTTTGTTGGAAAAATTGCGGTTTGGAAATATAACGGTATTAACGTTTTAAAGCTATTTATTATTTTGTTCTAAACATTATGAGGACTTACTTATGAATTGAAAGTATATTAAATCGAATGCAATGAAAAATGCTTGAAAATTCCTTTTAAGTAATAAATGTTTTAAATTTTGATATCAGGATCCTTTTCATTCTCAATTGTGACACAGCTTCTCATACCGTTATTTTCAGATTAGCAACTGGCCACATAAGGGATCTCTCGTATCTCAAAGGCTAGGAAATCTTTGAGGTCTGCACTTAAGCTTAGCAGGGCTTAAGCTTAGTAAAGCTTAGCAGGGCTAAACTGATTATTACGGTCTCAGCTCGCGAAGCGCCAAAAGTCGTCACGGTCTCAGCGAAAAATCGCATCAGGTAAAATTTGATGATTTTTTTCCACGCCAAATTTATTCGCCAAAACATTATTAAAAATGATTAGTCGCCAAATGTGTCACAACAAGTACAGCGTCACCACCGCACATCTCAGAAATGCTTGCCATTTATATTTTGGATTTTTTTTTAATCGGATGTAAACGCAGTAATTTAAATCCTCTTTTTTTTCATATTTAAATTTCATTTCTCACTTCGGATGTAGAACGGAATATAAATATTGTATTTTATATTCACATTTTTTATTTCGCTATGGATATAGTGCCGGAATTTCAATCCTGTCTATACGTTTTTTATTTCGCTGTGAATATATAGCACGGATATTTCAATCCAGTCTTTTATATTCGTTTTGTATTTTGCTGTGGATATAGTGAAAGAATTTCAAACCTGTTTTTCATATTTAATTTGGATTTTGCTGTGCATGTAGATCACCGGACGAAAAATGAAGGTAAGAATTTTATTTTAATTATTTTCTTTAGGCATATATGAGTTCCTAGAATTGTATGTTAAGTATCTAAATATCCAATAATAAATTAAATTATAGAATAAATTTTTTAAAATTATTCTAGATTTGTTTACTTTTATGTAGAAATGATTTGTAACATTCTATCTTTAATAACTGAAATTAATTATTTTATTTATTTTTATCTAGATGTTATTAAAAGTAATTACTTTTGCTACTTCATTTCGTTAATTTTAATTTTGAAATATTTTTAAATAGAATCTTTAATCAATTCTTATTACGATTACTGTTTTCTTGCATGCGGTTAGGCTTAGCAATTTGAAATCTGGGGGAAACCCCACTTTATTTACATGGTTGCTATTATTGTTTCCTTATTTAATGTTATGTGGGGGAAGGGGGAATCCCCAATTTCTTACGCCGATTGGCACATTCTGGGTTGTCAATCAATTTCCAATACCCCTGTCTCTTCCACTCGCCAAACTCACCAAGGTGAGACCGTAATACTCAGTTTTAGCCTGAGCAGGCTTCTCCTCAACACTTCAACACTTCTTGGACTGTTTGGGACTCTCCATAGAAGAAATTTACTCTTCCCCCCTTCTGGTCCTCGATTTCCTTAAGGTGAATGATCCGATGGACCTTGTCTGACTTCTTCAGACATAAGAAGGATAAACCACAACAACAACAAATTAAAATATTTGCATATACAATTTTTATAGACCTAAGTATATATGATTTGCGTCAGTAAATCTCAAAATAGCGCTTAAAATTTCGTTCTATAAAGATTTAAATAAAAAAAGAAATATGTTGATAATAAGACTATGTACTATTAACTCGTACTTTATTGATTACAATAAAATAACTAAAAAAATGGAATTAAGTTTAAAAAATATTTTTCAAAAATATGTTTAAGATATGTTTACTCTTTGTTAAAAGCTCATATTATTGAATATGTAAATTTAAAAAAATATGCGGACTTTTTCTCTTCTTTATTCTTAGAATAGCCTAAAAAATATCATTGTTAAATCTGGTTTTTTTACAAAATTTAAATTTTTGAGATTTTTTATGAGTAAGTAAATAAATATTTATTCATTAACTTATAGCAATTCAATGTTTATTAATTTATTCCCTAGGTAACATCAGCGTTGTAAAATTATATCCTCATTGAGTGTCATGCATTGATTACTTTCCTTCCAAATTCCTGATCATTGATTACTTGCCTTGTTAAATAGTAAAAAAAAATGTAACATCTTAAATGTGAAGAACGTAGTTCAGCCGACATAATCCTGTCTCAATACCTTGTCTCTAAGTATGTTTGTAACAGACAATCCATTCTAATGAAGGAGAAGGGAATATTCTCTTTGCTCTTTGTTAAAAGCTCGAATTAATTCAAATTCAAGCTCGTTTCATATTGATCCTTAGCCACTTCATCTAATGGAATTATTGGTTCAAAATCTTCATTGTCTACACACACAAAAGGTAGGCACCAGAAAATTTCAAGTTAAACAAAATACTGCACTTTAAATTAATTTCTTATCTTATTTATGTTTCTAGATTATTTTTAATTCCTGAAGATTTGCCAGCTTTAAAAGTGATTTGTTGGGAAGCTACAACTAATTGGAGTAAATTATTCATTTTTTAAGAAAAGTTTGTTTGTCAAGCATACAATTTTTAAAATAATATTTCATAACAAAAAAATTATTGGCGAAGATTATAAATAACAGAATACCCTTTTTAATTTTCTCACGGATGTAAATAATGTGAAATCTATAAAATATATGTAAATGTATATTTAACGTATATAAAATATATGTTATTAAAAATGTAAAATAAATACGTAATCTGTAAAATAATTTTATGAAAATCACAAACACAGTACTTTGTTTTACTAATCTGAATTTATTTCATAATGCTACATTATATGAAAGTAAACTTTTATTATATAAGCATTTTTTACGTGTCTACTTCATAAATATTACATCGCCAAATTTCCGGAAATTGCTCTTGATAAAACTACTTCAGTCTTTACAGAATTGAATTTTTTTTTGATATTCTTTCTATTTTTTCATTTCTTAAATGAAACAGATATTTTAAATTTATCTATGAATCATTTATATGTGTTTGTAATCTAAATTATTTAAAATATTTAATTCAATCAAAACTTATTTTTTGTACCACTATTTATATAATTTAGACCATAGTAAAACTGCTAATATATTCCATCTAATATAACGAATTTTTTGTTCCTTTTTTTAATTTTTATTCAACTATTTAGTCACATATTTTAAAATAAATAGTGCAATTCATATAATTCACTGAATATTTGAGGATTGTTTTCAGAGGATATTGTTATTTTTTCGACCTGTATTTATAAATATCATAAAATCAATACAAATTATCTATTTATAAAATAAATAAATGTATTAGTAGATGAAATGTAGTATTCTAAAAAGCTGGCAAGTCTAACTTTAATTTTGAAGGCAAAAATTTAAAATACAAAACTACAAAAAATATAATAATACGAATATCTATATCTATATCTATATCTATCTATCTATCTATATATATATATATATATATATATATATATATATATATATATATATACAGAGAGAGAGAGAGATCTGTGTGTGTGTACACAATAAAATACTTTACATTAAAATGTAGGTCAGAATCAAGCTATAAATTTTTACATGATGTAATAAGTTTTACATGTGATAATGTTGGCGCTTGAATTATTATGATAAATATTATTTTTATTCCATATTTTTAACCAGTAACGATGAGAAGAGAAATAGTGAATTGATCACTATAAATGTAATTTGAATCATTTTTGTTGATTGGTCAAATAGTTGCATTGACGGATAGTTTTATGATATAGGAACCTACATTGGCTTTGTCATTCAGTATCTGATCTTAAATATCTGGAAAAATGGCTGTCCTTTTTTGTGTTACTTATATATTCACTATTACTATATCAAATATATTATGCACTTCTTTAATCTTTCCTCAGTCTTGATCCGTTGGTTTTCTCTTATAGATTTATGCCTTCAGTCACTGATCTTCAATGAATGGGAATCACCCGGGAAAATATCATTTACTTATGGTTTTCTTTTCTCTTTTATTTATTTATTATTCTTACGCTTCCTATCTTCCATATTTTAAATAATCTGTATTGTCATTGATGTTTACATGCCTACTGTGGAATTGATTCTGCATTTTAAAACTGCCATATTATTTCCCTCATTGGAATATACTTTGATCATGGTAGTGCCATCTGTTGGAGGAGTTTAGAGAAAAGTCGTACTTTCAGTTTAATGGTGCACTTGTTAAACTAAAGACGAACCCTACTGACTGAAATCACCTAGACTATGGCACATTTTGCTTTAAGCGTACAAGTGTCATGAGTCACAACAACACTTTTAAATCATAAAATGAATACTTTTCCGCTAAAAATTTACCGTACGGTCATCACCCTTGGCGAAATTTTTGAAAAAGTCGCCAAGGGTAATCGCATGACAAATTTCCGGTTGGGAAAAACGGCGTGATGAATATGGCTTAAATAGTGACAAATATTTCATACATTGTTGGTATCTCTATCAATATTCTCAACTAATTTTACAAAATTAACAGAAAACGCAGGTTTATAGATTTCAAACATCAATGGTAAAATAAAAAAATTGATATGTTAAATTATTCATAATTTTTTTTATTAAATTTTATATTAATGAATTTAAATAATCATGAGAAATTAATGACAAATAGGTTTTCCAAAATACTAGTTTGTCGGGTTTCCAGTGAAATTTGGGGCTAAAAAAATGCGCCAAGGGTGACCGTACAGTAAATCTGATCCACTTTTCCTTAGACATGGAAATTACAGGTGGAAATCCACCGATGTTAACTAATAATTCAGGACCGTAAAATATTGTATCCTTTTTATTTTGTGATAAATTTCCTCTCATTTAAATAAACCTTCGTTGCTGCTATTGTCTGAAATTGAATATTCGTTGTCAATATGAATTGCTTCATAAATCATGGCAAAATTTAGAAAATAATTTTGTGTCCCATAAGTTGCAACATAAGGATTTATGTTTTAGTTCCCGACAAATAGTTGTTGTGGGGTACAAATAATGTACACCTAGCGTTTGATGCATTTTATCACACATTAACCAAAAATGTGGTTCAATACAACGGAACTAAAATAAAGAGAATAATTATTTTAAAAATATATATAACGGTAAAATTAAATTTGCTTTCCATTTGTTTAGATTGGAACTTATTGAATACTGTAAAAGTAAACTTATTAATATCGAGAAATATTCCAAATATTGTTTTTAAAAGGCCTTACGATTCTTGTCAAGATAAAAATCTAAAAATGTGTAAATAATTTTTGTGAAAAAATGCATGTGTATCTTGAAGGAAATAGCATAAAATAATTTTGATTTAAGTCTACCGTACAAAATAATTATATAATTGTATAGAAATACTTATAAATACTTTCCTAAACAAATAATAAACTTTGACAAATTGCTATAACAAAATCTCAAAAATACAACTAGAAAATTACTGGTACGAAAAAATTTAAATTTTTGGAGAGTAATATGCATTTAAATTTTTATTGAAATATTAACATTCATGTGACTATTATATTAATTGTATATTTGTAAAAATTCATTGTGCCCTTTAAATAAATTAATAGTATAAAAATTTGTGTTTTTTTAAGCTTAAAGAACTGCATAACTTATATATTGTAATATCAGTTATTTTCCTGAGCAATATTTTTAAACATAGGAACTAAATTCAGATCAAATGATATTTCTAACTTAAACATGAAGATAAACAAACCTCTTAAATGAAAGTCTACTTAAAACAAGTATAATAAAATGTTTGAAGCAATAATTTAGATAATAAGATTTTTAAAAATAACTTTCACTTATTAGTAAATAATGATTTAAATGTGGAAAAATATATTAGAACTGAGTACATGAACACTGAACTAATTTACGTGTAGAAATATAAAAACTTTAAATGTTATAGCATTTTGTCTTTTAATGAAAAATGTTCTCTTAAAATTGTATAATTAATTTGCTTAAAATGTACAATTCTCCAGCGGAAAAATTAGCACTGCATTAGTTGTGATAATATCTATGTACAAACTAATTTAATAGTTATGTAAAACAATTAATTACAAATTACAATTACTTTGAATAAAAGATGAAGCTCTTTTAACAGTTTTTGTTCAGAATATTTTCAATGTTATAAACTGAAACACCTTAATTACCAATAATATTGAATAGGCATAGTATTGTAAAATAGAAATAAATTTAGAAGTGTAATCACTATTATGTAACTATATATAATAATGTTTCTTTTCCTACTAAATGTAATTCAATAAACAGAACAATTTTTTATTGAAAACGTTTGCTTATCAAGATCTGCCTTAAATGTGCATTTAAAATATATATAATTTAATTTCAAATTTCTTTTAAAAAATGAGCAAAGTTCCTATAACCAACTTTTTAACATTATTTTTCACATGAAAGTAATTTTAATCTCACATGATAATCAATTAACAATAATCATAAGAAAAAAAATAACCATTTTTCAGTATTAACTTGATTCTGTGTTACTTATAATGTGTTAAATCATTTTTCATATTCAAAAATGCACTTTGATTCTAGGAATAACAGTTTTGTTTATTTTACATTTTACAGTATAAATCTTAAGACTTTTAATATCTGTATTATTTATAAGCTTAATTAAATTAACTATTTAAATGCACTATGAAATTTATTTCAATAGAAACAAGTTTTTAAGATTATTAAAATGTAAATAAAATAATCTATTACAAATGCTTCAAATAAAATTAAAGAAAGGATACTTTTTTAATTTCAAAATATAATATTAATAAAATTTTAAAACTCAAAATCGATTTCCATTATTTAGGTTTAAAATATACTAAAAATAAAGGCGAACAATTTTCTTCAAAAATTAGTTAAAGTAAAAACACAATTTGTTTTTCTATATTTTAAGTAAAACTCTTTATTCTCTTTATAAAACTAACATTGTTAAGTATTATTGTTCAAAGATGTTGAATTTTAATATTTTTTTCTAGTTTATTCTGACATTACAAAACGACCGAATGAAATATTAATTAAATAACTGGTTATTTCATTTGAATTATTTCTCGGATTTTTTCCTTTATTTTTACAGAGTTACCACCACAGAACTCACGAAATTTCGACTAATAATAACGTTGAAATAAACGGTCAAACAATAAAATGTTGATTGGGTAAGGAAGCTGGTGATCCATATAAACAACACCAGCAACAGGTGGGCTTAGTCTTGTAATGTCTCACCATCGGCACTTTCGATTTTAAGATCCTATGTTTTTTTTTTTTTGTTTTGTTTTGATTTTCAGCGAGACTCTCATTTTGTACGCGAAGCAGGCGAGAGAGATTGTCGCGAACCCATACATGGCTCCTTGTAAATTTTGTTCATTTTTTAATTAAATGTGTATGTTTCAAAATTGGAGTCATTTATTTGTTTGTTTGTTTCATAACAAACTTATGTTTTTGGTGGCAGCGGTTTGATGCTTTTTTAATGCTTTGCATTAGCATCCATTATGGAAATTAATTATGTGCACTATATTGGATTACGTGCCGCAATGTTGGAATACAGGTAGGCCATTTTGATCAATCTTTCTCTGGCTACTATTGAAAATAAATAGTTTGGAATGTTATATAAATTTATAGAATATTTAGTTCCAATGTTATTTACGTGGTTTTCATGTTATATCAGTTAATTTTGTTTATAAGTTTGTAAATGGTGTATTCCATATTACAAAGCTAATTTCTGTATTTCGTGTATTCGAATTTACAGTGTTCATGCTATATCAATTAATTTTGTTTATAAGTTAGTAAATGGTGTATTCCATATTACAAAAGCTAATTTCTGTATTTCGTGTATTCGAATTTACAGTGTAATATTTTTTATAAGAAAAGTGTATCTTATTATAAATTTGCATTTCTTAATTTTTATGTGGTTGATGTATTTCAATTCACGTAGGAATATGTTAAAATAACTATGTTGTTATAGATTAATGTGTAAAATCGAAAGTACACGTATATTCATAATTTTTTGAATGCTTCATTGAAAGTAGATTTTATGAAAGTAATATATACTTTAGAAAGGTTTTGATTTCGTTATGTGAAAACGAAAGTACATGATTACAAATAGATTTGAATTTAAAGTAATGTGAGATTTATTGATATGTTTTTGATTTTTGTTTGTAAAGTATCAAACTGATTCATTTGGTATTTAAAAACGCATATGTTTATTTTCATTGATAAAGATTTGAAAAGATATTTTCTTACTGTTTAAAATATCGTACGTTATTATCATTTTCATGTCGTGTATGATTAACTAACTAAGTTTATTGATTTAAAATCGAAAGCTGATTTCTGGTTTAGATTAGTTAAAGCTTTTAATTTATATTGTTGTTAAGAATTGTAGTGTTTTATATTTTGAATTAAATAAGGATTCAAAAATATGTATAATTTCATTTTCTGATTTAATATAGTAGTATTTGTATAAAAATCTGATTTTATAAAATTTATACATTTTTGATTAATAATTCAATTTATCTGAGTATCAAGTATTAGCTTGGTGATAAAAAAAACTTGAAATCGAGAGTAGAAGATTTAATATTAAACTTGTTCTTCTTTTCAAAATATATGATTTGCTGTTTATACACTATTTGTTGTATTACAATATAGTTTGTTTTCGTTTAAATTTTTAAATGTTATGGATATGTTTCATATTAGTAGAGTGTGTTAAATAATTTCAATAGTTATTTACGAAATTTTGTATATAGGTGGGTGTAGTCTGTTTTTTCTCTCATTATTGCATCTCTTCTGAGATAAAGCGTTAATAAATAAAATGGCTTTTTTAGCACGGGGGAAAAAGGGAGATTTAGTAGAAGTAGCTGAAGAGTTAGGGGAAATGGTTCCAGATTCTTTTAAAATCCCAGATATTAAAAAATTAATTTTAACTAGTAAAAACTTTAACGAGGAAGAAGTAAAATGTATATTAGATAGGGTAATCGAGGAAAGAGTTAAAAAGGAACAGGAAGAAAAAGAGGAAAGAGTTAGGCGAGAAATACTAGAAAAAGAGGAAAGAATTAGGCGAGAAGAATTAGAAAAAGAGGAAAGAATTAGGCGTGAAGAAATAGAAAAAGAAGAAAGAATTAGACGTGAAGAAAGAGAACATATTTTAGAAATGAAACGTCTAGAAATCTCTTCAAATGCTGCAATTTCGAACACAGAATCAGTTACAAATAGGACTGAACATGCTCAAAAAATTCAATTAATGCAAATAACGCCAAAATTCGATGAAAGGAAAGATGAGATGAGTTTATACTTAATAAATTTTGAGCGTAGAGCAGAAATGGCTCATATTCCAAAAAACGAATGGGTAGTTTATCTTGTAAGTGCTTTACCTTCAGAGATATCTAACATGTTAGCTAGAGAACCTCCAGAAAGGGCTGATGATTACGATTACGTGAAGGAAATTATTCTTAAACGATTCAAGTTAAATAGCGAAAAATTAAGACAATTGTTTCTTAGACACCAGAAAACGTCAGACAAATCATGGAGAAATTATGCACAAGAATTGAATAGTTACTTTACGGAATGGCTTACGGAATTAGAAATAACGACATTTGAACAGCTTAAGGAACTAATGGTAACAGATCAATTGAAACGTCGTGTGCCAATTGAAATTAAGGAACATTTTTTGGCGGAATGGCTTAAAATAAATTCGCCGTATGATCTGGCAGAGAAAATAGATGAATATGAAAGTTTAAGAGATAGTTTTAAGACGAAAGATTTTACAAAACTCCCTCGAAATAATTTTGGTTTTCGTCAACAAAATGAAAACCGTGCCTTTAAGTTTAATGAAGTAGTTCGGAATCATAAATCTCATGTTCCTAAAAGAGTCGAGAATAAAAATTCTAATTATTCACATGAAAAGGAATTCGAAAGAAGAAAACAACTCCGATGTTATGAATGTGGTTCTTATAGTCATTTGCGGCCTCAGTGTGACAAAATAAAAAAGAACTTAGAATCGGTAGCATCCAACGAAATTGCTAGAAGTACATTTAATGAGTTGATGGCTCCTTACACTAGTATCGGCACTGTTAATGGAATTCAAATGCCAATCTTAAGAGACACTGGAGCAACTCTTGATTTGATTTGTGGAAAATACGTGAAACCTGATATGTTCACGAAGGAAAAGGTTTGGCTAAGAACACCTCTTGATGAAACTTTAGTATGCTTACCTATTGCCGAGGTTGAAATAAATTGTGAATTAGGTCACATTTTGACAAAGGCAGCAGTTCTTCGAGATTCTTTGGATCAAGGAAGATATTTACTGGGAAACAAAACAGCCGCTTTATTTCAGGAAATTAAAAAGCATGAGGAGGTGAAAATACATATGATAAATGCTATAGAAACTCGAGCTCAAAGAAGACGGAAGGAAAATAGCACGAATAAAGAGATTATTGATTCTGAAATAGAATCTTCTAGGTCTTGCTTCCAAACTAAACAAAATGAAGAATTAGAGCAAAATACAATTTTGCCACCATTAGAAACAGAAATTGAAGGGATGGATTTGATAAAAACATCTCCAGAAGAATTTGCTCGGGAACAAAAGGTGTGCGAAGATTTGAAACCTCTTTTTGAGCAAGCTAAACGACAATCTTCAAAAGACAATAAATATATTGTAATAAATCAATTGTTGTTTTATAATAAAATGGACAATAATGGAACTGTTAGAAGATTATTAGTTGTGCCCAAGAAGTTTCGCAACCAACTAAAAGTGATCTGCCATGAGATAACTGCAGCTCATTTAGGCATAACTAAAACAAAAGATATGCTGTGCAAAACTTTCTACTGGCCTAACTGCTTTAAAGAAATTGAAAATTTTGTTAAATCTTGTGACAAATGTCAACGAGTAGGAAAACCTCAAGATAAGAAAAGGGCTCCTTTGAAACTGGTTCCAGTAATTCCGGAAATATTTACAAGAATTAACGTTGATGCATGTGGTCCTTTACCTATAACTTCCTGTGGTAACCGGTATATTATAACAGCCATTTGCATGTCATCCAAGTATCCAGATGCCATCCCAGTACCAGATATACGTTCTACTACTGTGATCGATGCTTTTCTACAGATATTTAGCCGCATGGGTTTTCCTAGGGAGTTGCAAAGTGATCAAGGAACATCTTTCATGAGTGTCCTGACATCAGAATTTTTAGAAAAATTTGGTATTAAAGTTGTGCATAGTTCCGTTCAGCATCCCCAAAGCAATCCTGTTGAGAGATTGCATAGAACTTTAAAGAGAATACTGAAAGTCCTTTGCTTAGAAAAAGGTACAGATTGGGAGAAGATTTTACCTCAGGCACTTTTTGCTCTTAGAACTTGCATTCATGATAGCACTGGATATTCTCCTGCAGAATTAGTCCATGGTCGGAACTTAAGAACACCCGTAACACTATTATATGAAAATCTAACTGGTAAAACCATTGAAGAAGATAGTGTGATTGCTTACGTTTTTAATCTTTTAAATAGAATGAAAAGATGCCAAGAATTAGCTGTGCAAAATATGACAGAGGCTAAAGAAAAACAAAAACTTTGGTATGACCGTAAGGCTACGAAAAGAGAATTTAAAGAAAATGATCTTGTGTTAGTTGTTGCACCTTCTAGATCAAACAAATTTTCTGTTCATTGGATAGGTCCAGGAAAAGTAGTAAAACGACTATCGGACACAAATTACGTAATACAATTTCCCGATAAGGAAAAATTACATGTATACCATGTAAATATGTTAAAACCTTATTTTCAGCGTCCAGAAGATGTTAATTTAATTTTTACCTCTAATTCTGATAATGAAGATATTGATTCTGAGAAAGAAGATATCCCAAGTTTTGAAATTAATTCATCTACCCTTTTAGAGACTTTTCCTGAAAGCTGTTTTAATGAAAAGTTAGAGGACGATCAGAAGAAACAATTGAGTAGACTTTTGATTCAATTTATTGATATTTTTTCAAATGAACCAGGTTGTACAGAACTGGCTGAACTTGACATCGAATTAGAATCTAATAAACCTATTATAGCTAAACCATATCGAATGTCCCCACGACAGACAGGAATTCTGAAATCGGAAGTAGACAAGATGTTGAAATTGAAGGTGGTGGAACCAGGGGAATCCGATTACACATCACCTTTAATATTAGTTGAAGCTCCTGGAAAAGAACCTCGTCCGTGCATTGATTATCGCAGGTTAAATGAGGTTACCAGAACGCAATATTATCCATTACCAAATATTGAAGAGCGTGTTGAATCCGTTTCGAAAGCGAAGTTCATATCTTTATTAGACTTAACACGAGGTTATTGGCAGATACCTTTGAGTCCTAAGGCTCAAAGATATGCTGCATTTACGACGACATTTGGAGTTTATAAACCTTTGAGAATGGCATTCGGTTTGAAGAATGCTCCTTACTATTTCAGTAAGTTAATGGCTGATTTATTAAAAAAATTGCGAACATTTTGCTGTGCCTTATTTAGATGACATAGCCATATATTCACTTACCTGGTCTGATCACATCCAACATCTTAAATGTGTTCTGGAGAAGATTCGATTTGCGAAATTGACTGTAAAACCCCTAAAGTGCAAATTCGCTCAACTTCGTGTTAAATATTTGGGACACTTTGTAGGACAAGGTCAAAGAACACCAGGTGATATTAAAGTGAAAGCCATTACCGATTTCGAACGTCCCTCAAGCAAAACCGAAGTACGAGCTTTCCTAGGTCTTGTTGGGTACTATCGCAAGTATATACCAGAATTTTCGGTAGTTGCTGCGCCTTTATCCGACCTGTTAAAAGGAAAGTCCAAGAAAGGAACTATAATATGGAATAATAACTGCGAAAAGGCATTCATAGAATTAAAGAACACTTTAATAAAGAAGCCTGTACTTTACAGTCCAGACTTTCAAAAACAATTTATCATTCAATGTGATGCCTCAAACTTAGGAATAGGTGTAGTTTTATCTCAGAGAGATCAAAATGAAAATGAACACCCTATCCTATTTCTGAGTAAAAAATTTTCAAAATCTGAGAAAAATTATAGCACTATAGAAAAGGAATGTGCAGCAATAATTTTTGCTGTTACTAAATTAAAATATTATTTAGATGGTCAGTATAAATTTATTATCGAAACTGATCATAACCCTTTAGTTTGGTTAAAACATCATACAGGATCTAATCCCAGACTTTTAAGGTGGGCTTTGGTACTTCAAAGCCTAAATTTTGATATTGTTCACAGTAAGGGCAAATTACATCAGAATGCCGATAGTCTCAGTAGAATGCTGAATAACCAAACTTAATTATTTTCTTTTTTCTCAGATATTCAATTAAAATGTTTTTTTTTTTAATACAAATTTCAATTGTTGTTACATGTGTACATAATAAAAAAATGTTTTTTATAGTAAAAATGTGTCTATTTGTAAGTTTAGTTAAGGTTGAAAATTCTGTTGTGTTAGATAATTATTTTGTGCTATTTTGATATAATTTTATTTTATATTTAATATTATATAATTCCATATAATTTTGTGTTTCAGCCAGAGTCCGATTGATCAGGGCTATCTGTAATACTAAATTTTGCTCTTTGTTGTTTGTGTGTGTTTTTTTCTTTTTTTATTTGCAGGTTGATTTCCTTAGAATGAGAAGAAAAAAAAAAAGGAAAAAACTCCGGGGAAGGAAGGAATAATTTTCTTTTGTAATGTCTCACCATGGGCACTTTCGATTTTAAGATCCTATGTTTTTTTTTTTGTTTTGTTTTGATTTTCAGCGAGACTCTCATTTTGTACGCGAAGCAGGCGAGAGAGATTGTCGCGAACCCATACATGGCTCCTTGTAAATTTTGTTCATTTTTTAATTAAATGTGTATGTTTCAAAATTGGAGTCATTTATTTGTTTGTTTGTTTCATAACAGTCTCAAGGTGGGATATACGGACAATAATTATACCTTTACAAGAACTTACAAGAATATCTCTTGCTTAGCCTTTTCAAAAAATACCAACATCTACTGATTTCAGAAAAAAGGGAAGAAAAAAATATACTTTTGTGCACTTGTGTTTTTAAATCAAAAATATTATAATCTGGCTGTATTTATACATATTAATCAATGCGTACATAATTTTTATTGCAAAATTAAAGACTAAATGGGTAGATTTAATCTATACCGGTTCTGTTTTTAAAATTTAATATACATAAGAATGGCTTTCGTTGAATTGATAGTTGATATATAATGTTTTATAACGTAAGCCAATTCAAAACTGTTAAGAATAATATCAGGATATTTATAATGACAACCCAAAATGAATATGTTCTTCGACTATTTTGTAGATGATTAAACTTCTTGGTAAATAAAAATCAATTTCCATGAAAATTTTATTTTTATAAAAGTTAAATTTTTGAAATTATACGTATTGTCTGATATTAATATTCTTGGTTTATTTACAAACTGACACTTTAATAAAGATTATGGATTGAAAAATGAGTTTATCTTATTCAATAACTCAGAAATACTGTAAAAGCTATGATTTTTCGAAATCCGAAGCCACAATAGGAAAGCCTCCGAACCAAAAGTAGATTGCAAATATATTAAAATGCTAAGTTTTTCTACAGTAAATAAAATTGTTATATTTGATTTAAATCTTAAAAGGGACAAAAAATAAAATGTCCGTTTTATTTCTCAGTATCATATTTATAAATATGGAACACATTGTGGAATGCGTAACACAAAACGATTTTAAGGCGCACAAAATAGAAAAATGTAGAAAAATACATGAAGTATGGAGCTGCCTAAAAGAATGTAACAAAAAAAATCATTTTTTATCATAAAAAAGGCAAACAAAATTTCGGCACAAAATTCAAAGAATGAAAAAAAGAAAAGATTTACCTAAATTATTTGTGGCTTTTTTTTTCCTCAAAGGCAAGAACAAAAAAAGAAAAAGAAAAGTTTTCAAAATTCAAAACCAATTCTGAATGCTATCAAGAACGGGCTATAACTAGTTTATTTTTAAATTTTAAATTACAGATAAATTTATGAAAAATACCATTAATAAATTGAACTACGGCAAGATAAATGGCAGTTTTACAAAAAATCTTAAAAAAATTTTTTCTTAGAAAAAATATAAATAATTATTAAATTCATACCCTTTATTGACATATTTTTTATATTTCCTGATGTATTGTTAATGAATAATTCCTCTTTTGTTCCCTTAAACTCTGGATAAAAAGCTTACAATCGGGTATTCCTCGATTCTTGGGCGATTTTTTGACGCCAAGTTAAGTACCAAGATATGACTAGCAAAATGTCGATACACAAAAGCTATACAAAT
The DNA here is from genome assembly GCA_037975125.1 of Latrodectus hesperus. NCBI lineage: Eukaryota > Metazoa > Arthropoda > Arachnida > Araneae > Theridiidae > Latrodectus > Latrodectus hesperus. The sequence continues at coordinate 21,549,220 of CM075856.1, forward strand.
AAAGGGTCAGAAGTGTTACCAAAACTTAAAGTTTATCACCAAAATGTTTCGCCAAACGAAGAGATACCCGATTCTAAAGCGAAACAAATCTGTGTTATTCATTATTTCCGTTAAAATTTGGGTTATCAATTGTTCACTTAAAATCTGGATCAACTTACAATACTTTATGCACTTTGAAAAGCTGTTCAAAAGTGAAGTGCAAACAAATACCTTTTCCGATTATTAAGAAAATCATTATTAACATAGATATTACGATGTACGAGTATAATGATGGTTAAAAATAAGAGTTATTAAATCACACATTAAAAACAAAATATGCAAGTGTTATTTTCTGCATACTCTTAAAAATCTTTCTAAAAATGTGTTATCAGTTTCAATATATCTTATAAAAATTTCAGCTATCTATAACGGTATCGTTGTTAATTCAAATGTCATTATTTAAATAATGTTATTTTGTCACACTTAATAAGCCTGTAAGTCATTTATATTTGAGTTTTGTAAAATTTATAAGTTTGTAAATTATGGCTAATAAGCTACTGGATAGGAAATGAATTTTTTCTAGATATATCATGATTTATCATTGTTGTGATATTTCACCACACATCACTAGAAAACAGAAGCAATTAGTTTGAAAATCATCTCTAATGTAACTTTTATGATTAAAAACCGCAGATTATTTTTAATAATTCCGCTGAAATCGATATTCAATGCAAAATCATATGTTAAATTAGCCGTTTAACTAATGCATCGAGACAAATTATCAAGAAATCTGCTAGAGAATCAAAAGAAACACATTCTGAATGAGTTAACATTTCATCAATTTCCGCTGAGTCATACAGATGTCATCCATCATATGAGTTATTGGTTTACTTTTACTGGGGACATTTGTTTACCAAATTATAAAGTACATTTCCTTGTGTATAAAATTAAAAAATTTTTTCAGAACAACGCCAAAGAACAATTCATCATAGGAGATAGAAATTGAACCCACGATTATTCTTAATTTTTATCAGCATTTCCAGCTAGTTGCGCCAAGTTCAACGTCCCAGAAAACGTCTCCAAGATAAGTAAATAATAATACATTTTTAAGAGATCATTTTTTATTTTGCTTTTTTAAAATATTTTTGTGTTTCTATTTTAAAGGTAATCATCGACCGATGTCGGTGTGTTTTGTGTCCCAAGCTTAGAAGCAATAGGTCCTAAGTTCAAATCCTCCTGGAACCAGGGGGTACGCGTACCTTCCTGGGGCTTGAGCAAGCCACCAGGCGGGTCGGCTGGTGGTGGATTGCCGAATGTCCTGTAGGAATGACAGGATAGCCTTGAATATTGAATAAGAGGCCGCGAACCAGCTCCCGCAAACCCTGGTGTTATGCGATCCGTGCCTAGGGCTAATTAGCACCGCGGTATTGGTGTCTTAACGGAGCCTCTAGTTGCCTGGCAAACTTCTAGAGTAATTTGCCTTGCCCAGTAACTCAGGCAGTGCTAAGTGGAGTGATATTACCTGAGTTTATTAATTGTTATCTTGTGGCTGAATAGACACAAGAAATAACAAACCTTTCTGCATTTGCAGGTGAAGCCTCTGTAGTAGACCTTGCTGAAAAAGACAAGGGAACTCAGAGGCTGTCTTGTAAAGGGGCAGTAATGAATCCTTCACTTGAGGTAGAAATGACCACCAAACCATCTTCTTCTGGTGAAAGTCAGGAAGCTATCCCTAGCATGACTGACTTTCTGACCAGATGGGACTGTTTCAGCAAGACCCTATCTGCTGGAAATGTCATACGCAAGAGGAAACGGCAGAGCATATCATTTATGAATGCAAGGCTCTTGCCCTCCCTAGATTAACTTCTTTAGGCATCATCCATACTAGAGAGTTACACCTAGACTCCATTAAAGGGTTATCGGACTTAATTAATAAAGTGGTTGACCCGAGCAACTGGAACTAGGAAACATTGGGTTTGGAGTTAATGGTACAAAATGCTGATAAAAGCAGAGGTGTCCAATGACATACAAACCCAATTCGAAGAAGAAGAAGAAGAAGTTCAAATCCTAATTCGAGAATGTATATCTCTTTCACTCTCTGTGTGTGTTTCCTTATCCTTTCACTTTCGGAGCAATTGGGGGCAAAGTGACCCACTCATTATGAGCCATACTGCTTAAGAAGCCATTACTTTCAACCCTTTTATCCCTGAATAGGTATATCTAAAGTGCAGACGGGCATTAGAAAAAAATTTAAAGTTAACAAAATACTTTGTTAGTAAAAAATTAGATATTTTTAAGTGCTTATGAAACATTTTTTAAATTCACACGTATTGCAAAATTTATTTTTTATAGTCGAGTATGATTAAATTAAAAACTCATTTAAATATTTCAATGTAATTCAAAAATCAAGCGTCAGATTATAATTTCTCAGATTAAAGTATCACGTATTTTTGAAAAGACGATTAATGAATAGTACGAAACTTCCAAATAAAAATAATTTCAATGGCATATACTTTAGGATATCCCTTGATTCTCGCCAATCTGGCACGAGGTTGGGTGATTTTGTATGTGGTGGTAAACATTTCTTTTCATTTATATAAAAATCTAAACTTTGTGTTTAAAAATTTGTGAAATTTGTGCAATTTTTAAATTTTTGTATTATTGGATTGTGTTTTTTGAACCACTTTATTTCTTTAAACACGTATAAAACACTTTTAGCTACAAAAAATCACCAACGTTTGACAGGGAGAACCGAAACATAAGTTTTTCCAAATTTTCAGCTTTATAAGAGAAAAATTTTAATTTCGATCATTAATAGATGTGAACTCAGAAAAGGCTGATAAGTTAAGTCAAGTTTCTGTTAACATGAGATTGTCTTCATTATTTAAATATTATTTTAATCGTTGATATTAATAACTTAGAACACATTTGAAAAGCGTATTTCTCTCATTTTAATCGTAGAGAATCCAATACTTTTTCAGTAATCTGAGGAAACTTTTCCACTTTCATTGTAATTATTTAATGTATTCTAAAAATGGGGATGGATATAGGACTGAAATTAATCAGTATCTGGAGCGATTAGTTTAATCGAAAATCGGTTATTATTTCGAATTAGTTGTTGAAATATTATTTTTCCTAAAATTAAAGCATAAAAACAATTTGTTTTTCTGCATAACGAATGTTAATTGTCCTCTTTGAGCATAGTTATCTTTAAAAAGTTAGATTTCTTTTTCGAAATAGTATATTTTATAGAAAAGGAAAGTCATTTTATTAGTATCATTCGGCACCTTATTTTCGCTACTAGTTTTGATCTTTAATCTTGGCAAATTAAGACATAAATTCTAACAGATTTGTTTTACATATCATAGAAGAAAAACAGAAACAGAAAAAATATCTCTGAAGTGAAGTGAAGTGTGAAGAATGAACTTAAGTAAGTTTTACGAGAGTGAAACAAACATACGATTTCTGAAAGGATTCTTTTTTAAAACATTGTAAGGTTACAGCACATATACTTTTATAACATTGTGACAACAAATCTTGCTATCATAAAAATAGGAATTAATTAATGCAAACTCTATTTTGTCTTGCATTTCTATTGTATCTTTAAGTACGCAATATATTTTTAAATCCTCCAATGGGAAAAAGGATTTATGCCAGTAAAAAATTTGCTTTCAAAAGTAAAAATAAATTTTATAGTTATATACAATTATGAAAAATTTTGAAATAATATGAAGAGAAAAATTAAAAGGTATTTAAAAAAACGAGATGGGGGAGGAATATTTTTTCTTCTAAATTACGTTTTATATGAATTCAGTTATTTATTCATTGACCTCTTTAAAGAACTCACATAATTTTATGAGCTATAAGACTCATTACTTTTAAAAAATTTTAGTTTTAATTACTTTAAAAAACATAAAGTGTTTTACAAAATAGTAAAACTAAATTGAATTTAAAATAATTGAAAATATGTTAAGTATGTAATAAATATTGATTTTACAATTTTCAAAGGTGCTTTTGTTAATCTAAATTAATTAATCGATAATAAAAGCACTTATATCTGTTACTATGGATGTAAGTAAGAATATATTCTTATAATACTCGTATATTATTTTTCTGAATCATAGTTGTAAGAAATTTACTATAATAAATATAACATAAGTTTAATTTTCTAACTCATGTAAATTACTTTTGGCAAAAAATGTAATTTTAATATAAATTTATAAGTACAAACTTAGATATTTTCTTCAGACTTCCCTTATAAACTAATGTAATGGAATTAAAATATTGATGTATACTTCATTAATATACATTTTCAATGTTTGTCTTTTTCAATTTTCAATTTCTACATAATTCTTAATTTATTGGTACATATGAAGTTGTGATTATTTATTAATGCATGTGTAAGAATCAAACTCTAAAGGTACATTAAAAAATTTAATAAATTTTGACAGACAGAAAATTTACAAAGGAAAATGAAATTGAATTGGTTAAATAAATAAGAAAGTGACACGCAAACATGAAAGTACAATTATTTATTTTATGACTTTCTTAAATTTACGAATATTTATTACAGCATTTAAGTACAAACACAACTAAAATTTATGGAAAATAATACTAAAATATTTTTTATATTTGAATAATGGTTAATTTGGAAAATAAGTATAATACACATTATAATATTTTACTTTGGTATATTGAAGAATATTTATTTTGAATATATGTCTCTTAAGAACAGAATTATTAATATTTTGTAAACATACGAAATTAAAATTTGTGATTCTCATATTTATTAAATTTCGAATCTTTTAAATTCATCTCAAAACATAAAATGTTTGAATTTAATGACATTCTTCTATACTTTAATATGAAAGTCTTTATGAAATATAATCCCCAAAAAAAAACATACTTATATGAAACTTTAATGTCTAAATTTAAGCTCCAAGAAAAATAGTTTTTATTCTAAAATTTTTTTATACCCAACGGAAGAAATATTTCTGCATACCATGCCCAGAAGTAATAGCTGTTGAAATAATTTAATCTAACATTTTGACACAAATTTGCTCTGGATTCAAAATAAAAGAAAGAATCCATTTTAACAATTTACTTTTTATTATGGTAATTTAATAATCTGATTAAACAGAGGAAATTTTCAAGCAGTTATTCGCATTTGTATTAACATTCATGGACAGTAGATAGAATTTACAAATTATTTTATTATTTTCGTTTGCTGTCCAGAGTGTCTAGATGAATATACCTGAGAAAGAATGGAAGAGCTCTTTCATTTTTAACAAAATTTGTCTTTCTCTTTATTTAAAAAAAACAAAACAATAAAGGTATCCTAATCATTTTCCATTCATTTGCACTGTATAATATAATCATTCGCTTACATTTGCACTGTATAATATAATCATTCGCTTACATTTGCACTGTATAATATAATCATTCGCTTACATTTGCACTGTATAATATAATCATTCGCTTACATTTGCACTGTATAATATAATCATTCGCTTACATTTGCACTGTATAATATAATCATTCGCTTACATTTGCACTGTATAATATAATCATTCGCTTACATTTGCACTGTATAATATAATCATTCGCTTACATTTGCACTGTATAATATAATCATTCGCTTACATTTGCACTTTATAATATAATCATTTTAGCAACATGTCATTTTTTCCTCACCAAACGGTATGCGAAAGAGATCTTTCTTATGTTTCACAACATTGCATCCACATCGAAGGTATTTATTCCATGTCCTCAAGCCAAGTCTGCCAAAGTCGACTTAGACTGTAATCTTTGGCAATAAGTTACACACGTAATCATGAAAATGAATTTTTACCATCTCTTGCTCAAAAGGGTACAGAACATTGCATGAGTACGGAATTACAAGACTTTTACCAGACTATTTCACTCACTCAAGAGCCCGGTGGCTTAGTGGCAGCGTTTCACGCTCCCATGACACAGGTCCGAGGTTCGATCCTCAGGCTGGGCAAGGTTGACTCAGCCTTTCATCCCTTCAGTGGGTCGATTAACTGAGTAGCAAGCATGCTTGGGAAGTAAACACTGGGAGTCTTACGTTAGGCTGACCCTCTAACTGGGACACATGCTTCGCACCCCAGGACCCTCGGTCATGAAAACAGTTTATGGGCAATGTAGGCCTTGGTCCACATGGGATGTCGTGCCATGGAGTTTTAGTTTAGTTTCACTCACTCAGACTGAAAGTTTTGAAGGCCATTGAGGAATAATTCATTTTTTTTAATATTTTATCTCTGTATTCTCATAGGACTTCAATTCTTATGACTGACTCACCAGTCAAAACTTTATTTTTCTTAGTTACAAGTTAATTTTCATCAAATTCTAAATGTAAATGGGATCATCGCTTTACTGGAATATCCATTTACTAGCGATCCATTAATGAATAAATGGATGCGTGTGATCTTCTAAAACGTTTCAGTTTGCATTTTGATGCATTCTCTATCAATTGTTAGCAATGGAAAAATGCCATTTTGACAGAAATCTTGGCAGACTATAGCAGCTACGTTACCTTGTTTCATTGTATGATATTAGCTCTGGATTTTCATCATTTTTGACATTCTTCTTAACATTCGTCATTACTTCTAAGCAAATTAAATTTGGATTCCTCACAATAAAATAATTTGTTCCACCTATCACATGCCTTAGAATATTTAAATCGGCAATCGGGTATTCTTATTTTTTGCAAAGATGAAATGTGTTTTGTGAAGAGGTGTGTTCACTCTCCAGAAGTTTTCAGATGACATATTACGGTGTTCTTACCCGTAATTGACTTACCTATAAGTTACCCCTAAATTACCATCTCTAAATACATTTAGTGAATAACGAATGCATCTGCAAATTAGAAAATTTGATTTTTATTCAGAGCAAATCAGCCATATAATCACACTCCAATTGAACAGATGTCAATTTGAAACTTAGATAGGAAAGCCTACTTCAAAAGCAGATTTTATACAGATTTTTTATTTAAAATGAGTTAAAATCCTTTGGTTTGCATTAGCATTTTTTGTTAACAACTAAATAAATTTTAATCCTAAATGCAGAAGTACATGCTATTTAATTCTTAATATTTGAGAAATTTATGAAAGTTTTCTGTTTAATTTAAAAAAAAAATCTGGAAACAACTAAATCTTCATATGTTATCTTCTGTCACCATTCAAGATTAATACTTTTTTATCTAATAAATTTCAATTGTATTATTACTGATGCCCATTATGCAAAATAAATTGAATCTAAAATATATATACATACATGTATAAATATATTATATAACTAATTAGTCGGTTAGAATTATTTAGACATGGATATGGACTGATTCATTTAGTATTTTTCAATTATATGTTAGAAATAGTTATTTTGTAAAATTAAATTCTTTTTGTAATCTTTCAATAATTAATTTTAAAACGTTTGCTTTATATTTCCATAAATGTATTAAAATATTTGCAAAGTCCATTAGATAAAAGCATAGTTTATATAAACAAAATTTTAGACTATGTATAAAATAAAAACAATTGTTTGGCTTTATACCTTTATTCTAACCAATTTCTAATCCATTTTATTTTCAACTAAGTTTTCAAAATCTATTGTGCCAACTCTTGCATTTTTGACCCATTTCACTCTGTTTTAACATTTATGCTACGATTGATTTGTCTCTGTTTGCTTTTCTCTGAATTAAATGTGCATAGAATCCTCACTCAAATGTTCAATTTTGAAGTTTTCCACTCTAGATTCTTTTTATTTCTACAGTGAATGTCGCTTATCATCTGATTTATACAAGACAAGTCCACACATTTTAGAGTTTTCTTTTATAACAAAACAGGATTTTAAAGTTCTACGCCGCTGTATCAGATTGTTACTTATTTTCAATTGAGTGTGACTTGTTTTTCATCTTTAACTTCTATTTGTATTTATTTTTTTATCCTGCACTTACATATCTAAGTATTACTCCGTTAGTAATAGAAAGTCAGTGCATTTGTTATACATTATTCGAATTCTACCATATGGATATATTTTAAAATAATTTAAATTGATATTGAGAAAAGTACTTTACAAAATATTAAAAATACAATTAAAACAGGCTGAAGAAAATAATATATACACATAAATGAATATTTTTTGTACACAAAAGTTCTTCTTTTCATTTAGTGAATTTTATTCGATTGTCTTTATTCGAATTAAACTTTTCATTTAGTCTATTTTGAGATATTGTTATATTACATAATGCATAAATTTATAATATTCAATAATGTATAAACAGGTGAATTATTAAACATATTAATAATTTATGTACAACCTTGAATATCTATGCATAGGAATTTTTTTATCCTTTTTGTGGTTCTGAAATTTGTCTTATAATGGTTTATTACTTTTATGTCTTATTTCTTTTCTCCTAAGACCGCTTACTCACAAGAAATATTTATAACATCAAAAATACGACTTTTTTCAAGAGTCTTTAATATGTTCATGAACTCATGTTGATCTAAATGTTTATTGATATAGGTAATATATATATATATATATATATATATATATATATATATATATATATATATATATATATATATATATATATATATATATATATATATATATATCCACGAGGAAAGATAATGTCATATGAAAGTATATACCTAATTCTTATTAAATGTAACATATCAATTTCATTTCCTATGATTAGTTTGGCTTAAAATATTTTCTACTGCACAAATTCGGTTTTTTTTAATTTATAAATTCTAAGAAGATTAATCTGGAAAAAATACAATTTTCAACTTGAATAAAAATAAATTCATAATATATTATCAATTATATTTGGGGAAATGTGATATTTGTACAAATAACTATTTTAAAATTTAAAATTCACAATAATGAAGGTTTCTAATTTTGTCTAAGAATAATTTATTCAATAGAAATTATATGAATTCGGAATTTTTATTCAAATGTCTACAACAATTCAAATATCTACATATATTTACAACACAAATTTCAAAATTTCTTAAAAAAAATAAAACCTTTTTATATTCATTACTATTGTTGCATGAAATTTTTGTTTTTTATAAATCTCATGATGTAAAATTATTATCATATTCAGGTATGAGTAATATTTATCTACTAATTCAACTATATTGACCACTTAATTAATACACATTACTTACGAGAAATCAATGTTTTTTTTTTTTTTTTTTTAACAATTTTGACTATTTTTAAGTATTAAGTATTTTCAGAACTAAAATGGTGTAATACTCTGAATTTATGCCAATTTAAGAGCAAAGAAATTGATTTGGAAGAAATTTAAATAATTTTCTTATGTTTAAATTAATCAAAAAATATAACATACGTGGGGTTAATCGAAGATTTTAAATAAAGATAACTTGTGAATTTTTATCTTTCTATATTGTCTGTTGTAAATTTGGAATAGAATACTATATATAGAATAGGTATATACTATTCTATATATAGTATTCTATATAGAATAGGGGATATACATACATTTTAAGTATGCTAAAATAAAATTCATTGAGAAAACATATTATCAAATACAAGGCATATCTTCTATTATTTTTTACCTTGTGTCCCCCTTTATATATTATATGCCAGACATGTTTACTTAATTTTGAATTAAAGTTGTAAAATTTAAATAAAAAATTCCTTATCTTATGAACTAAAATACATTTTTAACCAATAATTAAAAAAATCATTAATTTACTAAGGAATAGATTTTCCTATATTTTGATAAACTGTACTTTAAAATAAAATTTCACCAAAAGTTGTGCGTGATTTTAATTTCAAGAAATAAGCAAGTTATTCAAAAAAAGATTCTAAAATTAAAAATAGCAAATAATTGGTTGTTTGTATGCTAATTAAAGAAGCCCTTGAATATTTAATCAACTGTCCCAAATTGCATTCTTAATTTACAAGAAGTTTTTTATACATTGCTTAAGGCTTTTAACAAATCAAGAAACATCTTCATTGACACATGTTTTCAAAGTAAGCACATAAAAAATATAAAAAATTGATACGACTTAAAATGCTTTCGGCAAAAATTCTTCATTCCTTCAAAGGACAAAGAAAGATGAAATCAAATGATACATTTATTTTATACATAATAATAGAAAGTATAAAAGTTTTAGTTTTGATGAAAGAAATAGTGTACATTATATGAAATATTTAGATTATTATTCTGAAAGCATTTCACTTTAAGATATTATATTTTAACACATTTTATCTTATATTATTTGGATTTTGGCCTTACTTATTTGGAGAGAATTGGTTGAAAAACTCTTTACTTTTTACTATCTCATATTCATTTTTAATAAACATAAAGAGTAGAAGCATAACATAAAAGAGAGACTCTTGACCTATAACTTGGCTCTTGACTTTTGATTTAGCAAGACTCTTAACTCTCGGTACAGACATAAAGACCACAAGAACAAATTCATAGGTGCCTAAGAATAAAGTTACTCTTCGTTAAGGTTAGTTTTTCAAATATAATTCAAAAACTTGATAAAAATAAAAAAACTTTTCAATGACTTTATAAAATGTATGTATAATTTGACGATGATTATATTTAGCAAATTTTTATCAAACACTTATCAAAATGTAATCAATAAAAAGTATGAGCAGCATCATTAACTGCAATATAAATCTAAAAAATTATTTTATGAAAACATCGATTATATAATTTATAGAAAAATGGCAAATATTTGCATCATATTTAAAAAATACTTATAATATTTGTTTCGATGTCACTTATCAAGAAAAATGATTTTTATAAGAACATAATCCTTTCGTTTTTTGTATAATTTGTTTTATTACATATTTTTTGAGTCTGTAATTAAATTTTTATCGGGAAATTCTAATTGAACATTTACATTATGAAATGATAAAAAGATAAATACATTGTATTAAAATTTATTATTCAATATAAAAAAATAAAATTCCGATCAAACCAACATGTATCACGTGTTTCATGTTCATCATCTTAGAATATTTACAGTATCTCTTATTAATAATTTCTGAAACTATAAATAATATATATGGTTATAAAAATTGAGTTTATTAAAATTTTGATAAGAAGTATTAGAAGGTTGCTATGGATTATTTACTACCTCTTCAGAAATACAAAGAGCAGAAGTGAAAGTATTATATACAAGGTTCACCTAATGATTATGCCCTCTTGAACCCCTAAAACGTGAGGATCTCTGCAATTAAGAAGCAAGAACCAAACAGAAGACACACAAATTATATCTGCAATCCTCAGAGATATTTTTTCACGTGGAAGAATATGTAACCAAGACTTCTTCTTCTTAAAATTGAGTTTGTATGTCATTGGGCACCTCTGTTTTTATCAACATTTTGTACCATTAACTCCAAACCCAATGTTTCCTAGTTCCAGTTGCTCGGGTCACCCACTTTACTAATAAAGTCCGATAACCCTTTAATGGAGTCTAGGTGTAACTCTCTAGTATGGATGAAGCCTAAAGAAGTTAATTTAGGGAGGGCAAGAGCCTCACATTCGTAAATGACATGCTCTGCCGTTTCCTCTTGCATATGACATTTCCAGCAGATAAGGTCTTGCTGAAACAGTCCCATCTGGTCAGAAAGTCAGTCATGCTAGGAATAGCTTCCCGACTTTCACCAGAAGAAGATGGTTTAGAGGTAATTTCTACCTCAAGTGAAGGATTCATTGCTGCCCCTTTACAAGATTGCCTCTGAGTTCCCTTGTCTTTTTCAGCAAGGTCTACTTTAGAGGCTTCACCTACATATGCAGAAAGGATTGTTACTTCTTGTGTCTTTTCAGCCACAAGATAACAATTAAAAAGCTCAGGTAATATAAGTCCACCCAGCATTGCCTGAGTTACTGAGCAAGGCAAATTACTCTAGAAGTTCGCCAAGCAACTAGAGGCTCCGTTAAGACACCAATACCGCGGTGCCAATTAGCCCTAGGCACGGATCGCATAACACCAGGGTTTACGGGAGCTGGTTCGCGGCCTCTGATTCTATATTCAAGGCTATCCTGTCATTCCTACAGGACATTCGGCTATCCACCACCTGCCGACGCGCCTGGTGGCTGTGCTCAAGCCCCAGGAAGGTACACGTACCCCTGGTTCCAGGCAAAAGACTTACTAAACATCAACAAAAATGTATTCAATACAAGTGAAAATGTATATATATATATACACACTGTTGGCCATCGTAAATGCTACACTGGTAAGGAAGCATGCAAATAACATGAAATTTACAGCATGCATTAGTGGAAGTGAGATAAGAAAATGATTAGAATTTTAGCGCAGACGCACATCATGCGTGCGTGTGGTACCACTTCAAAGCGTTATTTAGGGCTTGGAGATTTCAACTATTTCAAGTTCGGCAATTGTGTTTTCTTTTGGGATTTTCAAAAAACACGATCAATTAGAAAATAGTGATCATTTTTTGATCAAGCATCCGAGTTCGACAGAGGAAGAATAGTGGCCTACCGAAATTGTGGATAATCTTTCAGGGAAACCAGTAGTCGTGTTGGACGAAACCAAACAGACGTAATTTGGATATGTGATCTTTGGATGCAGGAGGGTACGACGGACAGACAAATTCGATCGCATCCACCTCAGTGCACCACTTCACGTTATCACAGCCAAATTGTGCGCATGGTAATGATGGATCGTTCAGCCACATTCACGATCCCTAGCACAGTACATTCAGTTTGTTACACATCATCCAGTGTCTTCACGTACTATTCGACTCCGCTTACAGCAGAGTGGTCTGTCCGCAAGACGTCCGCTGATTCGTCTACCATTGACGCAAAACCACAGACGTCTACGCCACCAATGGTGTGATGAAAGAAAGTTGTGGATGGCGGAATGAAATGAAATTGTTTTACAACGATTTACGCTTCTGTTTGCAACCCAACACAGGTCACATTCGAGTCGTGAGACACATTGCAGAGAGGATGCTAAACAACTGCGTTATGTACTGTCACACTGGTCCTGCATCGGGTATTATGGTATGGGGAGGAATTGAATATCACTCTTGCACTCCTCTAGTACACATTGCCGTTACCTTAAGTATCCAGGGCTATATCTCTGAAGTCCAACTGGTAAATCTCATCTTAGGTCTAGTTACATGCGAAGTAAGTTGGTGGAACAACAATAACAACATCTCCGAGAAGCTGGAGCCAGTTGTCCTTCTTGACCTTTAGGGATTGCCCACAGTCATATTTCAACAGGAAAATGTGCGACCACACGTGGCACTCATTGTCCTAAAAATCTTTGTCAAACGCCATATTGAATTGCTTCCCTGGCTGGCTTGCTCACCGGGTCTTTCGCCGATAGAAAACATGTGGTTTATGGTAGCTCAACGATTGACCCAGATTACATCCGCATCTGCCACACCGGATCAACTTTGGTAGCGTGTGGAAGCTGCTTGGTCTACTGTACCCCAAGTACATATCCAAAGTCTCTTTGAATCAATGCCGAATGGTGTGACCGCGGTGATCTTCAACAATTGCGGGTACACTGGATAATGACTTTGGCAAGAACTCCACTTCACAGATGTCTATATAAATTTAATAATTTGATTCTTGGTCAACATGTTATAACATATAAATTTTATTGTGATATTTCTTGTCTTTCTTGCTTTCTTGTTGTACAACAACATTTTGGGAAATAATTAATAAAATTGAATATAAAGCTTTTCCTAATGTTTATTATTTAAATACATTAAATTTAACACACTAATAACGTGGATTTCATCATATTCAGTACATTATATAGCATGATCTTATGATAGAACTCCATTACCACCATACGATAATCACAGTAACGCTAAAGAAAACAACCGTACATTACTGATATAAATATTTCATCTGCATAGATCATGTAATGCTTAAAATGTCTGAGAAACTTCAAAAAATAATACAAATATTTTACATTTACATTTTATTAACTAAATAATTATCGCTTATTGGCAAAACTTATTTAAACACCTGTGTTTATTTCTGGTGGAAACTGTTTAGCAATCACATCGGTGATTGATTGAGCAGGTGTAATGTAATAGCACTTTTTCTTCAAAGAAGCAAAATAAAATTTTTCTTTATTTGACTTTATTTTTCATTTGTCGAATTGTGACGACAATACACCTTTCAACCGACAAAATTATCACTAAGAAATGTTTTGAACTACTTTGCGATTTTTAGCTTTGTTTGTCACTCTTTAATCAATTTTTACAAAAAAAAATGTTTGGTATAAATTTGATTTAAAATAGAATGCTGAGACATTAAAATCATCATCATTACGTGTTATCTTATTTTCACTTGTCCATAAGAAACATGCTATTTCCTAAGGATCATAAGCGGGGTGTAATGAAAAAGTACCGAACTGACATACACATGATGAATTTTTGTGTGTTTCTGAGATAAAATAAAGTTTAATATCGGCTCTTACTTGCATGCTACTGAAAAATAGTGGCTTTAATTCAAAAACTCACAAAAAGTAGTAAAACAGAGATTAGTTTAAGCATGCAATTAGTGCTATCAAGCACCCAAATCTATTAGCTCAATACAGAGGATAATTACGCAAAAGAAAATGCAATGGACGATGCTTTGCTTCGACTGATTCTTCTAACTCAAATTGTTATATTTCCTTCCTAACAATACTGAGAAGGGATGAGATATTTTTCGAGTACAGGGATCTTTAAAGTGGATTCATTTGGGTCAAGAAGGCTAAAGTTTTAAAAGTAATTACATATCTCTGAAATATACTAGTGGAAATGCAATTAAAGACACTCAAAAATTCACTTATTTTTTATATAAATGCCCGTGCTTTTTTTTGTACTAACTTTATTTGAATTAAATTTTTTATCTTCAATCATTTTATGCAAAAAACTTGCAAAGAAAAACTAATTTAGTAAGTATTTACATCACTTAGCTTAAAAAATCCAATATTTTGAGAGGAAATGCAATTAAAGACACTTACTTTAAATCTAGAATAGCTATTTACCACTTCATTATTGTTTCTAAAGTGTTTAAAAGAAGCAGTTTGTTGACTCTGATGTTTCATAGCATAAATTAAATAGTTACAACATACTATTTTAAAAATTTTGTTATAATAAGTTCGAATAATTAGGAGAAAACGTTTTCATTTGCAATCATTTTGAATTAATAATTCTCGAATGGGGTTTACTCACCTCTCATAAATTGATTTTAATAATCTTTAATTCTTTTTATTTCAACCATTTAATAAATACTCAATAATTTAATATCATAAACTATAAGTCATGTAAACTATAATTAATAACGCATTTTTTAATAAAAACTGGAAAAAAACTTTTAAGTTAGTGTCTATGAAAGTGATAAATTTAAAAAGAAATTCTACCGTAGAATTAATTAAATAATCACAACATACATCTATAAAACTCTTGTCATTGTGTTTTAATATTTAATTAATTTGTATTAAATGTTTATTCTACATCATCAAATATATACACATGTTTTGGAAATGCAAACAAGTCTCAATTGAAACAAGTCATTGTTTATCGACGCAGATATTTCACCTAAGTAACTATTTGTTACCATATTATTGCGATATACATAATTATTGAGTTCAGCATTGAAGTCCCATATTTATTCTGATGTTATTAAACGAGTAGTTCAGGATTCATTTCCGGAAATTATCTTGGCATCAGCACTGATTTTATAACTAATGTCTCTGCTGTATCGTGTGTGAAAGGAAGGACACAACCTATGTTAGGATACAACATACGTGATATCTTATTGTGTATAGTAACAAAGATTAGTAAAAGTGAAAACTATGCAATCACTAATGAAAATAAAATTTCATTTTGAGAAAAATTTTAAGAATATATATATATATATATATATATATATATATATATATATTTATAATATGTATATAATATATATATATATATATATATATATTATATATATATATATATATATATATATATATATATATATATATATATATATATATATATATATATATAAAATATATATATATATATATATATATATATATATATATATATATATATATATATATATATATATATATATATATATACACATATATATATCATTATAATTACTTAAAATTAATAACTAAATAGTATCTATTTTATCAAATCTAAAAATATTGAAATTAGTAAAATAATACCTTCAATGAAATATTTGTTTTTGGTTCTTATATAGTTGAAAATAAACAAGAAGGATGAGTGAGTCTAATCATTCATGTAGGCAGCTTTCTTATCAGGTTTTAGGCTTATTTGTCGCTGAACAGTGGTTTTTGAGTACACAAGAGTTAATTTGAAGGAGACTTACTTAAGTTTACAGACGATTCAAAATCACGGCAAACATCCATGATCAAGCTGATATTTGAAACGGTGAACAGATCAGATTGCTAACCAGCTTCATTTTTAAGCAGATTATAACATATCTGTTGACATGTAGGTAAATGCATGTTACTGCAATAGTAAATTATCCAAATAATTAGAATTTAATGATATTTAATGGTACAATAATGATGAAAATCATATGCTGTTACGATAAATTTGAAGAATCGTTTCTATATTTTAATTTTATTTGTATTACGATCTAATTAAATAGTAAATTAAATTAGTATTTATATTAATTTCTGAAATTAAATATGTTTTAGATTATTGTAACAACATAAAATATTAAAACTTCAGATTTTCTCACTGCTGCAAAAATTGAGAACAAATAAAGTATTCCAAAATATGAGTTTGGTTATTCCTCTATTCCTATGAAATATAAATATTTTATTTCATATATTGAGTAAGGAACAGTGTTACAGTGTCAAAATACGCATACTTTACAATCATTTTCAGTCAGTTAAAAGAAAGGATAACCATTTATATTCTTCAAGTATTTTATAACAAACAATAATTGTGATACATATTTGTCATAAAAATTGAGTTTAGAAATGTAGCCAATACATGAACATATTTTTTTATGGAAATGGACGCTTAAAGACTATAGTCGCACGTTTTATGCAAATGCAGTTTGTACAAAATAAAGTCAAAAGTTGTTTTAAAAAATTACGAAATGAAAATAATTTGTGTAACTTTGAATATTTGTCCATTTTACTTTTATTATAAAAATTTCCCTATACATAATTATAAAGAGAAGAATACTCACTTTATTTTTATAAGTTACTTTGAAATTCACATAAAAATAAAGATGCACAAAATCAGTCAAAAAAATTCAAAACCTTTTTATAAAAAACGAAATTTAAGTTAACTATAAATATAGAATCCCATGATAACGATGCATTATTAATCGAATTCTTTATGTTAAACAAAGCCTTATTCACAGATGATAGGCTGAGATGGCCGCCGAATGGTTATTACTCAGTCATTTTAACATTTCATCAGTTCTTATATCACGGTAGTTATTGATAAATATATATATTAAAGAATATGCTATCGTATGATATATTAACGTTTACTTGTCAAATGCAGAGGGTATTAACACATTTTTTAGAACAACTTTGGGGTCCTTTAATTAATGTTTAAAATCTAAAAATATTTTTTTAAATAATCGATCTGATAGCCTTTTTCTAGACTTCTTCTTCTTCTTCATCCAACGCCCGCCCGTGGCCGATGGGCCATTTGCCGCCGTACTTCCCAGTAGAGTCCAGCCCACCCATGCAAGTCGTCGTCAGCCAGTTCCAGAGCATCACAGCAATCCAGGTGTTCGGCTGTACCCTCGCCTGTAGAACACAGGGGGCAGAGGGGAGTATCGGCAAGGCCGATCCTGTGGAGATGCCTCTGGAGGTAGTCGTGACCCGTTGCCATCCTGAAGTTGGCAACGGCCACTCCACGCGGCAGGCTGTTGGGGATGGTATTGCAATTTTTTCTAGACTATTTGTTAGCATCAGGATTTCCATGATAGAGAGCTTCTCGTAAAATTTCCAGGGGTATTACTTTCCATTCCTCTTCCACTACTTTCCAGAGTTCATCCACCGTCATGGTTTGCGTTTAGAAAGAGCTCTTTTTAACAGGCCAAAAGGAAAATAGTCCATTGATGAAACATCAGGGGACTTCGCAGGAATATGTTGAAAATGTATCTGTATCTATTTTCGTTTACGAAGTGTCGGCCTGCGGAGCAGGCCTTTACTTCTTCATCTGTGACAAGTCCTTGAAGGAAGGCATTGTGGTACTGACAGGGAACGCTAGTCTTGAAGCGTGAAGAACCGAGTTTTGGCGGTGAGAGCCAATAAGCAGAGAGTTGAGGGGCAGAGCAATGAGTTGAAAATTTTTATTCTACTCGAGAATAGAGGAAATAATAAAGTTAAAATAAAATTGTTATATACAGTGAAAATAGAAAAATTAAGAAATAATCTTGAATAAATGAAGAGTAATATGAGGTTAAGTAAGGCTATATACTCTATATACAAAAATTATATTAAATATATTCATCTAAATGTCTGGCGATTGGCCTACATTTACAGTCTTGTTTAAATACTCATAACGAAATAATTTCTTAAATACATCAATCTATATAGCTAATTCCTTTATCGTAGACTTTTATATAGGTTAGCAGTGTGCTATAGGATTTCCATGATATAAGAGATCTTTCGTACAATGTTCTCATAGCGAGTATTGCTAGTGCACTTTCGCATTCTTCTTCCACTACTTATCCAGAATTCACTCTACCGTCATGTGTTTGTCGTCTTAGCATAAGAGCTCTTTTACACAGGTGAAGCATAAGTAATAATGAATCTTAACACTGTAAGATGAACAGTCACTGGAGTCTTCGCAGTTAAATTATAGTTTTAAAAATGTACATATGCAATTCCTATATTAGTAATTATTTATTCAAGGAATGCAGTGGTAGTTTTCCAAGTATGACTTGTAGATTTGTCTTGATGAAGTTTTACTCGTTGAAAGTCTTTGGGATAAAGACGTGGAATATCTTCTGTAAATATTGGACGTAAAACCTTCTTCTGCTAGTATGATGAGTTAATTTTAACAATTTTTTCTACTCTTCTTATTTTTAATTTCTCATTGTAAGACAAACCATCGACAATCATAAGCCCCTTACTGAAACTTTCTTTACATTGAAAGAACCAAGTTTGTACATTTTTCTCCTCATTTTCTACTGTAAATGGACCTTTTTTGTTGCAGTCATTTAGGTAAACCCATGCATCATCAAGGGTCACAATTTTTTTCCATCTATCTCCTGCTAAATGGTTTTCATATAGTATTCTACAGAATCTTTTGCTTTTTGCCACATGTCTCGGCAAAAACGGGTGAAGATTATGTTTTTTAGCTTTTTTAAGATGTAAATCTTGGTTTATTATTTTATTTATTGTTGTTACAGGCGTATCTAAAGACTTTGCAATTGATTTCTGTGTTGGCGGATATTTTCTTGTTACCAGCGATTTCACTTTAGAAACATTTAAAACAGTACGTACCTTTTTCGGATATTCGTTTGAAGTTTTCTTTTATGTAAAAATAATGATTTACGGTTTTTACCTATCCGATTAATAATGTTATTTATTTTGCACTAAGAAATTTTAATACAATGCATTTCAAAATGTTTTTGAATTCTAGAATAAGAGTATTACTTAAGGAAAGTGCAAAAACATATCCTTCAATCCATAGCTTGTTTACATGCGACATTTTGAAAAAAGAATAAATTTAAGAGTGGCGGATGATATTTCTCATTTCAAATAATAAGCTGTTGACAAAATTTTCTATATCTAAAATATTCACATTTTTAAAATTCTTTATCGAAAACGTTCTAAAAATGTGTTAATATACCCTCTGTACATATTTCTAAAAGCGATAAAAATATACGACTCCATGATTTTATGATATTACATTTCATAGTGTTTAAATTCTGCTTATTTAACTAAAATAAGCAAATCAGTGATAAAATTAACTATAATTAGTGTGTTTTTATTTTGCTACTATAAAAATAAGTACCATATATATGTATATGAGCTAATTAGCACTCATTACTGAAATATCGTGGTGCTACCAGTGGACACAAACTATCTAAAACTAATACATAATGATATATGTACACAAATAAATATTAATGTAATTAATTATTAGGAAGATAATCAGGAAATAGATTTGTAATTTTTGTCGGTAACGTTTAATAAACATTTGCAAAATTGTTTCCAATGAAAAAGTCATAAGAGAATAAAACTACCATAGAAATGGAACATCAACTCATTGAAAAAAGATAATCAATTATTACGGTAGCTGATCTAACAAGCACACGTCAACAACTTGCGCTATTTTCAAAATCAAAAACAAGATTAAGGAGATTGATGATTTACAAGGAGTAACAAACACATCTTATGTATAATTTTAGATAATGAAAGGTTGCTTCTCTTATGGATAAATGGTAAACAATTGTCATGTAACACACTTTTACTGAAAATATTATTTGTGAAAAAACCAAAATAATGTTTACCCATTTTTTCAAGAAGCCAGGATCGTTAATGCTGAAGAAGTGTTTAAAAGAAGCCGTGGATGGTTCGATGATTTGAAGAGGAGAATCCATATTCACAACGTAGTATGAAATGGTGATGCTGCAGGTTCAAGCACTAAAGTAATAGAAAACTTCATCGGATATTTCATAAAGCTTGTAAGTTCTGAAAGTTACTTGCCGCAACTTCTTTTTAGTTATAACGAAAGAGTTCTTCTCTAGAAGAAGATACCAAAGCGAATGTATTTAATAGCAGAAGGGAATGCTTTTCACGGCCACGAGCCAATTAAAGTCCACTTCAAATCCCTATTTTGAGACAATGAAAGCCTTGGTTGCAAATTTAAGGTTCTGTTTCTTTACGATTCCGGAATTACGGGAGATGCGAAGACCTGGTTGAGTAGTGCATCTTTCTCATAAGGGGAAGATAGTAAGTTGAAGTACCGGCTTAAGAGGAGATTCTTCTAGTTCAAAAATGGCGTCTGGGTACGTTAAATAGATCGTAGTCGCAGTATCCTCCAATTAAAATGACACCTCAGAGGCTGGCTGATCAAGTGTTAGGAGAGCGTTTTCTGCTTGATCCCTACTTCTAAATTACAAAGACTCTCAGGCTGATGCTTTAACTAAATGGTAGAGCCCATCTCTTGATTAGGCACAAGGAAGTGTGCTGAAGCACAACAACCATTCAGTAACTCCATTTTTCAATAAATGCCAAACCCAGAACATCAGGCTAAATGTGATGAGGTAAGTGCAGGAAAGCTAGTGTGACATATCATTTCTTTTTAATGAATGTATTAGGAAAGTGTTTTGTTTTTTGGTGAAAAAATATTTATTTAAGATGAATCTGTCATTCCATGTTGGCATGTAGAAATTAAACGGTTTCATAACAATATCATGGCAGAAATTAAGGCTTTTTGTAATTGGCTATTTAAATCTCTTGAAGTAAATCCCATTAAACATTTGCAAAGCATTGTAATGAAATATGTGAGTAAACTGGACTACTGAACAAAGAAAACAAATTTTCAAGAATGGTATAAAAGTTTGTTTTCGTGATGACAGGATCAAAAATGTAAGTTCCAATTTAGTGGCATGTATGCCAAACATTGTACAGGATCTCATTCAAGCTAGAGGAGGACATATTTCTCATTAGATTGTTGTAACTTACATGTAAGTTGAACTACATCCATTAAACTACAGTTGTAAAAACTTTTCTTTTTGTCCCGATAAATTTACACAGTACTGTCTTTCTTTGCGTAACCTATTTTCTCCTTGCATAATTATCCAAATGGCATCAAAAAGTTATCCCTTATCTATCATTCTGAATTATCAATTATTTTTATTTTTACATGAGCTCTTTGGAACGAAACTCATTTAGTCAAAATTACCCTCTTGTTTACTTGATTGGTTCACATTTCAGTCATGAAATTAATATGTATGTAATTACGAGACTTTGAGGCACATAAACCAAAATCCACCTCTTTTACTCCTCGACTATAACCACAAAATGGAAAATAATGGACGTTTTTTATGTATGAAACATGGTAGACTTTCATTATTCTAAACTTGCAATAGAAAGAAAAACTGCAAATTAAATATCATTTTATTTGTGTTTTTTATGTCTTTCTCAAAATTTGAAGCAAGAAACTTAATAATCTTTTGTAATAAAACTATTTAAAAATTGACATCTTTGTACGCTAAAATATTGAATCCTCTTTATTTTCTGACATATTCTCTCTGGTTCAAATATTTTTATGTATAGCCTTTCCTCTCTCTGAAATTGAATATTCGTTGTCAATACGAATTGCTATATAAATCACACCAAAAACACTTTACTCGTGAATTCATTCTATGCCAGTAAAGCTGCGACATACTTGCAAGTTTTAGGAAAAAATAAAAACTTAGGTACAAATACTGTGCTCTTGATGAATTTTATTAAGTTGCAGTTTTTTTATAAAACAATTAAAATATGAAATTTAGGAGTAATTTTCATTTTGTAAAAAATATATAATATAACAACATAATTTTTGAATACTGAATTTTATATTCACTTATATTGCAACATATTATTAATACGGATACAATAAACAAATTTAGTTCCATTAATATACCAGAAATTATTTTAGAAGTCTCACGAAACTTCTTTTAATCAAAATAATTTTAATGAAATTAAATGTAATTTGTTTGAAAAAACTCAGTATTTTATAGGAAGAAATAATATTGAATCAGTTGGTGTTAATATTTTGTTTAAATTAATTTTTTATTTTATCATATAGAAAACTGAAAAATAAACGCTATTCTGTAATTGTATACAGTAATGTTACCTTATCTACAAAATTTAATAAAATACTAACACTAGGTTATTTTCAGTAGAGAAATGGGGAGTTTTAATCATGTACTTACATTTACGTTTATAATGTATTTAATTTAATTTTAATTTTCCTTTAAAAGGATTAAAAAAATGAATCCCATGATTTACGGTTTTAACACACAAGACTTTATTTTTTTGTGATATTAAGAAATAAAAAGGCTATACGTTTCGAAACGCAACAATTAAGAGCATAAATATTTGGTTCACAAATATTTATCTCAATAAAAAATTTATTTGACAAAATTATCAAATGCATGCAAAATATCCTGCTTTATAAGATAACACTTGATTATAATGCACATGAATTATTATTTAAGAATTATTTAATACAATTAATATAAATATACTATGAATAATATGAACAGTTTACTAAATTAATTTAATTTGTGTAGATTTCAAAATTTTATAATTATTAAGACATTAAAAATTATTTATTTTTGTCCTTTTATTAATAAATTTCATTCATAGAAAATTTAACTGGAAACAAAAGATCAGCAATACATGAATTATAGGACTGCTTGTGGTTCAGTGACCAGGATTTCAGGAAATTAATAAATTCAATCATATCTACAATTCAAATTTTTCCAGATCAACTTCAAAATGTTATGCAGGACGTAGAATTTTAATCCATTTACACAATCATCGTTTTTCAACTAACTCATCGGCTGTAAATTATAGAAATTTCATCAAAATTACAAATTTCTTTCTTTGCTTGCTAAAAATAATTTCTACTCTTCGGTTGAAAAGCTAATTCCTTATTTATTAAAATAATTTTTTAGAATTTTAGGAATTTTATTTAAATTCTCAAACGTATTCATTTGAATTAATAATATCAACTAATGATCAATTTAAAAGTTTTAGTATTTTCCTGAAAATAACGAAAAAAGTATTTTATTAAGATTGATGGTATATATTTAAATTTGAAGTTAAAATAATTAAAAACGAAATATCCAAATTTACTAATCACTATTTGTCATATTGACAGTGAAAAATTTTGATTTTAAGCTTCTATAAACGAGAACTCTGAGTTGGTAGATAAATTTGATCAAGGCTCTAATCTTCTAAATTTATTTAATTCTTACTCTGGACAGGAATATTGAATTTCGTGCAATGCTTTATTTTCCCCATTATATTGAAGTGCCAAGCTTTATTTCCGACTAATGTTTTAATAAATATTTTATGCTACTCTAATAATCTGTGTGAATAAAAATTGAAACGAAGTGATATTTATAACAAATTTTAACCAATAAAGATAATTTAATTTTAATTTATAAGTGAAATTATTTTTCTTTTAAATTTGACAAATTAATAGATACTTTTAAATATTATGAATACATAATAAATTTTATTGCCTTTGTAAACGACTCTCTATAAATATGATTCATTTTCTTTTAGAAATAAACAAAAATTTGATTCCTTCCTTGTGTCTGTAAGCTTTAATCATTCATCATAACATGATCTTACACTCAAACTGGATCTGTTTCACATGTCACAGAAAACTAAACAGGAAGAAAATAATATGGAGATAAAATACCCACGAAGTTGCTTTGTCGTTTCTCATATATATATATATATATATATATATATATATATATATATATATATATATATATATATATATATATATATATATATATATATATATATATATATATATATATATATATATATATATATATATATATATATATATATATATACATATATATATATATATATATATATATATATATATGCAATATTTGGAATCATCGCAAAACTAAACTAAAGTGTAAAGAGAGGGAGAGAAAAAATATATTTCTGAGATTGATTCCTTTTCAGAACCCTGAAAAGATACAACACACTGTATATACTTTAGTAACATTAATAAAGATATTGAGAGAGCACTATTCTTATTGTCAGAAAACTCGAAGATATTTAGTATTTTGTCTGAACTGTATAAGTGTATCTTCATACTTAGAACAGATTTTTGAAATATTTTTCCCCAATGGGAGAGTTATAAAAGATTATATCTTGTTATATTTATTGTTGCCAGTTGTCTTCTAAGACCAAGAAACTTTAAAGATAATAAAAAGAGGAAAGTCAATTTTTAATAAAAAATTCAATTAATTATTCACTAAAATTATTTATTACATGAATTCTGTTATTAAATTTATATCATTATTAGCTATTAGAGATTTGTATATTTTTAAGAAAGATAATTCTTTTCTTAAAATTACTTAAAATGTAATAAAAAATATCAAAATATTTTTGGATAACTTACTTTTAATTGTTTCTCGGAGTTTTCTTTATACTTGTAAATATATTGATATATTTATATTTGAAAATATTTGTATATGCATATGTGCGAACTAAATTCTTGGAGTGTACATCAAAAAATTAAATAAATTTCAACAGAAATTTCCAAAGGGGAATATCACTGAATTTGTCAAATAAATCAAAAATATCATGTCTTCATTTGAGAATATTTATTGTTTTTATGATATTCAGCAATCATACAAGTGATACTTATAATATTACTGTAAAAATATAACTCAAATACGTGCAAAAAAATCATACTAAAAATATTTCGGTGATGATTAAATTTGGAAAATACACATAATTTTCTCGCATTAAATTTTGACTGATATAGCGTGAAAAATGCCTATTTTAAAAGTATGTCTCTAGAGAACACAAATATTTTTCTATCTTTATCTTTTAAGCGACAACATTTTTTTTATTCTTTCGTTTTCCAATTTCAATAAAACAATAATGTATAAAATTTATGCTTTAAATTTTATCTAAGAAATTATCTAAAAAAATTTATCCAAGAAATTAATCTAAAATTTTATCTAAGAATTTAATTTGGGCGTCACATTTAATGTAAGGAAATTCATATTCTTTACTTAAAAATTTATAGCAAGAGCAAGTATTTCGTTTGATATTGTTTTCTTTTCAAGATCTGTTGTTATTTTAACCCTCTGCATTGTATGTATATATATATATATATATATATATATATATATATATATATATATATATATATATATATATATATATATATATATATATATATATATATACAAATTGATCCATTTAAATGCATTATGAACAAAGAAATATATTTATATAATTTGCAGGGAGCCAATAAAGTTCGATATATTTTTCATTTGAATTGAATGATTGTGTATGCATAAATATTAATGTATACCGTGGTTTAGAAAACTGTTAGTGAAAATTATGAATACCAGTCGTTACAGAAGCAGGTTAATTGGGCATTTTAGTCACTCGTAGTTTACAAAATAATGAAGACAAATGAACGTACCCAAAACATTCGTTCGATGTAGTTCGCAAGATGATTTCAAAACAGGCTTATTACAGTTGCTGCCATAAATCACTGTTTACGTCAAATGTCTGGGAAGACAGTTGTTGCTTTTGCACTAGCATTCTTCTCTGTTCATAGCCCGGAGATGTTCTCCACCAGTGAGTGGAAGAAGGCCAGGGGGGAGTTTTCACAGTTTAAAAACTGGGATCAAGCAGAAAATTCCCTAATATTTGACCTTTTACCCTAAGAGTGCCACCCAACTTGTCTAGTGGTCAGTGGGCTTGACTGTGGATAAGGAGGTCCTGGGTTTGAATCCACGTTCAGGCATGGATGTACTTTCTCTCTCTATTTATCCTGTCTGTGTCACTTCCTTCTATGAATGAGGTGTGAATGGTTGCCTACCCTATAGACGGGTACCTATGGCATGTGTGTACTGAAGAAGTCGGACTCCACACCAAATTGTGGTACAGTTTGAATAATGGAGCAGCGCACCCCATGTTGCCAGCCTAGCTGGCACACGACAACAACAACCCTAAGAGGTATCATTTCACTTGAAAGGCAACAGAGATTGCGACTTATTTAACGTGCCTCAGATGCCTTTAGAGAACAAAAGTGATCCTTGATTAAACCGGGGTTGAGTTCAAACCTCGGCTTATACTAAAAATTCTGATAAGGAGAACGTATAGCATAGGGAACGTAATGCATTCCTAATAGAATCCAATTTAATTGATGTTTTGGGACTATTTTGGTCATTCAAACTTTATTTTCTCTTTAGTTATAAGCCACTATTCATCATTTTGAAGTTGCAAATTTGATTCCTTACTGAAATACCCATTGAGTAGTTATCTATTAACTATTAAAATTTAGCATTTAATGCACTTCTGAAATGTTTCAGACGACATTCTGATATCGTATGGAACGACAACACTTTTACGAAGATCTTTTCAGAGTATTAGATTTCCGTTAACTCGATTCAAAGTTGTACTTTGCACAGGAGATTCTTTTGGATGTTTTTAAGGCATATATGTCATCTGTTATTACATACAGGTAAACTAAACTTAGTTTTAACGCAATATGAAGTTTCTCTCAAATTTATCTGTAACGTATGTATTGCGTTTTAGAAAAATTCGGTTTAATGCGAGTATTATGATTTTTTTATAAAGATGAAATGTTATTTCTAAAGACTTTTGTCCACTATTCAGAAGATTTCAGGTGACCTATCATGATGTTCTTACATACAATCTGTTTAATCGCAAATTACCTAAAAGTTAGAAAATAATGTACTCCCAGGGCAGAAAATTGAAATTTTGGACGGAAAACACATTAATTACCTGACCATAATTCAATTGAGCGTCTTTTAAATTTGAATATAACATATGAATGCTTACGCAAAGACAAAACTGTTTCAATCTATTCAATCACAATGAGTAAAAATTATTTAGTTCTCAAAATTTTTTTCTGAAATTTTCCTCTGAAATTTTTTTCTTAATTTCACGGCAATACAAAGTATAGCAGTCGTAAAAGGAAAATAACAATGTACCATGAATATTGGAGAGTTTTATTACACATTTTGATTATTAATTTTAAAAAAAAAAAGAAAAAAAATCCGAATATACGACGGCTGTTTTCATCTATTTAAATCTCTCTCTCTCTCTCTCTCTCTCTCTATATATATATATATATATATATATATATATATATATATATATATATATATATATATATATATATATATATATATATATATATATATATATATATAGATATATATATAGAAAAATCAAGAAGAAGTAACATGTTCTTAATAACTGATAATTGACGAGTACTTTTAACTCATAAATCTTCTGAAATAAGGGATATTTCAGAAGATTTATTAGATATTTCAACTTCAAGATATTTAACTTCAACTAAGATATTTAAACTTCAACATATATTATTCCTGAGGAATATAAAATATGATAATTTTATTTGATTTCTATTTTCATAGTCAGCAAAACTATGTTCTCTTATTTGCATTTAATACTGTAAAAATTTTCTACATTCCTAAAATTTGAAATTATTTTACTGCAAAATATTTGTACTAAAAGTTTAGTGATGCTCAAAATTGTATTTAAGTTTGAGGATAAGTTTGACTGAATACCCGTCATAAATTTTGGAATAAGACAAAACTATTGCTGAGATGAGATTATTAATAGGAAAATTTAAATAAGATAAGTTCTTTAGATAAATCATATTTAATTCACATTGAAAATAAAGATTAAAACTACAGCTTTAATGTTTGGTTCATACAGTAAGCCATCATTTTTATTCTGATAACTAGCTATTATTATTATTATTATTATTATATAATAAATATAAAATTTATAACTTCTTGTAAAGTAGCTATAATTACCTTATTTAAAATAATTATAATCATTATTTTAATTGCAACTCTATAGATTCACAATTTCAACGATTATTATTATTGGAATTTTATTTCTATTTAAAAAGTTAAATGTTGTATTTTTCAAAAAATATTTTTTTATTTAAAATATATATATAATTTACTAAAGCATCTATATAATTTACATTATGCATGAATGAAACTACTGATATACTAGTACAATAAACACTTTCTAATCCGTTTCCTTTCCAACTAGAATTTTCAAACTCTATTTACCTTATCTTGCTTTTCTGTTTGGCTTAACTTTGTTTTATAGCATTTATGCTACAATTGATTTCTCTCTGTTTACTCTAAGAGGGAATTAAGTGCATTCAGAAAACTTTTATAAAGATGTTAAGCTTTGAAGTTATCTACCTATAAACTTATTTCCTTGATAGTTAATATATTCTGATTTATGAAAGACAGATAGAGACACTTTTTAGTCTTTTTTAATAATAAAACTTGACAAAAATATTGTCATCTGTGTATTGAACTGTTTTCAGTTTTCAACTGTGAATGAGAGTATTCTTCTTTTCTTTTTATTTATTATTTTATTTTTCACATACATGTATCGTTAGAAATGGAATAAAGATAAATTTAAATTATTTCACATTTACTTACGAGTAAATTTCATAATTTATTTAGCTGGTGTTTATGAGTGAGTTTCTTCAAAATGTTCACAAAATTGTAAAAACATGCTAAAGGAAAATATATTTCAACAAATACTAAATATACTCAAATTGGTTTCTATTTGATAGTATTCCAGATTTTATAAGAGAAGTATGCTCTTTCTTTGGTTCAATTTGAGATTTTGAAATATTACTATTACAAAATCTCAAATTTATAGCAGTTTAAGTCATTCAAGTGCATGTTTACCAAATAATTTGCTTTAACTGCGTTGATAATCTACGCAAACAAAGCTTTTAGATTTTTCGGTGATATTGATATAATTTCTAAAAGATTTCATTTTATTCATATCTTTTTACTTTTTTG
The DNA here is from genome assembly GCA_037975125.1 of Latrodectus hesperus. Classification (NCBI taxonomy): domain Eukaryota; kingdom Metazoa; phylum Arthropoda; class Arachnida; order Araneae; family Theridiidae; genus Latrodectus; species Latrodectus hesperus. Next base: position 21,578,807 of record CM075856.1, read on the forward strand.
CGTTAGTATTGCTCTTGAACACTAAAATCTTAATATCTTCAAAAGTATAACATTCAGATCGTCTATAACGAGGTTTATTCATACATATTGATTTAAATAAAATAATGTAACGGAATATTTATCTAACAGTATATAATTAAGCTTTACAATTTATTTCATTTGTCTCTTCAATAAGCTATGCCGGAAAAAGAGGCGTATTAAAGTAAATCTAGTGAGTAAAGTCTAGTTAAGAGAAAATAAAAATAACAAAAACGAATACACATCTTGAATGTTAACAGTAATGTTATGAATGCTACAGGAATTTTTGCAGATTTGTTCATTGATTTTCAAGCATAAATTGTTGTTGTTTTGTTGTCGTGTCCCAGCTAGACTGGCAATATGGAGTGCACTGCTCTACTTTTCCAAGTGAACCATATTTGGTGTGGAGTCCGACTTCTTCAGTATACACATGCCATAGGGACCCGTTTATAGGGTAGGCAACCCTTCACACCTCATTCATACAAGGAAGGGACAAAGACAGGATAGATAGAGAGAGAAAGTACATCCATGCCCGAACCGGGATTCAAACCCAGGACCTCCTTATCCGCAGTCAGGCACACTGACCACTAGACAATATGGACATAAATTGGCAAACATATTATTTGTTTCAGTCAATGATGAATGTTGAAATGGAAATACTCAATAAATAGCAAAGAATGGACATAAGTAATATAGTAAGACTTATTTTATATAACTTTGTCGTCTTTTCCCTAATGTCTCTCATTTTTTTTTATTTCAGGGAAATTTTATTTAATTTTTATCCAAATTAGTCGATTCGTAAACAGTGACAGACTTTATCTCATGTATGCAAAACGGAACGATTTCATCGTTTTATTCGTTAAATACTTTGAAAATTGTTAATGATTTGGAAACTTGATTAATATATTCAACTAACAGGTAAGTATACGCTTTTAATTTTAATTTTTTTCAATTAAATTATTTATTATTTTTTCATTACCACTTGATTTCTACTTGATAATTCTTGATTTTATTCCACATTATCAAAAAAATATAACCTTGCCCAATCTCTTTCACTAAACATTTCGCTAATTTTAAGCAACTGTATTTAGAGTGATCACACCATATTTTTTTCATATACTTTCTACTGTTTGCCATTTGTAGTTTGAAAATTTAATAAATTTTAAAATACTAGCTTGGAAAAATACAATTTTCTTATTGAAATAAAAGAGAAACTTATAATTCATTATTAAGAAGTTCTATATAAAATAAAGAGAATTTTATAATTCATTATTAAGAAGTGCAATTTCAAAAAATAGGCACTATGATTATTTAAAGAAGGAGGTAACAAATTCAAATAACAAAAAATATGTTTATGATATGCTAAGTAAATACAGCTGGGCATATTTGTTTAGCTATCCTTTCCATTCCTTAATTTAATGAAAATTTATAATGCTTTTCTTCAGATCTTTTAAAAATTATCAAATACATTTCTTTACTGTTATTGGTTTTCAAGACATAAACATAAAGAAGGCTGTTCCTTTGGTAAACATCTAGCATTTCTTGAATGTGACAAAGAAATTACATGCAAAAAATAGAAATTTGTGGTATTATGTAAAAGATACATTGATATTATTAATCTCAAAACTTTTCACAATAAGGAAATGCCTAATTATATGAAATTTATTGCCCTAAGAACTTTAAATAATTGGGAAGAATTGTATTTCAATACTTTTCGTATGTTAACATCCCATATACGAATTTTTGTAAGAATTATGGTTATAACTTCATCTATCTCCCAGAAGAAATTTTCTATCCATGTCACTTTGTGAAATATTTTCTCAAATCCTGGCATCAAATTTTAAGTAAGTTAAAAATAATATATTATATAATAAATATTTATCAAATATAAATAAAAAAAATTTTAAAAATTGTACATATTAAACCGAAATGAACACTTTTTTATACAATATCATATCCGGATTATGCGATTGTGGCAATGAGATGGGCGATTGTGAATGGGTTTTATTACGGCATAAGTTGCATGCGAATGCCAAAAAGGTTCATAGAATTGTCTGAACAATTTTATCTCAATTTGTTGTGCTCGATTTTTCTAATAATTTAGAGAGTATAGAAACGCATGTTATTTTATAGAAATTTATTTGTCATTTTGAATTTTAATACAAACAACTACAAAATAAGCGATTGTGTAGTTGAATGCATTTGCTTTTGTATGCTTTGTGTCATACTTTTTGGTATACATAGTACACACGAGAAATTTGGTTTTACTGTCTTTAGTTACAATATACACAAATAACCAAAAAATTGCTATTCTTTTCACTCTCTGAAAATTTATTAGAAAATACTCCAATAAGACTTTCATCAACAATGAATGAAAAAATAGTAATAATATATGAAAAAAGTTAATTAATATCCAAACCAACTTATTAAAGAAAAGTTTAGAAATAATATTTACTGGAGTTTACAGTTTGATTTGTTATTAATTTTATTCATCCTGTATGTTAAAGTGCAGTTGAAAATTTTTATTGTGAAATGATAGAAAAAATAGTACTGAATATTATAATAACAAACAGTTAAAAAATTGATCAAATTATCATTTAGCGTACATTTTATTTTGTCTTTTTCAAAATATTTAAAATGTTTAAATCACATTTTTAATACTTTATTAAACTATGTATTCTATATGAAATCGAAAATAACTTCCTTTCCATAACTAAATTATTTAAAAATTAATGCTGAATTTAGAAAACATTTAATTTATAATATTTTAATAAATAAACAAATGAAATTCAAAGAAATTTCGAAAAGTTATTTCTTCAATGACCCTGAAAAACTACTAAAACTAATGAACCGACTATTTAAAAGGCAGTTAATTTATTTGTTGCATTTAAGTAGAATATTTGATTATTCAAAAATAAACTATGGGCAATAATAATAAAATGAATATTATTCCATAATTTTTGTAACCAATGTAGTACACATTTCGGACGAGAAATACCAAAATATTAAAGGCGATTTACAAACACTTTAAGAATAAACGTTAAAAAATGTTTTTAAAGTTTATTCTTAAAATAATTGCAAACTTTCATTTAAACTGTAATTTTTTTACTTAATTGAATTTAGAGTTTATTCATATGAACAAATTATATTTTTAAAATAAACTAAACAAAAAATAAATAATACATTTGAGCTTAAGTTTGATTCAAAGGAAAAATTATTAGTCATTTTGTCAATAATTAATGCTTCCGATAATATTTTTTTAACAATGAATGAAAAGTGCAAATGTAATTAATTTACTGTAAAAACAGAGTTTCCAAAATCCTTGAATATTATGATTTGGGTTGCTGAAATTAGAATGTTTATGAATATTTTTAATTGCACTTTTTTACACTTCTTAGCCAAAATAAATATATTGTCTTATTTTCATATTAACTTTAATTTCAGTCATCTTCTCCTTCTTAGAGTTGGGTTTGTATGTATATTGAGCACCCCTGCTTTTATCAGCATTTTGTACTATTAACTCCAAACTCAATGTTTCCTAGTTCCAGTTGCTCGGGTCACCCACTTTATTAATAAAGTCCGATAACCCTTTAATGGAATCTAGGTGTAACTCTCTAGTATGGATGATGCCTAAAGAAGTTAATCTAGGGAGGGCAAGAGCCTCGCTTGATAGGCTTGGCCGTGAAATTTCAGTCATACTACTTAGTTTTGAAATATTTATTTTCAAGTATAGATTTGTTTTGCAGCTTTACTGCAATAACATTTTAGTAAAGAATTATTAATAGTATTTAATAAAATTGGAATTGTAAACTCTATATCAATATTTTATTCACAAATCTATTTAATTTTTGTAAAGCAATATCGGTTTACTTTTATTTTCTTAGTACTAAGCACACGATCGTATATGTTCAACGTTAATAAACGTAGTGCAATTTTTATTCAGAGCTAAAATAAACTTTTGCTTCGTCGCTCCTAGTAGTCTATTGGAAAAGGGTCTCAGTTATTGAAAGACCACAAACAGAAGAAACAGAGAAATTCCTTCTATCTTGCAATAAATGCTCCTTAACACTTTTATTTATTAGCTCAACACAACAGATCTTTGGGCTCAAGAAAAAGCAGTGGGTCATGTTGTGATTGGGTCTTTTGTGCCTCGGGCAGATTGTTCTGCCCCGAGAACTAATGCTTGTTGCGGGAATAATACTGAAAAGAAAAGACGTAGGCCAGAGTTCTCGTGTACAATTTCCACGAAAACTGATTGATTTGTGCTGAAAGCTCGGGAAAAACATAATTAATTTTATATGTATAAGATATGAGAATAAAAATGTTTTCCTACATAAAATTTTTATAAACAAAGAAAATTCTATTGGTGGAATCAACTTAATGTTGTTGTTGCTTATGACACTTGGGCAAGCCAAGCTCGGTATGGCTTTGGCTGTGCGAATTAAGTCAATAGAGAGCGTCTTTCGCTTGGATCAGAGCACCCCGCTTATATATATATATATATATATATATATATATATATATATATATATATATATATATATATATATATATATATATATAGCTAACCTTAATATCCAATTTGATAACAAGATATAGTTTTTCAGAAGTCTGCTGTAGTTTTCTTTTTCAATTTTTTCTATCTAATTATTTCTTACAAAATTAAAAAAGGATTTGTAAAGATATTTAAAATCTTTAACAATTTTTTTCTATTCGAGAAAGTTGATTCTTTTTTTTTTTAATTTAAATCTGAATATCTAGTACAGATTTAATTAACATTTTAGTAAACAATGCAATAAGATGGGTAATTGATTTTGATCATATACTGAAAATCATAAATATAATTGAATTCATATAAAAAGGGGTAAATAATCTTTGCATATTTTTTAATTCTTTTTGCTATAATTTAATTAAAATCAAGTTGTTATTAAAAAAATTCGCCGTGAAGTAATTAGTATGAATAATTAAACATAAAAAATTCGTGGTGTGAATGTACTATATAAATATAATTTCAAATTATTACTCCAAAAATACATTTATGCAATGTCTACTTTCTGACAGCTGCAGTCAAAGCAGCTTTTAGTTGATGAAATTACTTTTGATGATAGGAGGAAAGACAAAAACAAAGGAAAATCCAGTTTGTTGTTGTGTTTTCCTATGACACTTGGACAAGCCAAGCTCGGTATGGCTTTGGCTGTGCGAATTAAATCAATAGAGAGCGTCTTTCGCTTGGATCAGAGCACCACGAAGGTGAAAGTACGATTTTGATCTTTTTTAAGGTGCCTCGTCATTTTGAACCACGATCAGATGACGAAACCACACATAAGCTGGCACCCTCCTCTTCACATCCACGCTACACCAGCGGAAGGACTTTAGACGTCACATATTAACGTGGACACGTCCCCAACCCACGGAGCTCCAGTAACCCAGTGAAAGAGAGTACACCGTGGTCACCCTCCCAAACACTGCCCGTGGTAAATGATGCTTCACTTTGCTGAGCTTAAGGGAAGCGGCGTGAAGTTACTGAGCCACTGGAGCTCGAAGTAAACTTAATTTAAACGTTAACGCGTTAAAAAGCTCATTTTTGATATCATTTGTTAATTTTCTTTATTTGCCGATCCAGATTTCAGTACTTTTCAGTTTCTAAAAAATATTTTTTGTTGTATTGTACCTCAAATGGAAATTAAGTTAATGGAATTTTGAAATTTTTCACATGTTTTTAAAACCGGAAGCTGCGTTTTCAAACCGGAAAAGCTAAAGAATACGGGTATTATATTTTCTTCCTATAAATCTGTGATTTATACCCATAAATATGAGGTCATTAATATTCTTATACATTCATAAAGAAGAGACAACATCTGAATAATATTTCCAAACACATGCATGATTATCAATGAAGCAAAATTTTGAATATATATGAAGAACTATTTCAGGCACAGCTCTTTTAAAAGGGAATTTTCAATAATTATTTCGTAGAATACCCATATTTTTGCATATTTTAACCACATTTTCTTTATTTTCTTATATTTCGATTTATTTAGTTTTACCATTTTCATTGCAGTATATTTTTTCTGTAGAATTTCAGTAGTTTTTTAAAATTTCGCTACAATTTGCCAGAAAATAAAAGATTTCTGGAGAAGTGTGTAGTAAAAAATTGAAATTTTGGCTAATTCCATGTTTTTACATCATAATTTATATAAAAACAAGAAAAAATAAAGCTAATTAAATTTTGAGAAAATTTGAGAAAGAATAATGATGGATATCTTATTCAAAAATTTAAACGTAGGAAAATCTTACATTCAAAAAAAAGGAATTTTTAATTAAATTGACTTTTTGAAAAAAATTAAAATTAAACTACTTTTAGGTGTTTTTTCACAAAATTTCTTACGAATTTTCATTAAATTATGAGTAAGGTGTATATATTTATATTATAAGTTATTATTATTTGCTGTCATTTTGAAGTAAAAATTCTCCAAAGTGATTTTATTATTTCATAAATTGTTTTTATTAACCTCTCAAATTTTTATTTCAGTCATTTCCTCCATACTCAATAATTTATTTTCAAAAAATATATGTTAAAAATCATAAGTTAGAACGTATTTTTTTACATGAACTCTAAAAGAAACTTTAATTTGATGTTTATGAAGGTGATACATTTAAAAAGAAATCCTTTTACATTTTTTAAATTAAATAATCACAACATAGAACAGTAAAAATCTTACTCTGATGCGTCTCAATATTTATATAATTTATATTAAATGTTTACTCCAGATCAACGAATATATATGCAAGCATCGTGAAGGGTGATACACACACACATGCCACTAAGTTTACTATTGTTCTATGCATATTTCTATTACATGTTTGTTGGCGAAATTTTTTTAAAAAAAGTATGAAATCCGATTTGCTTAAAATTTTTTTAAATCTTTTATACAAAGTTCGCTGAATATTAGATTGCATTCTTAATATTCAGTCATATTTAAGTAAAAATACTCAAATGGGATTAAACTGTTTCATTTATTTGTTTTTCATATCAAGACATTTGTTTCTTAAACGTTCATTATAGTTCATGCTATATATTATATAATCACAACATACATAGATCAAACACTTGCCGATGTGTTTTAACATTTAAATAATTTGTATCAAATGTTTACTCTAGATCAACAAATATACATACAAGTTTTCGATATGCAGGAATTATTGAAGCAAGCTTCTGTTTATCGATGCAGATATTTCGCCTAAGTGACTATTTGTTACAATATTATTGCGATATACATAATGATGCTTGAGTTCAGTATTGAAGTCCCGTATTTATTCTGATGTTATTAAACGAGTAGTTCAGGATTCATTTCAGGAAATTATCTTGTCATCAGCAATGATTTTATAAGGAATAATGTCTCTATTGTATCGTGTGAGACAGAATACAACTTATACGTGATATCTAACTGTTTATAGTAACAAATGATTAGTAAAAATTTAAAAACATACAGTTACTAATGAAAATAAATAAAATTATTTTAAGAACTCTTAAATATAATGAATATATATGTGTTTATATATTGTTATAAGTGAGAGAAAATGAGTTATTTTACAATACTAAAAGATTTTAAACATTAAAAATATTTACAATACAATTTTAAGCAGTATATATATATATATATATATATATATATATATATATATATATATATATATATATATATATATATATATAATATTAATAACGTCATTAAAAAGTAAAAATGTCAACAAAATTACAAACTCGTATATTTTTATTCGTTTAGATAAACTTAATTTTTATTTTTATGCTGTATGTATTAATTTCATTATATTTTATAATACTTCATTATTCAGAAATCATAAAAATATGTTTAAAAATATACTTAAATTTTATTTATTATCTTTAATTAAATCTCTCAATTTTGTTAGGTTTTCGTATCAAATTAATTTATAATACTTCATTATTTGTTGATTTTTCCATTTTAAACCAAAAATTGATCACTGATGATTAAGGACTGACTTACAGTTGGCTTATGATTTATGAATTTTAAGATGTGTTGATTTAGATGTAATGCCTAAGATGGATTAAAACGCTTGAGAAGATTTGAGTTCATCAATTTATAAGATTGATTTCAGATAAAAGAACTAATTCGGTGATTTTAAGAGAATTCTACTAATGAGCTAAAAATATACATATATATATAAGTTAAAGTAAATTTTTAAAAGCATATATTTTCACAAATTAAACAGATTATATAATGAAATTACATTATTGAATGAATATCAATCCTTCATTTACTTAAAATTGATATATAAAATTTTATTTTTGCAATAACGAGACATTTTATAAGAATAAATTATTATATTGAGTACTCGCAATATTAATATTTAGAAATAATGAAAATATTTACTGCACTGATTTAATATATTGGGACCAAGCTGAAAAAACACTGTATCATTAGCAATAATTTAAGCAGGTCTTTTATTCCGTAAATAAGTTCATTTAAGAACAAAACATTTTGTTTGTAAATTCATATACTATTATCATGAACTCATTTAATAAATATTTGTAAAATTGCATTTTGTAAAATACAGGGTGATCTTTTTTTAAAGTGACAGTGTTTGAAGTGTCCTGTAGCGCAATGTAATTGCTGAAATGACACCAAACTTGGTATTTAGACTGATCAAAACATGGGGAATAGGATTCCGCCAAAAAAATATTAAATCCAAAAGTCGCCGATAAGGCATTTTGTGACGCTGTTGTAGTTTACAATAACGAGAATTAGCATAAAACATGGTTATCAATGAAAAATGAAAATGTGCAATGACAGTGCCAGTATTACAGGCTATAAAAGCAAATCGTAGACAGCTCCGACAAATAATCTCAGCTGAAGTAAACGAGCTCCAATGGCCATGCCTCTCACGATACCGGAACGTGTGTTTATGCTGGTGGAGAATCAAATTTGTCTATTCTTAAGGACAACATAACAAAAACAGTACGGAATATTCCTCGTGATATGGCTGTGAAGAACGTTGTGCACAGAATGCACGGTGTTATTTCTGAGAACGGCGCACACATTGAATGTGGTCTAATTCCGCACCGAGAAAGTTAATGTTGTAAATAAACATTAATAATTTTACTCTACGATTATATGAGTTAGTAATTTTTTTCTTACATTTTACACATTGTAGTGCCACAAAATGCTCTTGCGGAGAGCCTTAGAACTAATTTGTTTTCACAGAGTCCTTCTTACCATATTTTGATAAGTCTAAATGCAAAGTTTGATGCCATTTTAGCTATTAGATCACGTTACAAGGTGTTCCAAACACTCTCACTTTAAAAAAGATCACCCTATATGTTAGTTAAATGTCTTCTTCTTAGAGTTGGGTTTGTATGTCATTGGGCACCTCTGCTTCTATCAGCATTTTGTACTATTAACTCAAAACCCAATGTTTCCTAGTTCCAGTTGCTCGAGTCACCCACTTTATTAAAGTCCGATAACCCTTTAATGGAGTCTAGGTGTAACTATCTAGTATGGATGATGTCTAAAGAAGTTAATCTAGGGGGGCAAGAGCCTCGCATTCGTAAATGATATGCTTGGCAGTTTCCTCTTGGGTATGACATTTCCTGCAGATAAGGTCTTGCTGAAACAATCCCATTTTATGGAGGTTTATTCTGAAATAGTAGTGCCCAGTTTTGAAGCCTACGATTAAACATATCATCTGCCTAGAGCATCTTAGAATCAATTAAATGTATAAAATTCAAGTAGCATTTTACCGAAAAAATCAGCATTGTTAAGCACTTATACGTCAGCACAAAAATTGGCATTTATGAGTCAGATGTGTTCTTATTATTACTGTAAGAATTAAAGGAAATTCTTACTTCTATAATTATGTTTTTTATTAGTGAATTTTGTTTACTTAGGAATGGTAAAAATATTCTATGAGCAATTATAATGGAAGAAGAATCTAGCATATATACGATATTTTTTTAACTCTTGCCTCGAAGTAATAAAAGTGAGGATACGTCTTATTGGATGAAATCGTCTTCTTCTTAAATGCATCTTTTCCCACTGAGATACAACGCTGTTCAGAGCGAAATGTTTTGCGATCATTACTGAATATTGGTAATGTTTTACTTCTAACATCTCTGGGTGCACGTCCGTTATAATGGATGCTTAGTTGAATTTTTTTGGCCACGTGAATATTATTCTGCCAAAGACTAGGGAACTCTACAATGGTTAAAATGCGCCAAGCGAGCGATAAAGTGTGGCAAATGGGCTTAACAGTAGGGATGGCGCTTGCATGACGTGATTTTCGTTTTATGACATAAGATGATCATATGACGCTCGCGAAATTCGTTTTTTCATGCAACCATTGAAGCATTTAATGTGTAATTTTATTTGTTTACAATTTAAGAATTTGTTACGTTAATCTTCCCGTTATTGGACTCCAATTTTTTTAAAGTTATATTATTTCGAATTTTTGGGGGTATGTTGTTTATTTATTTTTAAAATATAGTTTGGAATTTTTTTAGTTATATTACTTCGAATATTTGTTTGGTCTGCCATTACAAAATCTGTGTGGGGTAATAATCATGTGCCTGGTCAGTTTGTTTCATACATCACATGACTATGTATGGTGGAGTTACCATAAAGAAAACACCGTAAAAGATTTCTTCGAAGCCTTTACAACCGTTTGTTCTCCGGCCAGGTGCGAAGATAGTGAAGATTGAATGAATTATTTGATTTTTATAAAAATTTCATTCAAACTGGTAATTAGAAACTCTAGTTATACCCAACTCACCTCCAGTGAGTGGTTCCCTCGCATGTTGGTCTGCCTGGGAATGAAGTAGTCGACGACCTTGCAAAGGCTGCCACCAGTAATCCTTTGAACCCGGAAGATCGCATGGCACTAACACCATCAGAGATCTCTTCCATTTCTAAACAACTTATTCCAAAACCTGGGCTGATCCTCCTGCTCACCCTTGGTTAGCATCCTGGATCCACCACAACATTTAAGGGCTCCAGAGTACATCAGACGACACTGTCTCGACTTTCTACTGGCCACTTGAAGTGTATGATCTTTGAGGACGGTTAAAGAATATACCCATCATGTCCCAAGTGCGACAATGCTCCGTTTTGCTCGCAACACATCTTGAAGTGCTTGGGGTTTTCTCGTGAAGGTGCTGTGAAAAGTCCACATCTGATTTTGGAATTTTCGGCTATCTATGATCTCATGGATCTGGTCTAGTTCCACTAGACCAGATGGGGATTAGTCCCACCACCACCATCTAGTTTTTATAAAAAATATATATATTTACTTAGGTAAATACATCTTTAAGTTAGCTTAATTGTGTGTTTGACGTTAGTGTTAGATTCTGACGCACTGAAAAATTTTTAAAGCGCTCGTCACATGCCCGGTTAATTAAAATTATAGTTTTAATAAAAATGCAATTTTTTAACGTTAGAAATTTAGTTTTATTGCCCGGTTGTGACTGTAGTAGGTAGCGCTACTGTGAAGGGTTTTTTTTTTGTTAAGTGGGCGCCAGTGGCCGGTGTATTAAAAATCAAGTTTTAATAAAAATATTTATTTCTCTAGTTATTAGAATTTTAATACTTATATAATGCGTAATTATAATGAAATATTCAAAATTTGGACATTTGGAATTCTAAATAACGCGTGATTCCAAAACGTTCAGTATTTGGTTGCCGGATATTGAGCGTAGTGATTTAATTTATGTCGGTGAGATAGCTGTGCAGCTCTTGTCGCGAAAATTGGAAATCGCACACCAAACCTGTACAGTTACTTGGTTTTGCACTTATCGTCCAATATATGTGTATGAAAAATTCTCCATGTAGACAAATTAAAACTTTTATATTAAAATTCCTTACAAGGGCCCTAGTGGTTCACTATGCAGTAAAAATTTATATTATTTTAAAAATATCAATGATATGTTGAGTAAATTGGCATACGTTACTTTTTTTACTAAAAAATGAGTAAACCGTAAATTTTGCTATACAGCATAAATATTTTTGTACATCATTTTCAAAATATTTTTGCGCTTATGTTAAATAAAATGCATGGTATAAAAAAGAATATTTCATTAAATAGTGGCTCATAAAAGGAGCAAGTATGATGATCTGTTTATTTTACTCATATTTAAATATTTCTAATTTCTTTATTCAGTTTATTTCGTAATGATTTTTACTATAATAGTAAATATTAAAATTCAAACAAACTTAAGGAAATTATCATTCTTACTGATAGTCGAATATACTGTGTTGTATTCAAAAACTCATTGGATCGAACCTCACTATCGAATTAGGATGTTTGTAGTTCCAAGTTGGTTCTTGACTAATTAAACCTCACGTGTAAAAAATCACCATTGAGCAATATACAAACCAAATAAAGAAATAACATGTCATCCATACTTAAAATACTTTTATATTTTAGAGTTAGGAAAATATGTGTTCTCTCTTTCTCTCTCTCTCTCTCTCTCTCTCTCTATATATATATATATATATATATATATATATATATATATATATATATATATATATATACTACTGGCCATTAAAATTGCTACACCAGGAAACCGGTACACCACGCACGTGAAATTTGCATGACAGGTAGAACTTGCTGTGATATGCAAATGATTAGATTTTCAGCGCATTCATACAAAACAGGCGACAGTAGCGACATCTACAGTGTGTATAAGACCAGAGATTTGACAGCAGTTTTCTCATACTCAGTTTCCGTTTCAACGTTGTTTTCGGCAAAGAAAGTTGTTGTAATGTCTCGTGTAAGAAGAAGAAATGCCTATCAGTACGTGTCTGACTTTGATCGAGGAAGGATTATAGCCTACCGGGATTGGGGTTTATCGTACATCAATATTGCTGCTCGTGTCGGTCGAGACCCCATGACTGTTAGCAGAATATGGAATCGATAGTTTCAGGACAATGAAACGGAACGTCATGCAGGATGTCAGCGACCCACAATTACAAACAACATAGAAGACAGACATCTTATCCTCATGGTCACAAGGGATCGTACAGCCACGTCACGAACCCTGAGTCGAGAAATGGAGTCATTTGCAAGACAACAAGTTTCTGCTCGAACAGTTCGACGACGTTTGCTGCAGCATGAATTTTCTGCACGGCAACCATGGCTTCCGCTATCATTGACGTTGCGTCACAGACAGGAGCACTATCAATGGTGTGATCAGCGACGAACCTGGACGCGGGAATGGCATCATGTCATCTTTACAGATGAATTTCGGTTCTGTATACAGGACCATGATGGCCGCATCCATGTTTGGAGGTATCGTGGAGAACGCGCATTGCCAGCTTGCATTGGACATTGCCATACTTGCCCATCTGCTGGTGTGATGGTATGGGGTGCCATTGGATACACGTCTCGATCACCTCTTGTTCGCATTACCGGCTCTTTGAACAGAAACCGTTACATTTCCAAAGTGTAAAGGCCCGTGGCTCTGCCCTATCTTTGAGGCCTCTCTAATGCTTTGTTTCAACAGGATAATGCACAACCGCAAGTTACCCGTACTGTTCTGAACTTCCTTGATACAGAAATAGTTCAACTGTTACCCTGGACAGCATGTTCTCCTGATCTGTCACCAATTGAGAACGTGTAGTCAATGTTTACCGAGCAATTTGCACGCCATCACTCACCATACACTACTGTCGATGAACTGTGGCATAGTGTTGCTGCATGGACTGAGATTCCCGTACATGCCATACAATCTTTATTTGACTCCATGACTAGATGGATAAATGCTGTTATTGCAGCCAGAGGTGGCTGCTCTGGGTACTGATTTCTCAAGATCTATGCATCCTAATTTCCTGTAAATCTAATCACTTGTTCTTTCCACTATAATGTATATGTCCAATAAATATCGTTCTGTTATTTGCATTCCTTCTTGTTGTAGCAATTTTAATTGCCAGTAGTATGTATATATATATATATATATATATATATATATATATATATATATATATATATATATATATATATATATATATATATATATATATATATATATATATATATATATATATATATATATATATATATATATATATATATATAGCTCACCATAAGCCAATATAAATCCTTGATAATTGGCATAAAATTTAAAATTGTTGAAGATAATACATCAGTTGTTGTGGGAATTTATTTAAAAAGTAGAGCGTGTTTCTAGCAATGTAAATCTTTGTTAACCGCATTTCCAAAACAATGAATGTTGCCTAACTAAAATATAGAGTTTATTTCAAATAATGTAATTCTTTGTCAACCATCACCTCAAAAAATGAATATGATTGAGGATAAAATATGCGGTGTATGCGGTAGATTGACAAAAGTGGATCATGTATTAAACAACACAAATCCTTGTCATCCTTCATGCTAAAACAATGAGTATTGTTCAGAATAATGCATGCAAAGGCTGCTGTTACTCCAGCCTGTTTCCCTATTCCTATCCCCGAGTTGGGCGTTACCAGTTAGATAGAAGCATCCGGGTGGAGTCATCATGATTTTGATGCAAGGACCAAGCAGACGACCTCAATATTTGTTTGCCAACCTCTGAAGTATCATTTCACTTGGAGGACATTGAGACTAAATTCAGTTTAAACATGCCTCAGCCGGGATTCGAACTCCTTATCTTCTGATATTGAGAAAGATTCCCTAACCAACCAGGCCACCGCTGCCTACGGAAGGGTTGAGTGCTCTACAAAAAAGTAGAACAAGTCGCAAACAAAGAAAATTCTTGTTGTCCATCATCCTGTTACAACATGTATTGTCACATGCAGAGGCTGTGAGTGCTTGATGGAAACTTAGATCTCGTCCTAAGCAATGCAAATATTTGTCAATCGTCTTCCCAAAGCAATGAATATTGTTAATGATAATGCATGGAAAATCTATGGGAGATTAACGGAAAGGTAAATCATGTTTAGAACCATGCAATTTTTGTGAATCATCACCTCAATAAATGAATATTGTTGATTATAGAATATGCAGAGTACTTGGAAGTTTATCAAAAGTAGAGCACATGACAAACAAAGCAAATCCTTCTCATTTGTCACCTTAAAATAATGAGTATTGATGAGGATAATATAATCAGAGGCCGTGGGTGATTAACAAAAAAGTAAGGCATGCCTCAAACAATACACATCCTTTTCAACCATTTTTCCTAGTGAGTAAATATTTTTGAGGATAACACATGAGGACTTAGTGTGAATTTCACTGAAATAGTGGCCCATACTTTTAGTTAAACTGAAACTTTTACATCCTATAAATTCGGAACTTGTGCTACAGATAACAAATGATTTTGTCATGAATCTATCAAATGATCTGATTTTACAAATCGGAAGAACTATGGGTGAAGCCACAGGCTAATTTTAAATTATTGAGTATGGTGGGAACAATGAGCAGAGAGAGACGGTAGCACAAATGGATTAGCCAAAAATATGTTCCAACATAAACAAATCTGAAAACATACTACTAAAATTTATAATAACAATATTTGCTAAAAAGTATGTCTTCATGATAACTTATAAGACATAAGAAGTAGATTTCAGTTTTTTGCTGAATGGTGACAAGTGCTTATAATTTCAAATGTTTAATTAAAATTATTCCCAGCTAACACTGTTAATGATGCGAGAAATGAAATTATGTTACTGGACATATTATGTATTTACAATACTGATGATTTTTTCTTTAGTACTAAAATTTCTCTAGAAATTTCTTAAAATACAAATTTATAAAAAAATAATAATATATAAATTAATAAAATAGAATAGAATTGTAAAATGTATAATGTTGAGTGAACAAATAAATAAAATAATTTTATATGCTATCTTAATGTTATAACAGTACATATTATAATAGATTAAATCAGCATACAAACTTTTCACATGAGTTCAAATATCTCTTTAGTTAACAGCGAATCTTTAAGCAGGAGGTATGAATTTTTAGGGGTAATTATATTTGAATTAAAGCTCCATTATTCCTGTAATTAAATACAGGGTGATCATAATTAAACTGCAAATTTAAAAACGCTGTAAAAAAAGAACCACTGGTCAGAAAGACCTGAAATTTTACCAGAATGTACTTCAAGCAGGGGATTTTGTTTGGCGTGTGAAAATAAATTAGGATAAAAGTGGCCAATAGATGGCGCTGCACAGGCGGCTGTAGGTTAATTACATGGATTCTGACATGAACGATAATCAATTGTGGCTGTAAGCTGAACGTTAAACCAGCTGTGCAATTGTAAGTCAGGCAGATGTTGTGGCACTCTTGGTGTAAAGCCTATTCAGAGCGACAAGGTGGTGCCACATCGAATAGGAAAAAATCGATTTTAATTGCTCTGCGGCCGAAAACCGTAGAAAAAGCCAACAATAATTCGGTTTTTAATTGTCCTTAGTTTCTTCAAGAAATTTTCAATATGGTGTTATCCATTTTCTGTTAGGAGGTGTAAACGTAAAACGGTATTTTCCACAGCAACTTGGAGTATATCAGTGCTGATGTTGTTAACGTGCTGAGTAATGCGGCATTTCAAATCCGCTAAGGTGTCTAGTGGAGCACTGTACACAACATTTTTCAGAAATCTCCTGAGCCAAAAGTCACAGGAAGTGATGTCCGGTGATATCGTGGCGGCCAGGGAGTTGGAAAATGTCGGCTGATAATACGGTCATTTCCGAAATGGCGTTGCATCACCATCGACAATTAACGGGAATTCAAGCTACTCAGCATTTTATACAAGACATTAATTTGCATATAACCACCTGTGCAGCGCCATCTATAGGCCACTTTTTTTCCCAATTTTTTTCCACGCCAAACAAAATCCCCCTGTTTGAAGTACATTCTGGTGAAATTTCAGGTCTTTCTGACCAGTGGTTCTTTTTTTTACAGCGTTTTTAAATTTGCAGTTTAATTATGACCACCCTGTACATAAATAATAACATAAATTAATATCTTTTTCTAATTCTTGTTAGAACATATCACTCTAAATTAGTAAAAACAACTAGAATATTCGCTGGCAACTTAAACGTTTGATTTAAATTATAATAAAATGGGTACACATTTATAGAAAGAAAACTAACTTTGATGAGCAATTTATATCCACAATTTAAAATTTTGGTTGGCGAGAAAAATGTTTGTCGCCACTTTTCCGGCATTCACGCGCTGGACCAAAAAGAATTTACCTTAATTGTTTTAAAGTACAATTTCATTGACACAAATTATTTATTTTAGGTCAATGAAATTGTACTTTAAAACAATTAAGGTAAATTCTTTATTTGTTTGCTAGTTAATTCTAACTAGCAAATTATTTATTTGCTAGTTAATTCAAATTCGATGTTTATTTTACCATGTAAAAACAAAAAAAATTAATTGAGTTCCCATTTCAAAAATAATTAAAATTTAATATACACAGCATGAAAAATTCAAATGTGTTTTACCATATAAAACAAAAATAATTAGTTAAATTCACATTATAAAAATAATTAAAATGTAATATACATAGCATAAGAAATTCTGTTAATAGACTCAATAAAATAATTAAAATAATATCTTAAACATTTAATTCAATTTATTACATTAAAATCATATCATTCAAATAATATAACTAATTCAAATAATATTCAAATAATATTGAATATACATTCAAATAATATTAACAAATGAAAATAATATCCTTAAAACCACAGCCAAAATAAAAAGAAATATATCTTACGATAACGCTAGAAACTTTAAGGAATCAATAAACTTCGTTTTCACTTATTTCATCCGTTGATTTTCATGCTATCCGCCTAATGCCGGCCAATCTTAATAAGCTCAGAAACAGTGAATGAGGAACACGCTCCTGATGAAGTCTAAATCTCCTAAATCCTCGGAACGCACAATAGGAAAAGCAATACTTACTTGACATCTAACAAATCCTGCTAAGCAGCTTAATGCCAATGCACAGAAGGTTCGGCGCAGATGTTTTATTAAACATAACAACAACTGAATCTGGAAACATAGCTGACATAAAGTCTTCGTCTCAGAAAATTAAAAAAATTACACATCAACGAATTTTTATTAAATTTATTATTTAATTAAGTTTTCTTGGAAACATTATATAAGGAATTTCTTAACTGCAAATATTTTAGAATGCCAGAATAAGATGACACTATTCAATACATTAAAACTTCTATAATTTGAATTTATTAAAAGCACTCATTAAGGTATTGCAATAATATAGATTAGATTTAGAATATAAGCGATTAGAGTTAACTTAATAACTAGTTATTAAATAAATTTGTTTTTTACGCAACTTACCTGCAGCTATATATATATACAGGGTGATTATAAAAAACTTTGCCAACATCTGCACTTCTAGCGTCCATTCTATTTAACCGATCAAGATGATACTTCAAATATAGTTCTTTTGAGATATGCGCTCGAGATTCTGTGAATGGCAACACAGTCGCCCTCGCGGTTACAGTTATAATGACAGAAACTCGAAATTTTCGAATGACAACGCCTACTTTTTACCATCGCAAAATGTTCAGCACATGCGAAAACCCTAAATAGCGTTGAAACGGTACCGATATGTCCGAAAACCGACGTGTTATACACATACAAACAGTTCTTCAAGGCGCAAGGAGGAATAATGCATACGACAGAGACAAGACATTGCTCAATGATGAGAACACATAGAGAAAAAAATCTTTATTAATTTCAAACATTTTCCACATGAGTGCAATCACAGGCAATTACGCATTGCATGCGGGAGACGGTGGACAATGTCGCTGCACGCAACATGGCACGAGGGATGTTTCCAATCTCACGTCGTATAGAATCCTTTAAGTCCGACAATGTTTGAGGATTGCACAGATAAACTCTGGATTTGAGATAGCCCCAAAACCAGAAATCCATAGGCGTCAGATCTGGGGATCGCGCAGGCCACGGAAAAGGATAATAGCGTTAGATGATGCGATCACCAAAATGCTGATCCAGGAGCCTTTTAACTGACCTCGCTATATGTGGAGGTGCGCCATCTTGCATCCAAACAATGTCATTGAGTGCACTCAGCCGACGCAACTCCGGTAAGACATAATTTTTCAGCATGGCTGCATACCGAGGGCCCGTTACAGAACATGTTGCAGGGCCAGTCGGGGTCGTTTCCTCAAAGAAGAACGGGCCCAGAACAAATGTAGCTGTAATGCCGCACCACGCAGTCACTTTGGCGTCAAATAATGGTACTGGCGCCACAGCATGAGGATTCGTCTCTCCCCAGTGCACACAATTCTTTGTGTTAATGCTGCCATTTAAGGTGAAATGCACCTCGTCCGTCCATAGTATGCGAAGTGGCCAGTCGTTATCCGCATCATATCGTAACAAAAATGCATTTGCGAAGTCCAGACGTTGTTGTGGGTCACCCGGCTCCAACATCTGGACGCGCTGGAACCGATAGGGAAACATGTGAAGTACCGAGCGCAAGAGCTTGCGGACCGTTGAGTTCGGAATATCCAACACGCGCGCTATGCCTCTTGCGGTTTCTGTGTGTCCTGCAGTCACTGTATGGTGCGCTTTCATGACAACGTCCTCAGAAACAGTTGGCCATCCGGAGCGCTGCTTGTCACAGGTGCAGCCTGTATCTTCGAATTTCCGCACTAAATCACGCAGAGCTTGCAGAGTACATGGGCCACGTCGTCGTCCACGTTGCGGCTTCCGCAATCATCGATACACACGCAAGGCTTCCGCAGCGTTCATCCCATTTTGGTAATAGAGTTTGAACCAATTCACCGCGAACTTTCATAGGAAGACTCATATCGTCGGCATGTGCGAGTTCCCGAATGACGACTTCGCATACCCACTTGGTATTTTATAGGTTTCCTACGCTGAATATCTGGCGACCGGCGTTCTGTGATTGGTTTCTTGACTCTGTCACATGCAAATTTATTGCGTGCGCCCAGATCGTGTTTTATTGGCCGGTTTTCAGAACTCTTTTTTGTGTTTGCAGAACACGTCCGTTTTTAGACATATCGGTACCGTTTCAACGCTAATTAGGGTTTTCGCATGTGCTGAACATTTTGCGATGGTAAAACGTAGACGTTGCCATTCGAAAATTTCGAGTTTCTGTCACTATAACTGTACCAGGTATACCAGATATACGAGGACCACTGTGTTGCCATTCACAGAATCTCGAGCGCATATCTCAAAAGAACTATATTTGAAATATCATCTTGATCGGTTAAATAGAATGGACGCTAGAAGTGCAGATAATGGCAAAGTTTTTTTATAATCACCCTGTATATATATATATATATATATATATATATATATATATATATATATATATATATATATATATATATATATATATATATATATTATATATATATATATATATATATATATATATATATATATATATATATATATATATATATATATATATATATATATATATATATATATATATATATGTAAATGCAATGTAACAGGCTAATACTTTGTAAGGCATTTCTTACAAAGTATTAGCCTGTTACATTTCTAACAGCTTAGTTTGTGTGGCCATATTTATTAGTCGGAAGATAGGAAACGAATAAAATTAAAAAATACCCTAGAGAACAAATATGCATACAGTGGAAGCGTAGCATTCAACTCCTTTTCGCAACAATAGATAGGGATCGAACCAGAACAATTCGTCTATTCGATTTGAAGACTGCTTACCCTGCCCATAAGCCGTAGAAAACTCCGTTTTGGGTATTACTTAATATTTTTTTCTTCAACTATTATATACCAGGAAAAATAAATAAAAAAGAAGACACAAATAATAGTATTTGTAACTATATTCTATATAAAATTCTTTAATAATCCTTGACTTTTTTCACACCTGGGATAATTAAGACATACAATTCATTTCAAGCAATTAAACATTTACTATTTTAAAAAATTCAATTAATATATTTCCTTCAATTACATTTCTAAGATTTTTTGAATTGAATGAACTAAGAAAGCGGAACATTTTAAGTATTTTTTAAGTATTTTTTTGCAAATTTATATGAAATTAGGATGAGAATATAATAATACACAAATTATGATTTCCTATTACTTCAAAATTTAATAAAATAAAACACTATGAAATTATTACTAAATTTATTCGTATTTATTTTGTTCTTATAAATATTTTCTGAAAAAGAATTTTACTTTTGTTCAATTTTGGTATTACGTGAAACGAACATTTACAGATTATTATTTGCTTCTGTCTTGCGATACATGTATACAGAATAAAGTAAAATAATAATTGAGCATATAACAAATAATACTTATGTATTTCAATGTATATAGGACTCTCAAATTTCATATTATTTATTATATAACTTACAAAATCTACGGAAAAGCTATTCGATTTTTTTGAATTTTATGGGACAATCTTCTAAAATAATAAAATTTGATTGTTTTTCATGGAAGATTTTTACTCATTATATATATCTGTAAAAAGTGAAATTTACGCAGTCATTTCTAAAAAGTTCCTTGAAAATATTTTTATATGTTCTTTATAATACAGGAAAGGATTTATGTGATATATCCAGAATAAATACTAAAATTACCTATCCAAGATATCAGAAGGATAAATGAACGGATTTTTTAAGATATAGGTCACAACACAGGAAGAGAAAAGGCCGAATAATGGGAAAAATATTGCAAATCGATAAACTTTACTTTTGTATGGTTTTCTATCCATAAAAGTGCCCTTTTTTTAATAAAAATAGGTATTCTAAATTTCTTTGACATGTTAGCAATATACAAAACTGTACGATAATTTGCTAATAAAGAAAGTTTATCTCATAAGAAATATTGTCACGGAATGATTTTAAATATAATAAAACTTAGCCTCACTGGAGAATATCTATGTGTTAATTTAGATCAAATATTCATATAAAATCAGTAAATTATTTTTTTCTATTTTTAGTTGTGTCGATAAAATTACATTTTATAAGCGATTTTTCCTTACAGTGAGGATCAAAGGCTTAATATGACCCTGAAGATAACTTTTTCAATTTAACCCTGACTAAATCAAATTCAATACCAATTTTTTTGTCAGAGTATGTGTTTGAGAGGTTTCTGCCTCTTCCTTCTAGCAACACTTAGGCTTAGTCAGTATAGGTAAAAATTACTATCTTTAGGGAAAAAAACGTCTTTGTAGTTAACGATAGAATCGGATCAAAACTTAACAGCAGAAGAAGGATAATAGAAAAAAGGCAACATTTAGAAATTAATTTTGCCAACAATTTTTACAAAATGCACAAAACTACTTTTTTTCTAAATTTTTAAAGTGTATTTTACCATACATATCCACATATTAGATTCAACTGCATATTTCTAGGTTTCGATACGTAATTGCGAATAACAATTATTCTTAGTAAATGTAGTTATACAATAAAATCTTTTTAAAATTTATATAAATGTATATATTTATTTTCTTATCAAATTTACTTTTAGCGAATCGGCAGAAATATTGTGGATTCTCCTATCTTTATTTTGTGACTCTACTTAGCATATGATTTTTGAGTGTTTTATTAAATGCATAGAACTTTCTCGAGATAAGGGCATTGATAAAAAATGTTGGAGATTCTATGAGCTAATATTCGGAATTTGTAAATAAATATAAACTTTATTTAAGTTTTTCGTTTTGTAACCTTCTTGAAGATAAAAGTATGATTTATAATATTTTTCTTTAAAATATTTACTTAATAAAAAATAAATGTCATGAATGAATGAGCTGAATTATTCATCTACGAGATTTCTCTGGATATTTTGGGGATATTTGAATATCACTTTGTTATTAAAAATAATGACATCGTTGTTATTTTTCGCTAGATGAATAACTGTGAATCTAAGCATGTAAGAATTGAAGAAATATATTAATTTTTTGGCAGAGACCACACAATGCTGCAAGCAATATTTTACAAGTGAACAATACTGATGGCAATAAAAAGTTATCTGGTTTGACATTGAAAGTATCTATCCTCCAAATAAGAATATCTACCAAATAAGAAGGATCTATCCTCCACCTCTGGCTTCTTTGGTCTCATGACTAACCGAGGCTGCAACTTTTACTGATCCATGAATAGTCAACAAGCTACGCCAGAACACATCTTTGAATGTCTGGAGCTATCCAGGCATGATGTATATAAAGATCCTTTGATGGTGGTAGATATTTGGGAGGTGTTCACCGTTATGCACCTGGTTTAATGCTGCTGATCAACGAAGGCAAGCAAGAAGAAGGATCATCTTAAAGGAATTAAATTTTAGAAATGTAATCTGCTCATCTTTTGTCATTCAACAAAGCCCTCCCCCATTAAAATCAATGGGCCATATATTGATAAATAATTTAGGCAACTTAGTTTAATGGAAAAGAAAACTAGTACTGGTTCTGATTATGAAGCAAGAAAGAAAGCAACTAAAATTCACACATGAAGAGATATCCTAGAAAAAGGCAGGCATTAATATCAACACCAGTGGTCCAAAGAGCTGGAAATATTATCGGCATTTTCTCTGTAAAGACAGAGATATGTTCTAAAATACTCAAGCTATATGAGATTCCATTATGAATTTTAACGTGTTGGTAGAAATAATTTCAATATCATTTGAAGAAAATAATTTGTAGGCAATCCTTTGAAAAATGTAAACAATCAATAGTTGCTGAACAATATTTTCTTTTTTAAGTACAGTGAATAGATTTGTTCTTGTAACAGATGAGTGATATCTCTATACATCCAGGTGGAACAAAAACCAACTGATTAACCAAGAGCAATTTAAAATGATTTTTGAATGATGGTACACATTATGGATTAGCCTCTTTGGAGTAAACAATAGTAACCAAAACAAAATATGTTAATTTTTATGATCAGTTTATACACGAAGAAGAATACAATACAATTCAACTATTTAACCTTTTTTTTATTTTTAATTTGAATACATTTATCAACACATAACTTATTCATGGTATGGAAATTATTAAAAAGTATGTATTATTCGGAATTTTAATTTTTCAATAAAAATAATCTTATTTTCTTTGAAAACCCAAACATTATTTTCAAAATTCCGTTAAAATATTTTCTACTAATAGAGTCCCGGCCATCATCAACCTTTTTATGTGTTGTATTCTATCTACAAATATTCCCTTTTTTTATGTGAAAATATTTTCTTCCTGTCTCTTCAATTGTAAAATACCTGTTAACTTCCTGAGGCATAATATTTTCGATAGCTCTAACAATAGATTCATAGTTTTTCAAATTCATATTTACAAAAATATTTGAAAAACATCTTTAAGTCGAAGTATTTTTTTCTATAAGTGCATAAAATCAAATTGTAGATCAGCAACTGGCCACATAAGGTGTCTCTCGTATCTCAAAGAGAAGAAAATCTTTGAGGTCTGTTCTAAATGTTAAACTGAGCAAGCTTCTCCTCAACACATCCTGGACTGCTTGGGACTCTCCAGGGAGGACATTAACTCATCCCCCTTCTGGTCCTCGATTTCGTCAGGGTCAATTATCTGATGGACCTTGTCTCACTTCGTCAGACATTTGGAGGATAAGCCACAACAAAAAAGGAACAAGTAGTTGTGCGGTGTCATCATATTTTAACATTGCATTTTTGCATTTTGTTAAGATTTTTATTTTTTACATCGTAATGCCGGTTTTTAGTTAATTGAAATCCAGCACTTAGTGGACCTAGATTTTTTTCTTTCTATTCTTTGTCATGAAACAGAAAATAATGAGTAATCATTTGTTGAAATTAAAGAAAACATCTTGTTTTATTCAAAATTTAGATCATTGTTATTTATTAATTTTTAAAATTCATATTCCCTTTATTTTTTTCGAAAAATATAGTTAAAAAATTTCACTTTGATGGTATTATTTCATAGTATCCAGTTGGATTTAACCATTGAATTATAATTTTCATAGTATGTTAGACTGAAACAATTAATATGATAATTAGTGATATTGATATATTCCATCCTACATTAAGATGCTTGTTCTTTGCTTCAGAACTTATATTTATTCCTGTTATTAAATTGGGATCTTTGACACAGATGGCATATAATCCAGGATGAAGATTCTGAATTTGGGAACATTTTGGAGGATTTTCTTTTGCATATGGCAACCTGGGTTTTATGCCGTCATAGATATATAGACCTATAAGAATTATTGAAAAAAATTCTATTTTTGCAACTCTAATATTTACATCATCGTTCACGTCATCTTAGCAACATTTACTCATCACCAAAATATTTCAGGATTTGTTATCTTGGATTATATGGCATCTGTGCCGGATCTTTTTGTGTAAATCAGTTAATGGAAACGAGAACTTGTCTGCCAATGGGAGCGACACAGTGACATAAGAGATTAACAGTTGGTTGATGTGATTGTCAGAGGTAGCGCGGAAGTTCCTCTCCCGGGCTGATAAAAAAATATATGTATCTTTGAATAATGCGAAAAAAGACACCTAAAATTTATGTTCGTGTTATAATATTTATAATAATTAATGCTTGAGTATGTTAGTATGAAATAAATGCGTCGTCAGAAATTAAGGTATTTTGTTTTATTGAAATATTTTGAAAATGAGAGAAAATTTTGTGACAACATGACACTTTTGATCCCAATAGAATATATTTTTATCTTTTCACTGGAGTCCATTTTATAACTTACTTTATGAACCTTAATATTTTTAATATTTAACAATAGCTTCTTTAACATAACTAATCAACATCTCTTCAATGTCATATGATTTAACAAAATGTTTCTTTTTCATATCATTTCTGTCTTCACACTGTGAAATGATAAATGAAAAACTTTAAAGCATAATAAATACAAGGATTATCATAGGTACCATTTGAACATTTTATAAAAATACTTATTTAATTATTCTATGTGAGCTAAATGTATTTTAATGCTTATATTGGGAAACTATAAACCACAGAATATTACAGCTGCCTCATTTTTAACTGTAACATAAAGTAATATAAGAGGCAAGTCTTCAAGTCTTCAACTATAGCTTTGAAATTAGGAACATATAAGTAACGGTATGTAACATATTTTAATTATCATTTATTTAGTCCTTACTTTCACTTGGAAACCCGTTATAACACTTCAATAATCTCAAAAGATGTATAGGATTTAGTTTAAAGAAATCTACTTTTGCTATTTCACCATCTTTAATGAATTGCTATCATTTTAGAAATATCTCATTTTATTTTCAACCATTTAAAGGTTGTTACAAAATTCTGATTCTTTTGTATGAACAAAAGATTTGCCAAATTTTAAAATGTTTCAAACTGCAGAATCAAAATTTGGTTGCTTGTAGGCTCTGATCTAATAAATTTTGAAAAAAATCGTCCCGAATAATTTATTCGTTGGTTATCGTAATCAATAGTACATTCAGTTTCATAATTACCTTTGTAATTAACCTGGTAGAACGTTACCACCATTGACGCAAGCATCGATTTTATTACTGATTAAAAATCCACTGCCTTGTAAAGTTCTGATTGCTGTTCACAAATAGAAAACAAACTATAATAAATTTGTATCATTTATGAAGATATTACAAATAGCGTTTTCATCGGGATAGATTTTATGTTAATTCTTATGTTTAATTTCTCTATATTCAACAATATCATCTAAATTATATTTTCAAAATCATACGTCATAAACATTTTACATTTATTAAAATAAACTATTTTTAACTTAGTACCTTGTTTCCTTAATTTAGATATTCTTTTATAAAGTTTATTCAATGTTTTTTGCATAAAATTACGCTCAACTTATAATATTCCATAATTTTTCTATTACTTCTTAAAATAAAGCTCTCTCTCACACGTATTTTTTTCTTTTTCTATACATTTTGTATTCAATCATTTATTAAGAATAAGTATACGATATTGTTAAACAGAAGCTTGGATCAACTTAAGAATGCTTTATATATATATATATATATATATATATATATATATATATATATATATATATATATATATATATATATATATATATCTATATATATATATATATATATATATATATATATATATATATATATATATATATATATATATATATATATATATATATATATATATATATATATATATATATATATATATATATATATATATATATATATATATATATATATATATATATATATATATATATATATATATATATATATATATATATATATATATATATATATATATATATATATATATATATATTAATCTGCTATATTTATTATATTTTTTTAATTCATGATCTCATATCTGTGATTTATGCTTTTCATTTGTATACTGTACATAGATACAGATTTTACAGGAAAATATCTGTAAGCTGATAATCATAGGGATAATTTTCTAGATTCAACTACTAAGAATAGTATAATCATCTTGATAGCAATATGTTCAACTTTTAAATTACAAAAAGAAATTATAATACAAAGGTATAAAATAATACAGAGCAATATATTGTATCAATGAGTTAAGAAAAAACAGGTTTATTTAGAAAAGAAACTAGGAACAAATTATATATTCAAGATGATTACACATGCAATAATTTGTTTATGAGAGATTTTGACAGCTGTAAACTGTTTTCACATAGTGATGACTAATAGCACGCTAAATTACCAATCGATTATAAGTTTTCAAACAGTAATTATGTAACAAAGCTCTAGTTGATAAAATAGAATTATATTTATTTGAGAATAACCGTAAAATATACATAGATGTCTTGGAAAAATTAAATTCCTACATCTATAAAGGTAATGACCGTACATGCATTCCAGAAGTACAATTAAGTTGAGTTTAATCAAAATATTAAACTATAATGGATAGTAAAATGAAAATTTAATCCGGAAGAGAAAGTTAAATTATCAAAGCCTAAAAATTCATTTCAAAGAACTTATATATCAACCTTCACTAAAGATATTTTTTAAATTTCTTAAATATTGAAAGGAAATCTAATTATTTATAGACTGAACAGTTAAATTAACAAGAAATAAAGGAACCTTTTATAAGAATAAATTAGTCATTTAAAATAAATCCGCGATAATACATATCAAATTAAAAAAAACATTTAAAGTGTCAGAATGTAAATTTCTAATACAACGAGTTCATTATTCGAGGAATTCTAACGGGAATCTAATTAACATAAGAAAATGAATTTTATTTTCCCTTCTTTTTTAATAACTTTACAATGCATTTTTCCTCGTCCGGGTTATGAAAATCAAAGATGAGATTAATTTGAAAGATATTTTTTTAAGAAATGAATAAATATTCGAATATATTGAATATTTTTTATCTGATAACAATGTGTGTATACTGACATTTTCTTCTCTACCTAGACCAGAATTGGACTTCGATAATTAGTTGGAAGCTGGTCGGGAAGATACTTTTTAATTTAGTGGAAGGGATAAATTAAGACTCCAAAGCTTAACCTTCTATACCCAGAGTCATCATTTTATTTCAAGTATACTGCTACCACGACCTTTTAAACTAACGCCACCAGATTACAATGAATGGCAAGAATGGTTAAGACAGGATTCAAACTCATAGTCTACCAATAGTGAGAATGACCAATAAAGACATCTCATTCTCTATGTGTACATTGAAGAAAATAATTCAGGGTTGAATACATATGAATGCTTATTTAGTATTTAATTTTTAAATATATTAATAATACGTTTGTGAAAAATTGAATTGTCTCTCCCAAAATCTGTATAAGACTTGTATGAGTACTGGAAATAAAATGGTAATTCAGGTCATTTATTCATTAAAAAACTGGTTTAGAATGTATGAAATGAAGAATGGACGAAGATATGCAATAAATGAAATTCAAAAAAACATTCAGTAAAAAGTAACTTTAACAAAAACTTATTTACTAAAAATTTTGAATAGAAACACTAAATGTGAAATTTAACTCAGATTAAAAAGTGTAGCATTTAAGTGATTTCGTTCATAAAATGCAATATAAAATAAATCTTCCACTTGTGCCTCCATATTGCTAACACAGAAAATTAAAAATCTTCATAAAATCATGGAGCATTTAAATTGTTCAGAAAATTTGTGTAAAATACTGAAAAAAAAGGAAAAAGATCCATACATGCTTTGCGGGGGCAGCCGGACCTCGGGCTGTGCCTTTAAGTTAACGGTTTCTTAATGCTCACCCATAATCAAACATCTTATCATTTTGAACAATGGTCAGATGACGAGGTCATACCTGAGCTAGCAACTTCCTCTCTCAAGCTCACCACACCAGCGGAAATACTTTGGATGTCAAATATTAAAATAGACACGTTAATTTGTGATGTCCAAAATACTTCCACTGGTGTGGTGCCCATCCCACGGAGTTCCAGCAGTCTAGTGAGGTAGAAGGTGGTCAAGCTCTTATTAGGCTTCACTTTTTGATCTTAATGTAAAGCGGCTTTAATATTCAGAAATTATTCGAAGTTAAATATATATATATATATATATATATATATATATATATATATATATATATATATATATATATATATATATATATATATATATATATATATATATATATACATATATATATATATATACATACGAGGTTTGTCCGGAAAATACGTATAAAAGTTGAATAATAACTTTATTTTACTGTTTGCAGTCTCCTCCAGGTGGCATTATGTGCGGAGGCTTGTTGTGTGCGGCTGCTTGTTGAAAGTTACTCTTTCTCACCTGCCATCAGCATGGAGCTCTCTCTGATTGAGGAACAGAGCCAGAGAGTGAACGGAAAATTTTACGTTGAAGTTTTTACAATTCTCAGAGCTCGTGTGGCCCAAGTTCGACCGGATTTGGCAAAAGGGGGCAAGTGGATGCTTCATCACGACAATGTGCCCGCTCACATGTCTCTCGTTGTGCGTGACTTTTTGGCAAGAAACTCAATCATCGTTACAGACTGCCCACCTTATTCACCCGATTTAGCACCTTGTGACTTCTTCTTATACCCTAAATGCAAAATGGTGCTTCGGGGCGGCACTTGAGAGACGTGGAAGGAATCAAGGCAGAAACGACACGGCAACTGAACAGCACCACAACTGAAGACTTTCAGCAATGTTATCAACAGTGGAAACGGCGTTGGCAGAAGTGTATCTCGTCTCAGGGTGAGTACTTTGAAGGAGACCATATTGTAATGCCTGAATAATTGTAAAATAAAGTTATTATTAAACTTTTATACGTATTTTCCGGACAAACCTCATACATATATATATGGTTTAAATCTAACTTCTGCATCATTTTGGAGTGTAGTTAAAATGAAGCCGTTAAAAAATTAAATCGAAATAAGATTATGACATGATTTTAAAGTTAAAAAGTAGTATTTCTTAGTAATAATTGATATCGAAAATTCTAATGATAAATTTATTGATAAGAAGTAAAGATTAACGTGTAGAATCTAATTATTTAATGTATCTAGATTCTTAGAATTGACGATTTTGAAAGAAAAAATATTGTTTGAAGTATACCAGAAGACATATTTTAAGAATGATTATATTTTAGAAGTTGATTTAATATATTCCAAATAATTACATATTTATCGGTCATGCTTGCCTTTAGCCGCTGAGGATAGAAAACTAGTTAGATCTATGCCACTTAAACTATTAACCACTTTAAATGAGACAGATACTCTTTATTTTGGAAATTTAACACAATAGTTTTACAGTGGCTTAAAACTTATGAAAATGCATAAAGGGTTACATTTCAAGTAATTTGATTGTTTGAAAAATAAGTATCATCAAATACTGCAAGGAGAAAAAGCAAGCTTTTAATGACTTTGTAAAGATTTTTTTAATAAACTCATGAATGTTTATGTGTTCAAAAAAAGCAATAAAAATGTATGAAAAGTATTGGAGTGAGATTATTTTTCAGTTATGAACAAGTAAAAAAATTAGTTGCGAAACTTAATTTAAAGGCTATTTTTAAAGAGAAGTGCTATTTTTACTATCTATTAAATAGAGTATTGTTTTTAATGAAAATAGTCGCTGTACATATATGAATAAAATTATGTAGTTTATGTTAGAATATCTATTTGATTTATTATTTGCTATATTTTAAGTATAATTTTTATTATAATATCAGATAAACTGAAATATTATTCTTATATACACAATTTTAGACTCTCTCGGGGGAGTGTGTAACCCCTGGAGAGAGCGCGCCCCCGGGTGGGGGATAAAGAAATGCCTCCATTGGTGTCCTTTGGGTGGTAAAAATAAAATAAAATAAAATACTCTCCGCGGACCAACAGGCAGAAGTCTAACCCCTTTGGGAATCTGGCAACTTTTTAGGATGAATTGTGCGATTATTCCTACTAGCCAAGAAGATCCTGTAGAGCTTCTTTTTCAGATAAAGCTGTAGAGATGACCAGGGATGTCTTTGACAGCTTCGGTGACATTTAGGTTTTTGCACGTACTCCATGGACATGACATCATCATCACAATTTTGGACTGCGGTGGCTTAATTTGTTAGGGCAGTGTTCTCATTATCGAAAGGTTCATATCGTGGTTTAACGGAAATTCCGTTGTGATCACTAAACTTGGCTGGGCATGTTCACTTTGTTGTGTCGCAATATCTTTCAACTTAAATGATATTTCAGGAGGACAGTTCAAATATTGAGATGGTCTTCTGCCTTGTCCTTGCTTTTAAATGACGAATACCCCATCCGGTTGCTTTCCCGCTAGTTTAATTATTTCGTTTAAAAATTATTGAAATCATTTACTTTTGTTTAAGATAAAATAAAAAACATTAAGGATGTTGATGAACTGGATGATATTTTATGATATTAATATAATATTCAATGTTTGTGTGTAGCAACCCCAAATCCCTAATCTTTTGTTAGTTTCGTATTTGGTAATGAAGCTCATAATGGCATTAAATGCCCATGAAAGAAGAAAAAACAGTTAAAAACTTCTGTCCAATAACCCATACCGCAAGATAAAAAAATATCAAAATCTTTTTTAACGACAATTTGTGGTATATTTATTCAAAATTAGCTTAATTTCCTGATTTGTGAATATTTCAATAAATTTCTCCATCATGAATACATGTATGTTCGGTATGTGAGTTTGTCGATACACAAAAAGGTTCAACACCCAGTCGGGAATATCCAAGTTAAAGATGCCTTCCAATCTTTGATTCAGGAATGAAGTGACGCGAAATATGGATGAAGAAAATGTATGAAGTGAAGTTATAAGATGAGTGTTAGTAATAATGGTAATATAAAAATGGCAATGGTAAATAAAATAATGGTAATATTTTCCCAAGGTAAATGACGTAAACTTATCACAATAGTATACATTAAAAATCATTTATTCAAGTACCGCTAAAATATTTCCATATTAGACAAAATACTTTCCAAATAATATTAACTGAACAAAAATCTTCTCACAGGTGCAAATGTGAGCTTCATTGAAGTATTAATTGATATTAGAATATCATAGAAAATGTACGATTATACTTATGTACTATTCTGAAAAATGGTTTCATAATTTGTATAAATATGCAAAATTAATCCATTTTATACTCAAAAAGTTTTTAAAACGAGCATTTTGTTAGAGAAAAGGGACCTTATAAAAAGAGAGATATTCATACAAGTTTGTTTTTTCTATCATGGTATTATTATGGTATGGTATTATCATTAACATAATATTTTTCGTAATTTCTCATTACATTCATTTAATTTATCATTGTAATATTTCTCTTTTAAAATTTTTCCCTTTTTGATACTCCCAAATACTTTATGGCTACATAATGGATTACACAAGTTTAAAAACTCTGTTACATATTTTTAGATATGAAAAGAATTAGTCAAGAAATAATTGTCTTCATTTGTGTTCATTTGAAAAAACTGCTAAATAGCTTAAATTTAATAAACTATAAAAAATTTGCAAAATGTTGTATAGTATGAACCTGTTTAAATGAAAAGATAAATGTTCTAATAAATAAGAAAAACATTTTGCAATACAATATTTCCTTTGAATATTTATTAAATGTCATTAAAATTATGGATAAAGAATAATATTCGACAACTCAAAAGATATTTTTGTTAAATTCCCAATAAAATGCTTAAGAAAAATAAGAAAATTAAATTTTAAAACTGAACAAAAAATGGTAGAAATATACTATTTTCCAAAAAGCATACAGTTGTTTTATATTTAAATGTTTCTCATAACTACTAGAGAATATTTTTTTTAAAATATTCGAATGAGTATAACAAGCAAAAAGACCACTCGTAATTTAAATAGATATAATCCACAATTAAATTAACTCAATATATTTCAGTATTGCGTTCTACATTAATATCAGAATCTTTCACGTGCAGGAAGCATAAAATTATGCACTCAAGAAGAAAAAGTAAACTAAAATTATTTTGGTTTGTATGTTTGCAACTGATGCATTTATTTGCATAGTGAAGTAAAGCATTAAAAATAATTCGCTGATATATATATTTAATAGAAAGAATTACAAATATGCATGGAGTAGAATTATAAAATGAATAAAATATTTATCACTTTTAGTCCTTTCCTTTTTAAATTTACGGTTTTTCATAAAATTATTCCATATTTTTGATGAAGATGAATTTTTTTGCAAAGTTATAAATTTTTGGGAATTTTTTAATTTGCTTAAATTGTGATATTGTATTCAGGGAATAAATAAATAAATAAAATAATTTTTATCCAATTATTATACGTTAACATTTCAAATCTTTCAATTTTTTTAATTAGTAGCAATTTGCACTGTACTTTTAAATTTGGAAATAAATTTAATAAACTAATATATATATATATATATATATATATATATATATATATATATATATATATATATATATATATATATATATATATATATATATATATATATATATATATATATATATATATATATATATATATATATATATATATATATATATATATGTTGTTATTGTGTTTTTAAATATGAAAAATGGTATGTGATTCTTGCATTAAAGTTATTGACATCATCAGGGGAAAATTTAATAAAAAGATTTATTAATCAATAAAAACTTATCAATAAAACTTATAAGATTTGTTGATGTTTGTAAAAATAAAATTTAATAAAAAGATGTTTCTTTTGTATCAATTTTTCTCGTAACTCACTATTATTAAACTCCAACCTTATCACATTTGCATTTCTTCTAGAAGTTTTTAGTACTTCAGTTTTTTCTTTTTTTCATTAGACATAAATGTTATTTTTTATTCATTTTAGTCGAAGAATTGAGATTTTCCTTACTTCATAAATTGATTCCATTTTTCTATTTTTCTCTATAAAGGAAAGTTTCATAAAAAAATTTATACAATATTTTATTTAAAGAAAATATAGATATTTTGTAGCATAAGATTTAGACACTTTTTAGATCTTTTTCAAGAGTTGACACAACGTACATTATGTAAGTTTAATTTATGAAGTGAGCTTTAGGATAATTTCCGGTTATCTTTCAGTCAATCAGCAGTTTTGAAACAAATGATCCGAGAAATTCGCCAGTATGCACAGGCTTAGCTGTGAGTTCCTCCGAAAACACTGACGCCTTCATATATCATCCGCCTTAACTTCCATCAAGTTAAAAGCTTTATGCAAACAAGTTCGGTCGCTCTCAAAAGTCTTGGCAGAACTGGTCTTAATGAAAGCTAATTATTGAAGATAAACACGAGGCTTGGCGAATTGCATGGAAATTCGCTCAGAAGTTTGCGAAGAATAACCGCTTATGTTATCTTAATTTGAAAATTTTTACTTCACACTTAAGTGCTCTACACTGGCTCAAAGTGTTAATAACGTGAACGAAATGTATTTATCATTACTATCTTTAATGTTTTTAATTACTAATATGCTTTAATATTAAAATCATATTAGTTTTTGTTAAGAAAAGTAAATTTCGTATTGTAATGAGTAACATAATAGTTTAAATTCAAAACTCTTCACTAATAAATGAATATTGAACACTCTTAAGCTCAAAATTAATCTCTTTGCAGTATAAAACATTAAGTTATTCACGTAATTGCGAGCATTGCCTGCAATTATTTTTCTTAGTTTGAAAAAGTTGATTGTTTTTAGGCAAATATATAATTCAAAACAAAATTCAAATTTAAAACAAAATAATAATGAAAAACAATTGTTTCTTATAATTTCATTTTGGTGTTTATAATGCTGTTGAAAAAATGCTAAGCTCTAAAATAATGTATGGACACTCTAACTCTTAAATAATATATGAGTATTGAACACTTAAACTCAAAATTAATCTCTTTTTACTATCAAAAGAACACCCTACTCACATAATTGGAAAGATTTCCCGCAGTTATTTTTCATAGTTTGAGGAAGTTGATTGTTTTAGGCAAATATATAATTCAAAACAAAATTCAAATTTAAAACAAAATAATAATAAAAAAACAATTGTTTCTTATAATTTCATTTTGGTGTTTATAATGCTGTTGAAAAAATGCTAAGCTCTAAAATAATATATGGACACTCTAACTCTTAAATAATATATGAGTATTGAACACTTAAACTCAAAATTAATCTCTTTTTACTATGAAAAGAACACGCTACTCACATAATTGGAAAGATTTCCCGCAGTTATTTTTCTTAGTTTGAGGAAGTTGATTGTTTTAGGCAAATATATAATTCAAAACAAAATTCAAATTTAAAACAAAATAATAATGAAAAACAATTGTTTCTTATAATTTCATTTTGGTGTTTATAATGCTGTTGAAAAAATGCTAAGCTCTAAAATAATATATGGACACTCTAACTCTTAACTAATATATGAGTATTGAACACTTAAACTCAAAATTAATCTCTTTTTACTAGGAAAAGAACACGCTACTCACATAATTGGAAAGATTTCCCGCAGTTATTTTTCTTAGTTTGAGGAAGTTGATTGTTTTAGGCAAATATATAATTCAAAACAAAATTCAAATTTAAAACAAAATAATAATAAAAAAACAATTGTTTCTTATAATTTCATTTTGGTGTTTATAATGCTGTTGAAAAAATGCTAAGCTCTAAAATAATATATGGACACTCTAACTCTTAACTAATATATGAGTATTGAACACTTAAACTCAAAATTAATCTCTTTTTACTAGGAAAAGAACACGCTACTCACATAATTGGAAAGATTTCCCGCAGTTATTTTTCTTAGTTTGAGGAAGTTGATTGTTTTAGGCAAATATATAATTCAAAACAAAATTCAAATTTAAAACAAAATAATAATGAAAAACAATTGTTTCTTATAATTTCATTTTGGTGTTTATAATGCTGTTGAAAAAATGCTAAGCTCTAAAATAATATATGGACACTCTAACTCTTAACTAATATATGAGTATTGAACACTTAAACTCAAAATTAATCTCTTTTTACTATGAAAAGAACACGCTACTCACATAATTGCAAAGATTTCCCGCAGTTATTTTTCATAGTTTGAGGAAGTTGATTGTTTTTAGGCAAATATATAATTCAAAACAAAATTCAAATTTAAAACAAAATAATAATGAAAAACAATTGTTTCTTATAATTTCATTTTGGTGTTTATAATGCTGTTGAAAAAATGCTAAGCTCTAAAATAATATATGGACACTCTAACTCTTAAATAATATATGAGTATTGAACACTTAAACTCAAAATTAATCTCTTTTTACTATGAAAAGAACACGCTACTCACATAATTGCAAAGATTTCCCGCAGTTATTTTTCATAGTTTGAGGAAGTTGATTGTTTTTAGGCAAATATATAATTCAAAACAAAATTCAAATTTAAAACAAAATAATAATGAAAAACAATTGTTTCTTATAATTTCATTTTGGTGTTTATAATGCTGTTGAAAAAATGCTAAGCTCTAAAATAATATATGGACACTCTAACTCTTAACTAATATATGAGTATTGAACACTTAAACTCAAAATTAATCTCTTTTTACTAGGAAAAGAACACGCTACTCACATAATTGGAAAGATTTCCCGCAGTTATTTTTCTTAGTTTGAGGAAGTTGATTGTTTTAGGCAAATATATAATTCAAAACAAAATTCAAATTTAAAACAAAATAATAATGAAAAACAATTGTTTCTTATAATTTCATTTTGGTGTTTATAATGCTGTTGAAAAAATGCTAAGCTCTAAAATAATATATGGACACTCTAACTCTTAACTAATATATGAGTATTGAACACTTAAACTCAAAATTAATCTCTTTTTACTATGAAAAGAACACGCTACTCACATAATTGCAAAGATTTCCCGCAGTTATTTTTCATAGTTTGAGGAAGTTGATTGTTTTTAGGCAAATATATAATTCAAAACAAAATTCAAATTTAAAACAAAATAATAATGAAAAACAATTGTTTCTTATAATTTCATTTTGGTGTTTATAATGCTGTTGAAAAAATGCTAAGCTCTAAAATAATATATGGACACTCTAACTCTTAAATAATATATGAGTATTGAACACTTAAACTCAAAATTAATCTCTTTTTACTATGAAAAGAACACGCTACTCACATAATTGCAAAGATTTCCCGCAGTTATTTTTCATAGTTTGAGGAAGTTGATTGTTTTTAGGCAAATATATAATTCAAAACAAAATTCAAATTTAAAACAAAATAATAATGAAAAACAATTGTTTCTTATAATTTCATTTTGGTGTTTATAATGCTGTTGAAAAAATGCTAAGCTCTAAAATAATATATGGACACTCTAACTCTTAACTAATATATGAGTATTGAACACTTAAACTCAAAATTAATCTCTTTTTACTAGGAAAAGAACACGCTACTCACATAATTGGAAAGATTTCCCGCAGTTATTTTTCTTAGTTTGAGGAAGTTGATTGTTTTAGGCAAATATATAATTGAAAACAAAATTCAATTTTAAAACAAAATAATAATCAAAAAACAATTGTTTCTTATAATTTGATTTTGGTGTTTATAAAGCTGTTGAAAAAATGCTAAGCTCTAAAATAATATATGGACACTCTAACTCTTAACTAATATATGAGTAATGAACACTTAATCTCAAAATTAATCTCTTTGTACTATGAAAAGAACACGCTACTCACATAATTGCAAAGATTTCCCGCAGTTTTTTTCTTAGTTTGAGGAAGTTTATTGTTTTAGGCAAATATATAATTCAAAACAAAATTCAAATTTAAAACAAAATAATAATAAAAAAATAATTGTTTCTTATCATTTCATTTTGGTGTTTATAATGCTGTTGAAAAAATGCTAAGCTCTAAAATAATATATGGACACTCTAACTCTTAACTAATATATGAGTATTGAACACTTAAACTCAAAATTAATCTCTTTTTACTATGAAAAGAACACGCTACTCACATAATTGCAAAGATTTCCCGCAGTTTTTTTTCTTAGTTTGAGGAAGTTGATTGTTTTAGGCAAATATATAATTCAAAACAAAATTCAAATTTAAAACAAAATAATAATAAAAAACAATTTTTTCTTATCATTTCATTTTGGTACTGTTGAAAAAATGCTAAGCTCTAAAATAATATGTAGACACTCTAACTTTTAACTAATATATGTGTACTGAACACTTAAACTCTAAATTAATCTCTTTTTACTATGAAAAGTACACGCTACTCACATAATTGGAAAGATTTCCCGCAGTTATTTTTTTTAGTTTGAGGAAGTTAATTGTTTTAGGAAAATATTTAATCCAAACAAAAAATGTAAATGATAAAAAAAAAGAAAAACCATTTGCTCATTTTATTTTCATTTTGGTGTTCATAATAATGCTAAAAAATGCATAGCGCAAACCTTTAAATTTTTCTATAATTGTTTATTTTTATGCACAAATATCACTGTTCAATAAATGAATTTTATTTTTGTTTTAAAATATATTATGTTTACAATTATCTTTGTAAAAAGTAAATTTTGTAACATAACATAATATTTCTTAAACATTAGGCTTATTCCAGAATTTTTACTCATAAACACTACTTCGAATATTTTACCATTTTCTAAAAAGGAAGAGAAAAATTTAAAAGCATAATTATAAAACAATGTAGTCTAGCTCATATTAATATAACTGAAATTAACAAATATAAATATATATACACTTTCTAGCAATTATAAACGTGAATTTAATTTAATAAATTCTATATTGCCATTCCTATCATTTAATTACCATCCATTTAAATTATTTTCAAAATATGAATTTATTGGGATATTTTGCATAGCATTTCACATCATATCAATATAAGTATTGAATAAAAAATAATTAATTTTGAATATTTATGAAAAATGAACAATATTTATTGAAAAAATGTATATTTTTATGTGAACAAATGTAAACCCTTTACAAATGACAAGTGAAAGTAAAACTAAATTAAACCTATGGCAGGACAACCAACTTATGCACCAAGGCCTACAGGGCCTATAACTGTTTTCTTGGCAGAGAGTCATGAGGTGTAAAGCATGCGTCCCAGTCAGGTGGTCAGATTAACGCGAAAACTCTCAATGTTTAGTTCCCAAGCATGCTTGGAACTCAGTTTTATCATTTCATAGTGATGAATGAAAGCCTGTATTAAACTTGCCCTCCCTCATGATCGAGCTAGAGATCAAAACGCTATCATTAAGTCTCCTGGCTTCTCAGGTGTATGCAATAAGAGATTTAATCTATGGAATATGAAATAAAAATAAAATAGCTACAACAATCATCAAGTGTCCACTGCTCATTGTAATCATCAATTGTTCAAACAGCAGTAAGCCTTACATCCCGCCCTAATAAGTCCTCTTAAGCAAGAAAGATCCAATGAACGATCAACAAAACCAAACAAATTTATTAGAATATTTTCAAGAAGAAAATTCTTTATTTGAGTTTTTTTCTCTCTATTAATTTCATTTATTTAAATTAAACCCAATTAGGTATTACATTGCTATAAATCTCATGCAGAAAAAATATGTTCTTAAGAACATCAAAACCACATAAAATGGGGACGATATTAAAAAATTCTAGTGATTGCCATTTGAGCATATTTGGATGGCACAAGAGTGACAATTGAGATCAGATGTGAGCCATAAAATGAAAATGTGCATTGTGTTTCTCCTTTGGAGATCGCTTAGTAAGGCTCGAATATTTCTCAGAATATTGAGTAATGCTTCGAATAAAAAGAATAAATGCATAATAAATAATAAATAGCAGGTATGGAACTTAATACATGCAGAACGTTTGCTTATTGTTCCATCGTACTGCCTCTGGTACTAATTCAAATCCAATCAGTATCAGGGGAGAAGTGAATCAATATGTTGTTGAGAGCCATACAGGAAGCCCACTCATGACTAACGTCACTGAGAACATATACATTATGATGCCTGACTTTGAATGTCATACAACCACATCATGGACCATAAGACAAGATAATGAGTATTTAAGGGTGCCATACCCTGTATTCACTAATACAGACGTTTGAAGCAGCATGGGCTGCCAGTGTTGCTTCTATTGATTCAGTTTTTCTTGACATTGCAACATAGACAGAAATAGTATATTTGATGGGCTCAGTATCAAAGGTGGATACTGTCGTGTATTCATACTGTACCGAGCTCCACGGGTTCGTGTCGATTGAGAGTTGAATAAAGCAACCACTTAATGAACACAAGACTTTTATTCGTAAAAACTTCACTAGATGAACGAAATTCCCGCTGTAACAATCACAATTATACAGCTACAATTCGTCAGATATAATAAGAAACACCTTCCAGTCACAGGTCTCAAATACCTCAGACAGAGAACAACTAGCAGTCACAACTACTCGTCTTCACTAAACTGACTGTCTTCACAATACTTCGACTCTTCCATGTCGGGCTGCGGTATTTATACATGACTTGGCGGAGAAATCTACCAATTTCGCCAAGGTTCTGGAAGCTTCTAGGCTATCTCGAAAAATATTGGTCCTAGAGCTTAGGTGATGGATGTTTCCAGAAGTATCGATTTCTCGCCAAGTCGCCAAGAATCTCGCCAACCGTCGCCAAGAATCTCGCCAACTGTCGCCAAGTCGCCAAATTATTAGGAAATCAGCTTTTTAACTACAACACGTCTAAATACCGCAATTTTTGCCCAAAATGTGAGAATTTTCGATCTGTCTGAGATATTTTAAGACAAATATAATCATTATTTATAAATTTGTAACAATACTAATACATGTTCTACGTGCAGAATTCTAATGGACACATGCTTTTCTGGAGCCTGAAGAGAATGTCTTAGCGTCCAAGCAACTAAAATGATGGTTTGGGCTGCCATTGGATAAAAGATACGCGAATCTCTAGACTTGATGAGTAGTAATTTGAAAGGTGATCGGTATATTTCTGGCCATTCAATTTAGATTGTTGTTTCGGGTGTTGCATCCAAACTTCAAAACTTGCTAATATTTTATTTTAACAAGAAAACACAAGTCCAATATTTGCACATTTGTGCTCTGACCTATTTCGACACTTATGGTACTTGGCTTGCCTGATCTTCAAAAATTTCATCAAATGAAAAAAAAATTATGGATTACATGGAGTTTGTCATCGTGTCTCCAGCAAATATTGTTGTTAATGCTTAACGTAGACTTAAAGCAAAATCGAATAAGTTATTCGTTACTGTCAGGTAAGCCCTATTCGATTATATATCTTACTGAGTAATTGTCACCTTACTGACAAAGGCAAATCTATTAATTTCGCACCACTACAATTCTGAAATCTGCTTTTATATTTAACCATTCTGCTTTCATACCATATTGTCAAGATACAATATATCTTTACTTATATGCTTTCTTTCATGGCTTTACATTTTTAATATCTACAGAATCCTTTCATATTTAGATATATTTAATAGTTTCAGAAAATACTTAAATATTTATTCAGATTATCATAGGTCAAGCTGAAATAAAGGAGTATTTATTAAAAAAAACTATTATTTTAAAATAAGTATGTAAGTTTGGGTTGAATTGAATAATTGAAGAATGCAAAACAATGATACCGCATCAGTAATTCGACTTGAGGTTATACGGTTTGAATATAACAAGTGTTAGATATTACTTTTTTATTTTATCATCAAGTACTTAATGTGCCGAAATAATAAATATTTTTATGCGAAAAAGTTTGCTTCGACAAAAAATATTTTCGGTAACATAAAAGCAAATATGCCTTTGTGATACCATAGAAGATAATATATTATTCTTATTATGCGTTGAAATAAAAGTAATCTAGTCTAAATGATCAAATTTGTTCTGAATTTAAATATTTAACTAAAAATAGGCCATAGGCTTCTTATGAACTATTAAGAGTAATTACATGCATTTAAAAATATAAATTCCGAAAAAAATATTTGATAAGGGAGTGTCAAGCAGCCTAAGCATTTTTATGTATTTCAATGAAATTGGTTAAATTTGGATGTGACATATACTGAATAACTTATGGACATAAGATGAAATTTCAAACTAAGGAAAACAAATTCTCGAATATCAACAAATAAACAAGTAAAAAAATGTTTTTTAATTCCTGAGTCCAACTGTCCGTATTTATTGCTTTCTTTATGTAAAGGTTATAATACTACATTTCACATTTAAATTTAAGTGAGAATACTGATAAATTAGGAAAAGTGGACTTTATTAGGGCCAGAAAAATTTTAATACTTTTGTGAATTATTGATATATTTACTAGTAGCCATTGATTAAGTTTATATAAAATGAAATTCAGGCTTAAATTCTTAACATGAGTCATTAAAAACGGGATATATATATTTAAATATTAAATAAATTGAAATTATTGAGGTTTGTTGGAAACATTAGGTTGTATCAAATTAAGCTGCTGAAGAATAAATATTGCCTTTCTGGATGACAATAATATTTTACTTAAGACAACTAAAAAAGGGAGAATGACTTTAGGAAAATATTACTTCAGTAGAAAATTAAGGTACACAAAACTATAATTTTTTTAAACAAGATATTGTCGTTATATAAAATTGCTGATATGTTATCTATATTAATTATTATAATGTACTGCTGCTACAATCTTTTTCATCTGTTTTTGAAGTTAAGGGCCAGAAGTTATGGCACTTTTTTAGTTGGCCATCCAATGAGTATGCCATCACAGACTCCGAAAGTTGATGGGTTTCATATTTTAAAAGTAAGAACCGGGAAGAGAAGACCTTCTGACTTGGTCTGTCATACCTAGAGGTATCATTTTACATGGAAGACATTGCAACCATGACATATTTAACGTGCTCTAGTCACTATTAGTGAACATGATGGATCTTAGGCTGGATCGAGATTCGAACTGACTTCCTTCTGATAACGAAAATGAATACGCTAACAAACCAGGCTCCCATGGGCATATGTAACCAATATAAAAAAGTGAAAACTGTAATTTGCATTTTAATTAAATTTGCATGCTATGTATATAATAAATTGAGAACTAGAAATAATAAGTATTAGGGAAATAAATACCACAATAACATTTCATTTCAAATAACTATGGTAAATTTTCTTTCAAAA
Organism: Latrodectus hesperus; assembly: GCA_037975125.1. Lineage (NCBI taxonomy): Eukaryota > Metazoa > Arthropoda > Arachnida > Araneae > Theridiidae > Latrodectus > Latrodectus hesperus. The sequence goes on from CM075856.1 coordinate 21,622,417, forward strand.
TTTTATCATTTTAAACATCACAATTTTATTTTTAAGTAATAATAACAAAACGCTTCCTTTTCTTTCTTTTAAACTTTACTGAATTAAAAATATAAGCACCCTACTTTACTGAATTATAGCAACAGCAACTCAAGTTCTCTTACGAAGAACGATAATCACGCCTTGCTTCATCAAATGGAAGTCCAATTAGCATATAGTTTTTTTATTAATAAAAAAAATCTCACAAGATATTAAACTTTGAGAAAACAATTGCATTTAGTATTCTTACATTTTCATTCGTCCTGCATGAATAACTTTGAAGATAATACTTATCTTGAAAATATTTATTGAAGCACATTTTTTTCAATAACTCATATTTCGCTTAAATAAAGATCTGAAATTATAGCACGAAGAGAAAACCAAATATTTTAGAAGTAAAAACCATATGATTATTTTGCCGTAAAATTCTTATTATTTCTTTTATGCTAACGAAAGGTGAATTTAACCTTAAATGCATAGCAATGCAATTCAGCATTGGTATGCTTAAAATCCCCTATTTTTCTTTTTTTTAATTTTCATTATATAGCAAAGTATTTTTATCTTTTCTGAGCACAACAAGAATAATCGACAGTTCTTTATTTTTTAACGATTTTATTTTACTTTATTTTATTTATTTTTTAATCTGTAGGAATATTTTTTTGACGGAGTAATATTTGTGATTACAGATTCATTTTAGTGTGTGTTTCAAATTACGATTATTTATGCAAAAAATAAAAGAAATAAAAATATAAAAAAACTGTTTTTTATTTGAAAAATCATAACAATAATTAATTTAATTTATACTTTTTGTCAAATATTGATAAATTCATACAAGAAAAATGTGGCTGTTTCAGTAATGTAATACTTATGTCAATGTCTTTTTTTTTTGTAAAACTAAAGAGATGCTTATGCGGGTCTTTCGATTTTTTTTCCATTAACTACAACCTTTTCCCTTTTCATTTAAAATTTTTTACATGGAAGCAAATCAAATCTTGTATTTAAAGTTTGAATAAAATATTTCTGCAGGAAAATATATCACTTGAAAATACTTTAACATTAAATAAATTAAACATTTTTCTCTCTCACTTTTGAAATTATATATAAAAACAATTAATTAAAGCGTGTTGCAGATTAATCAAATTTTAACCAACTACTTATTTGCTAATAGGAAGGAATATGTATGCATATGTACACATGACTTCAATTCATTATGGTAAACTATGCACTCTATTATATGGATACAATTGCATGCACGAAACGAGAATCTAGGATTTAGTCAAGTCTTGAAGCATTATAATTCCACTGAATTTAGAAAATCGATCCACATTATTCTAGTAATGAATTTGAATTGAAGCTTTATGCTAAGGAATCTAACTTAACTCATGAAACTGTCTGAATGTCACAAAGAACCTCATTAACATACTGACTATTTGTACCGGAATATAATCTCAAAAACTATAGACAAAGGCGATATGCTTATAGTAAGGATGTGTCTGTTAGATTTTAAAACGCATTACATGCATTATAAATATTCAAAAACAATTATGTAGAAAAAAAATCAGAAGGACATATATTGTAATCAATATTACAAAGGAAATTGAAACTTAATCATATCCATTTTAATCAAAACAGATGTTCAAAAATGCGTAAAATAAAGTAGTATTAATATTTGCATTTGAATATGGAAATTGAAGGGATATAAAAATTCAAATTTTTCTTAGTTATCAATTGCCCCAAATCATCCGCGCTCATTTGAATATTGTAAAGTAAGAAATTTAAATGAACGTGGATGATATAAAGCAATTAATTCATTCATGCGCGTTGCTCTGTTAAAAAAATAACATGCACACGTGCAATTAGATAACAGTGCATGTGTTTTTCAGTATTCTACTTGCAAACGTGACAAAAGTGAACAATAGTGTTTATTTAAAAATAAAATATATAACGGTACTTATCTATGTTTTTCCTGTAAATGAGCAGTGATATCAAATTAAGTTTTCAGTTCAAGGGATAAAGATTGTTTATGTAATTTTGCAACGGATATTATATTAAAGCCTCAAAATATTTATGTAATCAAAATATCGTGCATTGTTGTGCGCTGTGTGTTCAAATGTTGTGTGCTTTTTGTTTTACACTTCTTATATCATGTATAATTATCTAAATCTAATAAATGAGAATTTTTAGGTAAAACGATTCTCTCTCATTCTTTCTATCTCTCACGCTCTCTAAATTTTTTTAAATATAACTCTTGGGCAATAAAAATGATATCTCACATAATTTCCTTTATTGAAGTTACGGTTAATATCAACTATTTAAGAAATGAGCATTAATTATAAATGAGAATCTTTTTCCAACAAGGGAAAGATCTTATTTGAAATTCTACTTTATGGCATGTATTTTTGGAATAAATATTCAGTAATTATTTCAATATCACGCCGTTTATGGACCTAAAGAAATAGCACATTTTGACGAGAAGCGAAAACAATATATCACAAATATAATAATTTTAATGGCTTAAAAAATTTTATTTTAAATTAAATATATTCCAAACGCCACTTTATAACAATATTCATTGGTTTAAAATATCCATAATGTCAGAAAACGTTTCATTTACGTCACTTACGGCATCGTATTGAGACGATGTCGTAAAACCAACTTGACGAATTTGCTGCCTGCCTTCATATCGCATTCATTGAGCGGCAGCAAACAAGGCGCAGTTCACCGTCGAGTGTCTGAAATTATTATCGAAGTTCATTTTGTTAATAAAACGATTTTTTTATATCAGAAACAGAGCATCGTTTTGAGAAACCATTTTTCATTGATTCATGCGAATAACACGTTAATAATAGAACAGAAGAAAAAGTAAATTGAAAAAGACAAAACCGAACGTCCACTTATGGTTAGTTTACATCGGCAAAGATAATATAAATTTTTAAAAATTTCATGAATTAATAGTATTCATTTATTACGTAACATATATTCAGACTTGTATGCTTGATTCTTGAGATCCGCTTGTAAGTCTTCGTCGATAATGGGACAAATAGCACAATGACAGATGTACAACCACAGAAGAATAACGAAGAAAACACCCAGGGCCACGTTAGGAATCGAACCCACACTCCTACACTCTCAAGCGATTAGCGGAGTGATACTTTGACCTCTCAGCCATGGAGCGCCCAATAGTATTCTAAATTAATATTTTTGCAATATTTGTAGGCAATCTCTTTTAAACCTTAAGATTAATGCCTTGCTTAGTTCAACCACAAAATTTTTATTATATTTATTTTCTTATACATTTGAAAAACAAATTTTTATTTACTCCGGTAGAAATAGTTTATCCAATAAATTTCCATCTGTTAAAATCCATATTTTTGTTAAAAATAACTGAAGACAGATAAACAAATTTAAACAAGCTAAAACTTAAATAGAGCTAAAGCTAGTTGTGCAAAATATGACTTAGTAATAAATTTATCGGCTAAAAAGGATTTTACATTCACAAATCGCCAAAGGTAAATTATTGCCAAATACAGCAAAATTTAATTTTGTTTCACTGAAAAAAGGGGTGCTGTTACATTATGCCTACACAATCGATCACCAATATGATTGCGCAGGAAATAAACATAGGCGTTTAAATAAATTTGTCAGTAAGTGATAATTATTTAGTTTATAAAATGTAAATAAAATGTTTGTATTATTTTTAGTATTTTCTAAAAACGTAGACCTTTTTAAGTAATGCACGTAAGAAATAAAATAATTTAAGATATTTACTTCTTTTCCGTTACAGATGTTGTAGACTGGGATATAATGGAAAAGCTTTAAATATTCTTAAATAAAACTCCCAAGTTGCTGAAATTAAAAAGAGAAAATCCAAAATGAATATAGAATAAAACTTCATACTAACAGAGAATTGCGATAAAGTTTAAAAATTTTGAATTGAAGTAGAATGAAATTTTAAAATTTTTGCATAAAAATTAAGAACTCTCAATAAAAAAGTAACAAAATAGTTATACATTTGGTATATTTTTAATCTTATAAAAAATTAATAAAATTACTTTTAAAATTATTTTCGACGATTTTATTCTTGATCAAAAATCATAAGCATTACCGTTTCAGTCGCAAATTTAAAACTTTAAATGAAAAATTTGAATTTACAAAAATCAATTAAAAATTTCACAAAATGGACGATAATTAAATTTCGTCAATAACATCATTTTATATACAACAATCATTTGCTTTTAGTAAAATGTTTTTCAATGAAAATATCACCAAATTTTGCAAGATTGGCTACTTTTTGCCTTTGGTTATGACCTTATGGCCATAGTGCTCCTTATAATCCAATTTTTTTTAATATATTTTCTTCAGAATTACGAATATTATTAAGAATTTCAAATGCATCGCTTAGAATGATTAACTAATTGTTTTAAACTTAAAACACAATTAGTTAATCATTCTTTATTTAATAAATTTTTATTCTGACAGTTACATTTATATTAATATTAAAAATAATTTTTTGTCCTAAATTCATATAGGCAAGCTAAAATTTCTTAATAATATGTCACTATTTGGAGTTTTACTTTAATGACCAAAATAAACATTTAGAAAGTAATATTTAACATTAAATTCAGTTGCACGAGACGTAGGTAAATGTAATGCATCAAATCTTCATCGGCATCCAACATTCACAATCTGCCGCTGTCAGCCAATTCTTGGCCGATACTGGTTTTCGATGACATTAATGTACAGGACCTTGATACCATTTCCCGATATGAAATCGATACCGTCAAGAAATCACGGTAGCAATGTGACAGATATCTAATACTGTTGATCGTAAGAACGCCGATATAAGTGTGTTTGCTGGGAATTATCTCTGGACCGCGTATTATGTACACACCTTACTTTGATTTCAACACTTCTGATAAATTTGAAACAGAAATAATTATATAAATGCGTAGATTCTGTCATTTTAAATACAATTGCTGAATACTAAATACTATTTTAAGTACTATTGTATTTTAAATACAAGTTGATCCTAAATTATTTTTTGATAATAAATGAAAGACACATTTTAGGACAGTTGATTTTTTATAGAAATTCCTTACAAAAATGCGAAAATATTATCTCTTGATGAAACTGAAGATACGTGGAAGGCTTTTACAGAAAATGCTTGTTGAGAAAAATTAGTTATAGAATCTCTTGGCAGACAATAATTTCCTCCTTACACAATACTTTATGCATTTAACGTTTTTTTTTTATTATTTTTATTTTCAATTTCTTATTAATGATTTTTTCAATGACAAGCCATTTTTAGATTATTTTTAAACCAGCTTGCCTTTTATAGAATAAGAAAATAGTATGAAACTTTTTGTCCATAATAAATACCGTATGTAACACCATCATTATGTACTATGGGGAGAACAAGCTACACCAAGACGAGAACAGATTTTTTAACACATTTTATAAAACTATGCCCTTATTAATTCCTCAAAAATCTTAGATGATAGAATTTAAGAAAATAGCCTTAAAATGCTTTCGAAAGTCGTTATAAACCATCAGATAGAACTTGCACCATTAAAACTGTCAGATTACCCGATCTGGCCGGTTGGTGACTCCTTTTATCGACTTTATACTGCAAGATGCCAGTATTAGTATTGAAAGTCCTGTAATCGATCATTGAGGAGTTCCCATAAGTGTAATGATATAATGGATATTTCCTCCCTTTTCAGATCAATGTCAAAATTAAGAGAATGGATCCTCTAGTAGTGCCATCTATTGGAGGAGTTTTAGAGCAAATCGCACAGTGCTTCGTGGTGCTCTGGTTAAACAAAAGACGCACCCTATTGATTTAATTTCGCATAGCCAACGTACCAAGTTTGGCTTGTCCAAGTGTCAAAAGTAACAACAAATATATATATATATATATATATATATATATATATATATATATATATATATATATATATATATATATATATATATATATATATATATATATATATATATGAGTGTGTGTAGATATTTAAAGTACATATGTGTTTTATACACAATTTTACCACTTCCTGATCTTTGTCCCCGGGAATATCTTTTGAGCTTGAAAACTTTTTTAAATCAGGTTACCGATAATTTCATACATTTTTTTGCATGTATTTAAATTTTTCTGACAGAGGGATTGAAGTGTTAAGGAACACCTAGCAATATATTAGTCATTTCATAAAGTGAACTTAGTATAATGTGTTTTCTTCATATTTTAAATAAAAAGTGAATAAATGGATTAGTCTTGTGGGTTCTGATAGCGCTAGATCTATTCTAATTAGCAAATTATAATGGTAAAAAATCTAATGGTAACATTAAACATTTCACCATTAAAAATAAAATGGTAACATTGTTTGAGTAAATGTGCTGTTGTTGTAGCTTATCTTATCTGATCAGCCAATAAGCTAAGCCAAATCAGTGAGAATGTGAACAAACAAAAAGTCCAAAAAAGAAAAGGATTTGGAAATAAATTCTCTTTTTTGAGTTGATGTAATTACTATCATTATTGCTCGATTCTTCCATGTTTGAAAAATATCATCATCCACTACACTCAGTGATTCCGCTTTACGAAGGACTGTGTAAAGTGTTAATTTGAGTAATATTCACTATTGTACAAATAAAATGCCTGCTAAAAATTTTCGCATTGGTATCTAGGATTAAATACTTTTTATTTTATACTGTAAGATGCCAGAATAATTTAATATTATTACAAGAATAATATTAAATTATTCTGGCCTGGAATATTATTAAAATATTAAGCAAGAATAATTTATTTGCCTGACTCCTTTTTCACCAGAAGATCTGATTGAGTACTTTAGTTGCATATACTTTTGTAAAAATGAGCGTTTTATATTTGTTTAGCAGTTATGCTAATACTTCAGATCCTTCTTTCTTTATTATTGGCCAAATAATTAAGTCGTTTGCTATAAAAAAAATCGCTTATCAATTTTTCAATATGTTTTCCCGTATTTGTCTGGATAAACTCGGATGTATTCTTATAATGTCTTATTTCGTACCCTATGACAATATAGCTCTTATGAATGCAACACAGAATAATGGATAAAAGTTCAAAATTCACTCTGAAATTTTTTCAATGTATCAAGATTTTGAGAAGAATCCTTTACATATTTCTTAGAATATTTAAAATAGTTTCAACAAACATCAATCTAGTTCTGTAAATGAATTTCGCAAATCCTTCAAACCATTTATGTCTTGTAATTGATGCAAAAAAAAACTCATAAATAAACTCTTTAATATTATCTCTAAAATAAAAATGATTTCTAAAATCTTTTTCAGATTAAAATACAATAGAATGACAAACACAGCTGAATAAGCTGAATGAGGAGTACTTGGCTTTACTTAAATAGTTTTTTAAGGTTCTCAACTTTTAGGCTTGTTAAATAAAATATTTATAATTTAAAAAATTCAAATATTTTTTTCTTATTTGGCTTGCGTAAAGAGAAAAATTGAAACGAAGTGCTACGGGAAATGATGTAGAAACACGAGTCAACATTTTTTTCGTAAATGATCAATAGTTTAACTTTTTACTCTAGAAAAACGTTTACATAAAATTAACTTTATATGATTTAGTATTTGTAATATCGTTGATTATTTTATTGAATCTAACATTTCATTGAATTGTGATTCTTTGATGTAACCGTGACTACGTATGTATGATATAGATAAATTCTTACATTTACATTTATATGACAATAAATTATTAAAGATTAAATTTCTACTGCTCGAAGCAGTTATTAACTATCTCTAGTAAATGAAATGTAATGAAAATAACGTTATTTAATGCATCGTTTTCATTTATGTTAGTAAACTTTTATTTAAACATATTAATTTTTTATTATTTTTCAATAAGGTATTTAAAAGGTATTTAATTTTTAATGATCATTTAAGATGTAAGCAGTTTTACTCTCATAACAAAACAATTTATAAACCATTATATATATATATATATATATATATATATATATATATATATATATATATATATATATATATATATATATATATATATATATATATATATAATGGTTTATAAATTGTTATAATATATATATATATATATATATATATATATATATATATATATATATATATATATATATATATATATATATATAATTAAAAATATCTATTTATTTTTTATTATAATCTTCTGGTTAATTATTTCATGTACATCACTGTAATGTAGGACTTTGAAAAGTTATGCAAAACAAAGCTAAGTCAAGCATTGAATTTCTACTTCATTCAAAAGCTCTACCCGAGTAGAAAACTAGAACTTCAAGAGATATTTAATCCTAGATTTGCTATCTTGCTAAGATTTATTCAGGAGTAATCAAGGGATATTTGCATAGCTTCTTGAAAATTTTCATTTCTAAAACAATCAAGAAATCAGATTCCAGATACAGACACTGTTTGCTTAACTGCGAAGTGTTTATTCCAATTTCATGGTCCAAGAAATCGTTGATTTTAAAACACACTTAAGATCCAAATTTATACGATGAAGAATTATTTTAAATGTTTAATTTTCCGCTTTACATTACGCAAAATAAATTATATATATATATATATATATATATATATATATATATATATATATATATATATATATATATATATATATATATATATATATATATATATGCTAATTTTTAATTAATAAACATATTTTATTCATATATTTTTTTTATTTGTTAATAGAAGTATTTGTTTAAAAATTTCATATTATAATCCTTAAGCTGAAATAGTTTAGAAAACACTTATCATCAATTTAAATTTATAAAACATTTTACTTCGAGATTTAAATATGGTATAGCCTTTTTAATAACATACACTATAAATACTTTTTTACAAAAAATTTTCTGTGTGGATATTATTTCTTTAAAACTAATTTTAAAGAAAATATTAATCAATTTAAAAAATTTTAACGAAATTAAAATAAAATGAAGTTTTATTTAATTTGAAATGCAAAGGTAGAAAATAAATTTCATTTATGTTATCGCAACTTATAAAAAAGACAAAATATGTTTGAAACTCATTTTTTAAGGATTTTTTTTTAAATTTAGCAAAATTTAAAATCAAAGCATTTTGGTATTAACTTTTTATCTTCTTGTTTGTTGTAAATTTAAAAATTATTAATTTTAATAAAATAAACAAATAATTTTACAAATTATACAAAACATCTCATGCAAATTAAAAACGTAGTTAAATCTTTTAAATAATATAAAAGTGTCATATATTTATAAACTTTAATAATTTGATGCTATTAAAATAATGCATGTGTATTTTTTAATACTATAAATCTGTGTTAAAGTATCTTCATGGCTTCAACAGAAGAAAAAACATAAAATACTTTAAAGATAAGATTAAAATAATCATGCATTTTTTAACCATTGAAAGATACAACTACCAAGTAAAATATACAATGTGATATCTATTTTAAATGCCTTTCATTACAATAATTAATATAAACTAAGACATAGCTCTACTATAGGAACAAACATGTCAAAAATTAAAAAAAGATAACCTTAATTATATACTGTAGTCAATATTATAATAATATATTGGACACTTTCAAATATTATTATATAAAAACTTCATACTTGCAGAGTGAAATGAATAGCATATTTAAAAATATCTGCAAAAAGCTATTTTGCAGCAATTAATTATAAAATGTGCTGTAATAGTGCAAAAATGCAAATTTTTCTGCATAATTTACGATTTTATAATAGCAACTTACCCAATTATTTTAGCATTGCTTACATTACCTATTTACTTAATATTTTTAATACTTTTACTGTAATTTCAAGGTATTTTTTAGCTGAAGCAAAGTAAATTAGTTAACATTAAAATTCAGCTAAAAACAAAAATGTAAAAATTTAAAAAAATGTTATTAATGATTAGCTCTGTATATTTATATTCATTTCACTAACAAATAAATTATTTCACAAACAGAAAAGAAATCATTTCACAAAAAAATCATTATTGGAACATCAAAATAATTTCAAATTTCTATTGAATGAGAGTTATTGATTTTACACAATATTGATATTAGAGACATATTGATGTTATATGATATTTGTTACGATCGAATCTCTGGACTCACTCAAGTTAATAATTATATTTCAGTATTGAGACACACTCAGTAAAAATAATATTGTTCTAATATATATCTTATTCTGATTCATATAAAAAACAACTTTGGAAAGTAAATAAAAATATCTTAGAATACCTTTCACTAGATTAGAAATTAGTTAACTATTTTAAACCACTCATCTCTATTTCAATTTAGCAAATACTATTAATTAAGAAAATATATATCATATTACAAATATTAGTGCGAGAAATATTGTATTATAATTCATAGGAAGAAATACATTTCTTTCATAACATTTACTATAAAAGGATTTACTTCAGATACCAAAAATAAAATTCGGTCTTGAATTATAGGAATACTTATTTGTCTGTAAAAATATACGATAACAATTTTGCTTATTACTTTCTTTCACATTCAGATAATTTTCTCAAGACGTAAGTTATTGGTTTCATAATTGTAAAAAGCTGTCATTGACTTCTTAGTCGCCTTATGTTATTTAAAAGTGGTTTTTTTATTTAATACTAAAGGACTTTCTTAAAGAATTATTGAATCAATAGAAGATAGTATTGGTGTGGAAATATTAAAAATAGTTACCACATGAATTAAAATAGAAGACTTTTGATATTCATGTCATCATATGCCTGTTCATGAACCAAAACTGGGGATATAAAGTGGATTATGCATGAAAACATCAGAAGAAAAATATTATGTTGAAAACATTACTCCCCCTACTCTCAAATAAATTTGATTCTGAATCAGAGAATACTGTGTATATAGTACGACATTTGATGACCAGCACATTATGATCAGAAAAATTTCACTAAAACTTTAGTTTTCAAAAGTATGGTCATAAACTGGATAATTTTAAGAAAGTAGTCCAATTTGAGACCAATATAAATGTTCATCAAAAATTTGCAGAAGTATGCTGGGAAATTCTGTTCCAAACACGATGCTTCCCGTACTTAATAAATTGTCTGTAAAAATATACGATAACAATTTTGCTTATTATTTTCTTTCACATTCAGATAATTTTCTCAAGACGTAAGTTATTGGTTTCATAATTGTAAAAAGCTGTCATTGACTTCTTAATCGCCTTATGTTATTGAAAAGTGTTTTTTTTTATTTAATACTAAAGGACTTTCTTAAAGAATTATTGAATCAATAGAAGATAGTATTGGTGCGGAAATATTAAAAATAGTTACCACATGAATTAAATTAGAAGAATTTTGATATTCATGTCATCATATGCCTATTCATGAACCAGAACTGTTGATATAAAGTGGATTATTCATGAAAACATCAGAAGAAAAATATTATATTGAAATCATAACTCCCCCTACTCTCAAATAAATTTGATTCTGAATCAGAGAATACTGTGTATATGGTACGACATTTGATGACCAACACATTATGATCAGAAAAAATTTAACTAAAACATTAGTTTTCAAAAGTATGGTCATAAACTGGATAATTTTAAGAAAGTAATCCAATTTGAGACCAATATAAGTGTTCATCAAAAATTTGCAGAAGTATGCTGGGAAATTCTGTTCCAAACACGATGCTTCCCGTACTTAATAAATTGTCTGTAAAAATATACGATAACAATTTTGCTTATTATTTTCTTTCACATTCAGATAATTTTCTCAAGACGTAAGTTATTGGTTTCATAATTGTAAAAAGCTGTCATTGACTTCTTAATCGCCTTATGTTATTGAAAAGTGTTTTTTTTATTTAATACTAAAGGACTTTCTTAAAGAATTATTGAATCAATAGAAGATAGTATTGGTGCGGAAATATTAAAAATAGTTACCACATTAATTAAATTAGAAGAATTTTTGATATTCATGTCATCATATGCCTATTCATGAACCAGAACTGTTGATATAAAGTGGATTATTCATGAAAACATCAGAAGAAAAATATTATATTGAAATCATAACTCCCCCTACTCTCAAATAAATTTGATTCTGAATCAGAGAATACTGTGTATATAGTACGACATTTGATGACCAACACATTATGATCAGAAAAAATTTAACTAAAACTTTAGTTTTTAAAAGTATGGTCATAAACTGGATAATTTTAAGAAAGTAATCCAATTTGAGACCAATAAAAGTGTTCATCAAAAATTTGCAGAAGTATGCTGGGAAATTCTGTTCCAAACACGATGCTTCCCGTACTTAATAAATTGTCTGTAAAAATATACGATAACAATTTTGCTTATTATTTTCTTTCACATTCAGATAATTTTCTCAAGACGTAAGTTATTGGTTTCATAATTGTAAAAAGCTGTCATTGACTTCTTAATCGCCTTATGTTATTGAAAAGTGTTTTTTTTTATTTAATACTAAAGGACTTTCTTAAAGAATTATTGAATCAATAGAAGATAGTATTGGTGCGGAAATATTAAAAATAGTTACCACATGAATTAAATTAGAAGAATTTTGATATTCATGTCATCATATGCCTATTCATGAACCAGAACTGTTGATATAAAGTGGATTATTCATGAAAACATCAGAAGAAAAATATTATATTGAAATCATAACTCCCCCTACTCTCAAATAAATTTGATTCTGAATCAGAGAATACTGTGTATATAGTACGACATTTGATGACCAACACATTATGATCAGAAAAAATTTAACTAAAACTTTAGTTTTTAAAAGTATGGTCATAAACTGGATAATTTTAAGAAAGTAATCCAATTTGAGACCAATAAAAGTGTTCATCAAAAATTTGCAGAAGTACGCTGAGAAATTCGGTTCCAAACACGATGCTCCCCGTACTTAATACAACCCTCCAACCATCACTTGTGTTTGACCTTACAAAATTTTGTGGAGGGCAGAAAATTCAAAAATGAAGAAAATATCAGTCGAGAATTTTTCGCATGAAACGATGAAAAAAATTTTTTTTCAAAAATGGGGTATACAAATTGCCTAGAATTTGCTAAAATAATTGGCTGAAGCATTTATACATTTTAAAATACTATTTCAGCTACATTTTCTTTTATTATTCGACACCATTGTCACTAAATGCCATATTCAATTAACATCAATTTTTGATCTGAATATCAGATTAGCAGTCATTAAATGACAACTATAATGAAAAAGTATATGTTTAAGCAAGTATAAATTTACATTAGACTTCGAATTAATCAAACTAATCCTTTTTTTTCATAACTAACTCTTTTTTAAGTTAATAACGACATTTAGAATACGTATAATCATTTATCTATGTAATATTTGACTTCAGTTATGGAAAAAAATGTGATATTTAATTTATTTTACTGAGCTAAGTTAAAAAATAGTATTTTTTCCAACTCATTTATACAAAAGAACATAAAAATAAAACGAATATAATTTTTTTCAGAATCAATAAAGCGCATTCCTCCCATAGAAAGCCTCACTGCGAACACACCAACGTTTGAAATATTTCTTGCATTATCGGAGTTATTTGCTTTTTTTTTTCCATCCCATAATAAAAACGAAAGTCGAATGTTTTGGAAGGTTCGTTGATTATAGTTTTTCTTCTTCGTTTCCTTACATTGATATTACAAAAAATTGAGATAAATGACTAAAAAATTTATGGTTTGTTGATATCATCTTTGCTTATGAGTTTTTTTTATATTTTTTATTTACGTGCAGTTTTGAATCTCTCAATAAAATAAATACCACAAGAAACGAATGAATGCACATGTACTTCATGCACGAGAAAAGGAAGAAATATTCGATTACTCTTCCTGTAAGGCTATAAATTCTTCAGATATGGCATTGGATGTTTCATGTTTTATTTCTTATATTTAGCTGAGTAAATTTTTTAAGTATACTTTCAAAAGCTGAATTTATATTCTGAATCTATTATAAATAGTGTAAATTCTATTTTCTGATGAGAATATTTTCTTTTTAAAGATTTTCGCGCTCAATTCTTATATTTAAACATTTTTAGTAACCTGTTTACCATTTATATACAAATCTTTGTTCCTAAAAGAAAAAATGTTTTCAAATAGAACATTTTCTAATACTGTTACTATCGTGTAACTTTATGACATATATGTTATATAAATAGATATTTTTAAAGTACATACGAGGGTCAGCCAGAATGTAAGTTTCCCAAAGCACCAAAAGATTTAGTTTCGAAAACCTTATATTTATTGATTGAAAAATAAGAAAATTTTCTTCATAAAATTGCTTATGCTTAAACTTTTAATTTAAAACGATTTTATTTAAGGCGAAAGAAACTTAATTAAATAAGTCATTAGCTACAAAAATCATTGTAGCTTAAATTATGTAAAATATTATTTAATCTTGATTAGTAGTGCTCTACATAATGACTAATTTTATTTCTTTGTGATAAAAATTTTACAGATTATTATTAAAGTTACAAATAATGTTTTTTAATATTTTTTAGAATTACAGAAATTGTTTTGTTTTATATATATATATATATATATATATATATATATATATATATATATATATAATATATATATATATATATATATGTTGTGAAAAGGGGCAAACAGTTCAAAGACGGACTATTGAGACTTAACTATTGAGGAGAAACGAGGAAGGTCAATAAAGTTGAGCACATTGGATAAGGCATGATTCTCATCAAACGCAGAGTGAACTTGGCGCAAATTACGCAGTAGTATCTGTGGCCATTGTTCATTCTATCATCCGTTATCATCTTGATTATCACAAATTGTGTTCAATTTGGGTACTTTATTCTTTGAGTTCCGAACGCAATGAAGAAGTGTTCACAGCTTCTCTGGAAGTCATTTTGCACAAGACAATGATTTCTTAAGCCACATCATTACGGGAGCTGAGATATAGGTGCATCACATCACTCAAAAAGCGAAGAAAATGTCGATGAAATGGAGACACACATCGTTGCCCGTGAGAACAAAATCCAAAGTTCAAACATCAGCGGCTAAATTCCAGGCTACTGTTTTATTTATTTATTTATTTATATTGTGAAAGAGTTGTCTACATATAGAATTTATGTAGAAATACACAACGATTAATGCTGATTCAAACTGCTAAACACTAAGAGATTTGCGCAAATCTGCGAAATCAAACGATGCCGAAAGTTTAATAAAGTTGTTGTCCTCTTGGATGACGATGAAAGACCTCAAAAGGCAGGCTCGGCACAGGATATGATTACCACTTATGGAGGATAATCCTGGAAGCAGATGCCCAACAGGGCCGTGGTAGCCTAGTGGTTAGGGTATCGGCCTTCCGTCCGGAAGGGTGAGTATCGGTTCCCAATGCCGCCAAAGACCCACCGAGTACATGCGATATACGTGCTCGTTAAATCTGTAGAATTGAAAGTCCTGTGGTCGGTCGCTGAGCAGTTACCATGGGTGCAATGGTCTGGAGAAATTTACTCCCTCTTCAGATCGATTCCAAATTTGGGGAGTTTATTATTTGGTGCTGCCATCTATCGGAAGATTTGAAGAACATTTGTCGTACTTTCGCCTTCATGGTGCTCCGATTAAAGGAAAGACGCTCCCAATTGACTTAAATTTGAATAGACAAGGCATAGCGAATTTGGCTTGTCCAAGTGTCATTTGTAACAACAGACACCGAACAGTCTTAATTTAGCGTCATGTGTTCGGCCAGCTCAAATAATATTTAGGTAGAAAACAATTTTAAAGTTATTTTCTCTGAGATAGAAAGGAGGAATTTTCCTTTCATTTATGCACCTCACTGTAATAACGAAGGAAGTAAATATTTAGAATATGTTAATAGCAAAAGAGAAATCTTTTTTAAGAAAATTAATATAGGTTGTGACTAAAAGTTGCCATTAAATAATTTAGCCAAAGCATAGAGCAATAAAAACAGCATAATTAATCTCATTTGATTGCATTCATTTATTTTTTTAAATAAGTGAAATTTTGCTTGTGATTTTTAAAATTTTTAAAATTCTATGGATTTTTTTAAAGAAAAATCTATTAAAATTATATTTTAAAAGTTGCCATTAAATAATTTAGCCAAAGCATAGAGCAATAAAAACAGCATAATTAATCTCATTTGATTGCATTCATTTATTTTTTTAAATAAGTGAAATTTTGCTTGTGATTTTTAAAATTTTTAAAATTCTATGGATTTTTTTAAAGAAAAATCTATTAAAATTATATTTTAATCTATTTTGGGATATTGGTTCAAAGCATATTCTCAATTAAATTTTACACTCAAAAAGTTTCTAATTGTGATTTTTTTAGTATATTTATTCGCTTTTAATATTCTAAATATATTTTTTATAAATAATTCCTAAGTCTCAAGAGACTCTCTTTCTCTCTCTCTCTCTCTTTTCACTTAAATAAAAATTTTATGTAGATTTTAATCAATAGATGATTTCAAACAGCTCAGAAATATTTGAGCGGGTATTCAAATCGCTTCCCATAATAGGGGCTGTCAGACGCATAAAGTTATTCTAAAACTAAGGAAACTCAAAACTCCCACACCTCAAATTTTGCTGAAACCCGATATCGGGAAACTGGCAGCACTTTTAAAGAAAGCAGGTTCTCATAGAATGTGCTTGGATCGCATTTAATTACACCGCCCGTGTGTCCCGAACATGATTCAGGCTTTCACCATCCCTCTAACAAGAATATCCCTCGTTAAATTTTAACGTTCGATCCTTCTCCAATAATTTGGGGGGTAAAGGAAGTTCGTCAAATTAAGGAGGCTTTGGCTAATTAGAAATATCCGGTGAGGGTAAACCTTAAATGAGATTTAAATTACTGGCTCTGCAGTCATTATAGGATCCCGCGAGTAATTAGAGGCGATAAACCAGGTCTTCGGTTTGCGTCCGGACTGACGAATATGGAAGGATCCGCTGTCTCTTTATATTTCGAAGCCTTCGGCCATTTTGAATTTATCCCCCCATGATGGGATTTATTTTTCTCCTTTTCTGGTAATTTGGAGGCCATTGGCACGTGGTGTTGATTCAATTATGCTCCTGAATTAGTTATTCTGCTGACTGGGAAGTTTCGGACGAAAAGTTCAAAAATTAAACAAAAGAAGGAAATTGTCGACCGTAGGCACTAATGGAATCGCTGGAATAAAATCCTCTTATATTTAAAATGTTCTCTGACGAAAGTAATTCTTGAAAAATGCAGTATTTTTAAAATACATTTTATTCAAGGCGACACCTAAATGACCATATTTTCTATTAATAGTTATGTTTGTAAATTACTTGTAGTAAGTAATTTAGAAAAATATGAGAATATATAGAGTTTATAATTGAATATATAAGAAAAGTTTAATACACTGATCGAGAAATGCTAAAAATTGAATTACCAAATTATAATTTATAAAATTAAATACAGAAATAAGTCATTCAATTATTTAAGTATTAGGTTGGTGCGTATGAAATGTCGGATTCTCTTTACATGCGGACGTTTTCCTCCCTGTTTTCGTTATACTTTTGTATTTGGCATAACCTCATTCATACTCGTATTGTCCATTGCCAGAGACTCATTTCAGCAAAATAGGTTTTCTCGAAGGTCTTCCCTTTTTTATTTCTTTTGAGTTTATTGCCGATATGAATTCTGCCGACATTCGCGTCATTTTCTTATATGAGTACAAACTTGGTAATAGTGCTGCAAAAGCTGCATGCAACATAAACCAAGCGTTTGGGGAGAATACGGTTAACGATCGGAAAGTGCAGCGTTGGTTCGAAAAATTTCGGACTGGCGATTTTTCACTGCAAAATGAGCCGCGCGGAAGACCCAAAACGTCTGTGAAGAATGATGACCTGAAGGCTCTAGTGGAAGCGGATCCAGCCGTATCCACGAGGGAACTTGCTATCAGGATGAAAGTTGACCGTACAACGATATTGAGACACTTTTCTGAGATTGGCAAGGTTAAGAAGATGGACAAGTGGGTACCGCACGCACTGACAGAGCGAAATAAGCCGGATCGGTTAAACGTATGCTCATCATTGCAGCATCCACCCTATTCACCGGATCTCTCGCCGACCGATTTTCATTTTTTCAAGCATTTAGAGCTGTTTTTAAGGGGCAAACACTATGAAAATGAAGACAGTCTAAAAAACTCGATATCAGAGTTTATTAATTCTAAAGACCAAAATTTTTTTAAGACAGGCATCTACGCTTTAAAATCTCGTTGGGAGAAGTGTATTGAAGCGAATGGAGCATACTTTGATTGAATAAACAGCTTTTGAAGAAAGATATGCAGTTTTATACAATCACTTAAGAATCCGACATTTCATACGCACCAACCTAATACAAAATGGAAAAGAGGAACGTAGTATAATTAAAATTATACAAGATAAAATGCAATAAGATATGTTTAAAAGGAAATAGGTACTTATATTATCAGCTTCATTAATGCTTTATTACTATATTGATAAAATAAACAGTTTTCTTCCAATGTTTTCAGGCAAACATAAAAAAAATGCGCATAAGAAAAGCATTTTTGACGCTTATTTTTTCCTAAAAAACTCAATATGTTTGAAGCATTATCAGCAGACTTGATGAAAAAAATTTTCACTCTAAACAATTAAGAAACTTTATAATTATATTTATAAACTGTTGATTAAGACATCTTTATACAAGAAATATAGATATGAGAGAATAAAAGAGATGCAGCTAACAAGGAATAATTAATTTCCTTCAATAATATTTGAGCGTGAATAAAAATAAATGCGCAGCTCGTGCATATTACACAAACAGACAAAAAACAAGATTCATATCATGGAAATTAGTTTCAATAAGTATACGGCTTCTTTTGATTGAAAACAGTGTCACATGTCAGTAAATACAGAAATTAATAAGAGACTAGGATATGTTGTCTTAGTCCTGTACAGGAGAACTTTCGAATTGATGAATTGTTTTCAATAGTGAAAAGCCATTACCGAGCATTCTCTATAGAGCGCTTATATCTAGGAAATATGTTAGCTTTTTTAGCTCTGATATAAGCTCAATTCTTCATATAAGTCAATTTATTTAGTTGATTTACTATCCGGTGCTACATAGATGACAATAAATTTAGTGATTTTGATGATTTTTAAAAAATGGAATTGTATTTTGTTAAATAGTTATTTAAAGTTTAACGTTTTTTTTGTATAAATCAATTTTAAAAAGTTGCCAAATGATGTTTTATTTAAAAACTAATTTTTGTAACACTTCTAATTATTTTCTTAGTAATAATAAAAATTATTATTTACATTTCTTTATGCATCAGATAATCCAATATTTTAAATTAATATTTTAATATATATATATATATATATATATATATATAACACACACTACTGGCCATTAAAATTGCTACACCAAGAAGGAATGCAAATAACAGAAGGATATTTATTGGACCCCTTCATTATTGTGGAAAGAACAAGTGATTAGATTTACAGGAAATTAGGATGTACAGATCTTGAGAAATCAGTATTCAGAGCAGCCACCTCTGGCTGCAATAACAGCTTTTATCCGCCTCGGCATGGAGTCAAACAGAGATTGCATGGCATGTACGGGGATCTCAGTCCATGCAGCTTCAACACTATGCCACAGTTCATCGACAATAGTGGATGGTGAGTGATAGCGTGCCAATCGCTCGGCAACCATTGACCACACGTTCTCAATTGGTGACAAATCAGAAGAACGCGCTGGCCAGGGTAACAGTCGAACCTGTTCTGTATCAAGGAGGTTCAGAAGAATACGGGCAACATGCGGTCGTGCATTATCTTGTTGAAACAAAGCATTAGGGAGGCCTTGAAGATAGGACAGAGCCATGGGCCTTAACACATCGGAAATGTAACGGTTGCTGTTCAAAGTGGCCTGTAATGCGCACAAGAGGTGATCGAGACGTGTATCCAATGGCACCCCATACCATCACTCCAGCAGATGGGCCAGTATGGTGATGTCCAATGCAAGTTGGCAATACGCGTTCTCCACGATACCTCCAAACATGGATGCGGCCATCATGATCCTGTATACAGAACCGAGATTCATCTGTAAAGTTGACGTGATGCCATTTCCCGCGTCCAGGTTCGTCGCTGATCACACCATTGAAGGCGCTCCTGTCTGTGACGCAGCGTCAATAATAGCCGAAGCCATAATCGCCGTGCAGACAATCCATGCTGCTGCAAACGTCGTCGAACTGTTCGAGCAGAAACTTGTTGCCTTGCAAATGACTTCATTTCTCGACTCAGGGTTCGTGACGTGGCTGTACGATCCCTTGTGACCATGCGGATAAGATGTTTGTCTTCTCTGCTGTTAGTGATGGGGGTCACTGAGATCCTGCATGACGTTCCGTATGATTGTCCAGAACCCATCGATTCCATATTCTGCTAACAGTCATGGGGTCTCGACCGACGCGAGCAGCAATATTGCGGTACGATAAACCGCAATCCCGGTAGGCTATTATCCTTCCTCGATCAAAGTCAGACACGTGCTGATAGGCATTTCTTCTTCTTACACGAGGCATTACAACAACTTTCTTTGCCGAAAACAACGTTGAAACGGAAATTGAGTATGAGTAAAACTGCTGTCAAATCTCTGGTTTTATACACATTGTAGATGTCGCTACTGTCACCTGCTTTGTATGAATGCGCTGAAAATCTAATCATTTGCATATCACAGCAAGTTCTACCTGTCATCTGCAAATTTCACGTGTGTGGTGTGCCGCTTTCCTGGTGTAGCAATTTTAATGGCCAGTAGTGTGTGTGTATACATATGTATATATATATATGTAGTGATCATACATTGTCACAGCGCTATTTATATGAAAGTGATCATTTGTGTAAATAAAAAAAACTACTACAACTTTCACTAGTGCTGTTAATTTATACTTTAAAAAAGGGGAGTTTCCACTTTTGTTTTGTAGCTTTCGCTTCTCGTTATATTTCATGGAAATGTATGCATGTTATATTTTTATCATTAAAGTTTTTCGTTACAAAATGGATTTAACTCATTCATCTACACCTTGACACACTTCGTATATGTGTGTGTGTGTGTGTCTTTATTTTTTTGTTAATTATCTCCTATAAAATAATATCCAGTTAACTATTTAATGAGCAGAACGTGTGCTTTTTATTAATAAATTCTGTTAATTAGATAGTCTCACATTAGCTCTTTCTTTTAAGTGATCTTTCACTAAATAAATAATTTTATGTTATTTCCCATCAGAAAATTTTTTTATCTAGTCACAGCTGTCATGTAATTTTTTTTTCGGGTGATTTTGAATATATGAAAACTTTTTTGGGGTTTTTAAGAGTTTTCTGGTTACCAAAACCTATAACATTTTTGGAATAATCGAGAACACTTAAGCTTTATAAACTTCGTTTGCGAAATATATTTTCAGCATCAGCAGTTTCAAAATGTTGCTATGGTTAATTGAAGAAGATTAGACAAGCGAATATTTTTAGAGATAGTGACAATTTTCAAAATGTACCGTTTTCGATAATGATTTTAGTTTAATATTTTTTATCAAATTTGGAATTAGTGTCTCTTTTGTATCATATGGTTTTTCTTAGCATTTTTTCAAATTTCGTACTTTTTTAATATAAGTTTTACTATTATAAATATTTCATAAATATGACAATATTAAATGAAAGTGTATCTTTTTATCCATTTGATTACTAGAAGTTATTGTTTCCTGTTAAAAATTTGTATTTATATTTTCTAGATTTCCTATTCGCGCATTCATTCAAATTTCATAGCTATTTCTACTTTTGGCTATAATTAATATTTTGATGCATTTATTTTGGAATTTCACAAACTTCACGTTTTGTTAATTTACGCTTTCAAATTGGTGCTTTCATGTTCCATTTAATCATTTTTGATTTGACTACTCATTTTGAATTTCATTTTTCTATTTATGTCCTTTACTTAAACATCCTAATATTTTAGTTTTACTAGTATTTTTTATTATTAACGTACAATAATTTGCTTACTTTAATATTTACAGCATTTTTTTTAAAAAAATTACAATAATAGGTAAATTTTACAATTTATTGATAGAAAAAAGAGGGCTCTTTGAAAAATTATCCCTATTCAAATTTTGCGGAATAGTTTCATTTTATTTTTCAAATCAATATGCATTTTTTCATTTAGCATGTCTATTCGTTGAAGAGATCATTGTTTTAACTGATGAAATTTTTCCTGGTGTTTTCATTGAAAGAATAAGCCACGTTAAGTTTTTAGTCTTGATATTCTGTAAATATTTATTTTTAAATATTCTACAAATACTTCAGCGTAATGACAGAAGAATGTTATGAACACTGTTTTAATATCGATCAAGTGCTGTTAATTTCAAGTCGGATTTTGGACTATTGCCAAAGAAAAAATCACCAAAGAAAGTCACCAAATGTGTCACCAAAGGAAAAATCCACATTCCCTAAACAATCAATCCAATATATATATATAGAAGCTCAAAATATATTTCCCTTCATTCAACAGCACCAGGGATCGAACGCAAGACCTTTTATTTTGAAGAACATTGTTCTAAATCTAGGTCTTGATTATTCTACACCAATTGTGACATCAATAGTAATCAAGTAATCAATAGTCTAATGAAAATAAGCGTCATTTTCATTTTAAGATATTCCACGCATATTACCATCTGGGAAAGTTTTTATGGACAGAAGGGGATCGAGTTTGCGAGGCTTAGTGCCAGAAGCATGAGGCTTATATAACTAATTTTGATACCCTGCAACTCGAAGATGGTAAACTCAAATCTACCATCCAACGGCCGCCACCTGCTTTGGTAGATGAGCTATAGAATCATACCTTGATGAGGCGAGAAGTATTGCCGGCACCCACTCTCTTATGTTGGCAAACAGTACACCTCGTGAAAGATTTGTACGTTACCTTACCGTCAATTCCTATACTATTCCTCTATCTCCCAGTTCTCAATCATACCATCGTCGGTGGCACGCTGGTATTCCATCATTGGAATGTCATCCGACACAATGGACATGATCCTTTTCAAGATCGACCAATTGCGCCGATCCAAGATGGTACTCAAGCTTTCGCTATCATACACGAGTTTGCTCCTTTCTTCCGCGGTCCTGGTACAAGACAGCACGAAGTAGAGGCTGTCCTCCACCACATTGCATGAGCGACATAGATCACTAATCGGATACTTCTCGTTTATGAAGATATTCCGGAGCATGTCCGTGTCCAGTCGCTATTTGGGCTATGACAGCATTTCCAAAAGCTCTTTTTTCGATCACTGTTTCAAAGAATCTGAAGGTCTGGTGGCAAACATCTTCGTTTTCCCACCTCAGCTGCCATACACATAGTGCTTCTTTATGCAGCACCTTTAAAGGTGCGACCTTGGACGTGACAAGTCCAGCATTGGCTCTGGTAAGTATGATACCTCTTTGGTCTGTTCATCTGCCCTTTCGTTTCAGAAAGTACCAGCATAAGCACGTACATAGTGCAGATTAACCTCTCTATCGCTAGTAGCTTTCCAGTAAGAGTCCTTTACCTTGTTACCCCAGATGTTTATGTTCTTTGGATTGGCCAGAGAGTAAAGGGAGGACAACGAGTCACTGTATATATGACATGAAAAAAAGACCGTGCTGTTGCCCGGTCTTTTTTTGAGCCATTCCAGTACCAGACCCAGTGCCGATATTTCCGCCTGAAAGACTGAATTTTCGTCACTCAAGTCTAGCACCGAGTGTGACAATCTCTTGCCCAAAGTAGAAGATGGAATACCCTAAACCTATTTTTCCATCAATGCCTGATCCGTCAGTAAAGATCTCCAGACCCTCACCAGTCAGCCTTTCGCTATCTAAAGGTACACTGCCTCTGTCCGCTGGGTGACTCTTTAAGATATCAACCCTCTGCTCAACATCTTCTGGCCGCAGGTTAATCTCGTAGAAGACATGTGGTCTGCGTTCTACCAATACCATTAGTTTTGCATATTCTATGCCCGCTTTGATATCTAGCGGTAGGACTCCCGCTAGAACTTGTACAGCAGCCGTAGAAACAGTTCTGTAGCATCTTGTGATTGCCACGAGTGCCGGGCTTTGCACACTTTGTAGGTGGCCACAGAAGGTTTTACAGTCCAATCTGTGACCCCATGCCCTTACACCGAAAAGAACCATTCTTTCGGTTCCATTCCTGTAAAGGCGTTTGAGTAATACAGGCTCACGCCCGAACAAAACTCTCGCCGTCCGTTGGAGTGCCATTGTGACATTCACAATATTTTGCCTCACCTCCTTGAGACGGGAATTGAAGGTGAGTGGGCAGTCATACTTTACACCCAGGAATTTTAGCTCCTGCACGGATTTTATGGAGGTTCCGTCCCATCTGAAAACAGGCGGTCGCTTCAATTTGCGCCTTCTGGTGACCGTAAGCGCCACCATTTTGCTGGGATTGAGTACCAGCTATGTACATCGTTCCCCATTTGCTGATTGTTTTGCAGGTGACTTCCGCAATTTTCTTGAGCTTTGCTCTTGAATCTACCAGCTGCGACCAGCAACATGTCGTCAGCGAAGACTATGAGCCTCGTATCATTCGGCATGTCCAGTCACAATGCGCTGTCTGCAACAATGTTCCAGAATAGTGGTCCACTACATGATCCCTGCGGTACTCCTCTGCTGGATTCGAAAAGCCGAGCTGGCAGCCGAATGGTTAGCGCTCTTGCCTTCGGTTCAACAGTTCGTGGGTTCGAATCCCACCTTGGGCATGGATGTTTTTAGTGGTTCGGAATCCTCTTTAAACCGTAAGTCCTGGTCTAATTAGCCCTCGTGTGCAAAAAATGACCGTTGAACGACAAACAAACCAAACCAAACCAAGATGGATTCGAAAACTATGTTTTCTCCCGGGCCATTATAAATGATTTTCTGTCTTCCAAATAGGACTTCACCAACATATAGATATTGTGGTAACATAGTGCTTGACCGAGGAGGAACATTACGCCTGGTCTCCACACGCTGTCAAAAGAACCCTGAACATCTAGTGAAATTAGACTCACGTACTTTCCTTGCTCCTGGAAATACCAGATTGTACCGTTGAGACACACGTGCGTCGTGTCGCACGAGCTACCCAGCCTGAAGCCCTTTTGGGCAGGGTGAAGTGCCTGAGACTTCACCAAATGATGGTATATCTTTTGAGTAAGGAGCTTTTCCAGTACTTTGCCTAAACTAGAAAGTAGACAAATCGGCCTATATGAACGTGCCTCAGACGCGTTCTTTCCCGGTTTTTTGAACAGGACCAGTTTGGCATGTTTAGTGAGCCATAGCAAATGATTAAACCATCCATTCTCAACAAGTAGGGCACTCCCCTTAGGGGAGCGTGAGCACATTAAAATGGGGGGGCAGCATATCCAAGAGAATATGTTTATCAAAAAACTATATACTAACTGAAAGTAAAGCATATACACATGCAAAACAAAATATATTTTGACATAATATTTCATAATTAACTTATTAAATTCTCATTTTCTTAATGATTCTCAGTATTGACAAAGCAAGAATTCAACGGCAAAAAGCTAACTCATTCTTTATACTGAGAATTTACGTTGTAAAGTAAAAATTCCATATTTTTTTAATTTGTAAAGTTTAAAGTTAAAGTCGTAGTGCAGATGTAGCACCAAAATACTCCAAATACATTACTATTGTGTATGGAGGAGTGGCGCGATCAAAGTTATGATTGAAAATTGGGTCGCGAAATCTGAAAGATTGAGAAACGTTGGATTAAACCATCGAATTTCTTAGTCACCACACCCGACAAACATCCATGAAGAAAGTTGAAGCATAACTTCTGTGTTTCCCATTGTTCAACAGTAGATAAATTCCAACAGAAAAGTTTTTTTATTAGTTAAACCGAAGTTTTAAAATATTAAAGGATCATTTTTCTTAAAGTTATGCAAAAATTATTTTACATTTTTAATAATTAACTTTCATTGGCTAACATTTTATTTCTGGTTTATACATTTTAAAATTTTATCCCTTGTAAAATTCCAGTAGTTACAAATTTCATATTTTCTATTTATTCTATTATAAAACTATTGTTTGTTTTATTTAATACGGAACTGTTTAACTTTAAAAAACTTCACAATATACTTTATCTTTCAGCCATTTTTTCTGGATCTATTTCTAATATCCAGTACAATCTTGTTCTAATATTCTTTGTGATTCGCTGTCGGTAACATTATACATTTTATTAGTAAAATATATTTTTAACTAACATTTGAAATAATTTTAGTTTATATAACAGTAGATATTTTGGTTCTTAAAAGAAAACGTTTAATACATATTTAATATAAAATTCGAATATAAACTAAATGGAATTTTATGGCAAAAAGGAAGTCCAACAAATACCATTCAACTTTTCATTAGCAAAATGAACTTTAATTGTATCAATTAATGTCAGTTGAATTTATAATAAAAATAATTAATAATTTATTGAAAAGAACGGAAATGTTTATATAAATATGTAAACATATACACACTGTGTTTTTGTTGCACCAGATGGGTTCTGCCAGTTAACGGAAATAGCCGAATGGCAATCTTTGTAATTTAGAAGCAAAGATGAAGCAGAAGACCTCCACTTGGACTGCCAGTATCTGAGGTTTCATTTCTCTAGGAGGACATTGCGATCACGACCTATTCAACTTGCCCAATCCAGCCTTTAGAAAATAGGAAGGATCTTCGTTTTAAACCGAGAGTTAAGGTCACTGACTTACGATAACGTTAATGACTTCCTAATCAACCAGGCCACTACACCACTGTACAGACGGTGTTAAAATTAGAGAAAATTGGACATAATAGCCTAAAAATTACAGTCATTATTACTATTTCTAAATTTTTTCAAATTAAACTCAATATTTTTGAACGTGCAAAATGATTTATGAAATAAAATTATACAAATGGCTTTATATCCATTAGTAAATAAGACAACTGTCTGAAAATAACCATTTACAAAAAAGAGCATTAAAAAGGACTACTGAAAGCAAAGAAAGGAGAGATTTTGACTAATTTTAGATGAGAAACGTTCACTTTTTGAATTATAAACTATTTTTCATAACTAAGTGTTAGAAAATAGAAGAATAAATAACAACATACAATGTGCAAAAAAAGCACAGCTGGTAGAAAAACATTCAAAAAGTAACGTTAGACGTTTAGTCATATAAACGTTCAAATGTGCGAAAAAGGTAGTGCTTAAAATACAACAATGAGGATTATGTTGTTACATCAGCATGCTTTCCTGTACCTAACCATGAGTTGGGCTCTACGAGTTAGAAGAAGCTGGATTGGAGTTTTCATAATTTAGTACATTAAAGGGACAAAAGACTCCCAATATTTGGTCTGCCAGATATATCATTTTACATTTTCCCCCAGATATATCATTTTACACCAATGAAATTGCGTCCAGAGTCATATTTAACGACATTTTATCACTTTAGAAACACTGAAGTAAATTGTTGTAAATGAAGATACTGAAAAAACAATGAAGTAAATGAAGTAATTTTGTCTGAATGAAGAATATGTTGTCAAAATAGTTCAAATTTATTTGCGAAATATCAAATTAAGACGAAGCTCATGTCCCGTAAGTAGAGAACAAGATTTTAGTTTGAGGAAACGGGTCGACACTCATCCAGCAGACCATTAATCACACTTGGAAATATTGGGAAAGTGCATTTAATGATGGTCTTTTATACTCTACAAGAAGTATTTCATGCAATCTGGATTTACCGAAAACCACACGTAGAACAGAACAGAAACGCAAATTTTTCCCTAACTCATGTGGCGAAGACACAGATTACACAGCTATAGGTATTATGGATGGAGGAGATACATTTTTCTTTACCAAAAAACTGTTGTACTCTCTGGTTAGACAATATGATTAATGATGTAGCGTTGGTACATTTACTCGAACCAAAAGTGATTACGTAATAGCCAGAATATTTGTTTTTGGTCCGTATTTCTCTGAAGAGGTCACTACTACAAGTTTGAAATGCTGCTGTTATAAGTGCTCGTTATAAATCAATGTTTGACATAGCATTTTTGACTGCTTTACGGCTTGAGGCTGTAAGACATTTCATGCCCACCGATTAATTGCCTTCTAAGATGATTTTCTATGGATAGTGAGATATATTCACTTGTGTAACAGAGGAAAATATATAATGCTGTTCCTGAATTCTTAACAATGAAACCTCATTCGAAGCATTGTATAGATGCAAAAATGAGGTTTCTACATTCATCGCCTGATACCCTAAATTGTAACACCAAAATGTCATAGGAGATGTTGTATGGATGCAAAAATAAGGTATTTGCACTCATCGTCCGATTTCCTGAATTGTAACACCGAAATGTCATGGGAAACATTTCATATGCACTAATAAGGCTTCTGGATTCATCGCCCAATATCATGAATTGTACTCGTAATAACGAAATGTGATTGTAAGCATTGTATGAAAGAAAAAACGAAGTTTCTGCATTTATAGCCCGATATCCTGAATTGTAACAACGAAATATCATTGGAAGTATTGTAAAGATGCAAAAATGAGTCTTCTGCATTCATCGCCTAATATATCCGATTTGTGCCGAAACAGCAGTCTGTGGTGATAACATCCTTTTCTCTATAGTTTTGTGGTTCCGCTACAGTGGGCACTTTAAAAACTCATTATATTTTCTATCCCTTTTCACTTTTATGTTGTTATTAATCTTTTTTAATGCAAATGCATTATTGTGGCATGGTTTTTTGTAAATATGTTTTAATCTGACAAAATTTTCATTAGTTTCTAATCGTCTTAACACCATCAGTATTTTTTAAAGCACTGATCAATTTGTGCAAGGAAATAGTCTATGTTGCCTTCCGAAATTTTAATTGCATTCTTTGAAATCATAACAATTTCTTGTGCATACTTTCAAATAAATACAAACAGAATTCTAAATGATTGAAGGGAAAAGTTTTTATTGTTTTATATTCAGAATTTTGATTCATTTGTTTGACCACCCACTCTTTCTTTGCATATATAATATATAATTATATGATGTAAAGTATTTCCATGAATTGAATAAGAAAACATTCATCAAGTTCTCCTCATTAAATTATATATCTTATATATTAACAATTTGATAAATGTATAAATGATAAATTGTTTATTTGCTAAATAACATTTAATTCATTAATTGATGATTTAAAAATTTATCAGTTCTAATATCTATTATTTAAAAAAATTGCAAGTAATCAAATGAATATTGTAAATGTTTTCAAATTTATTTTATGCTTGCAAATTTAAGGAAGAGGAAATTCTCTCAACAATTTATTTTACTCATTTACAATTTAAATAAAAAATGTGAACAGAGTGTAAGAATATTTCATAAGCAGTTTCCTTATTCTTTCTGATGGCTTTGCAGGTAAAGGCTATTGATTACTGAAAATAATGAGTTTGTGAAGAAAATTATTTTTTAAAACTGTAACTTTGGAGGCATAAAATTAACAATCGATATTTTTTGTTCCAAAATTTAATTTTCATCTAAATGAGCAACATTTGTTTATCATAAAAATAAAACTTTAAAATATTTCAAATATTCATTTTGATAAACAATTAAATCGGAAAAGACTTTGACAATAAGAATATATAATGTCAATCATATAGTATTTTTAGATAAAAAAAGTTTTGTCATTATTCTTAAAAATTCACTTGGGACACAAAGTATTCTTAACAATTCTCTTTACGTCTGGACTCAATGGAAATTGATTCAGGAAATTATTTTTTCTTTTTTTCTTAAGTATCTTTAGGATTATCTTGAGTTAGTTTCTTGGGACCGCCTATTTCAGTTCTGAGGACTATAATCGTTTCTATTACTACTCATTTGTAGTCCTGAGCTGCTTTTCCTTTTTATATATTCTTCTAAGCACACGTAATCACGTTTACTTAATATGTATCTTAATCAATTATTCACGTTGTAACCTATCTACATAATTATTAGAACAAGCAAGATAATTTTATAATTTATGAATAAAATTTGATAAAATATTTTTAAATGTGTGTTTATTTTTCAAAATAAAACTTCAGACGTGTATAATATAAAATTTGTATTATACAAAATATATCTAAATAATCTTAGAGGTTAAACACATTCAAATCTGCAGTTCTGATTTTGGAAATTTTTATTTAAATTCAAGTATTATTTGATAGAAATACAAAATGTTTTATTAGTTTCACTGCAATATGGCGTTTTATAGAATTATAAATTCTAGAATTAATAATCCATCACATTGATTTAACTCATAAATATTTAAATTACCTCATTAGTATTTTTTTCTATATTGCCACATCTTCAGAGCAAAGGCAAGCAGCCTTGCGTTCAGAGCATTATACTGTTTACCGGCAGGTCTTAGGTTTGATACCAGCTATTACATTCTTTGTACCTTTGGTGCTCCGGTCCACTTGGATAACAGAAGCTGCCCCTTTTCCCTATCTATGTACCAGGGTAATCGTCCCGGCGGATCTCTATCCCTCCGGTGCAGCAGACTGGAACAAACTACAATAACTCGTTTTCGAAGTGGCCACCTAAGATCATTGGCATTTAACAACAAAGAAAAGGAATTTCCAATTTGCGCTAAGTGTTTCAAAAGCCAAGCCACTCCGGATCATATCCTTGAGTGCTTGGGACTTGATAAAGAAGATCTTCTGGAGCGACCATTTTTGGTCATTGATTTCCTGAGAGTGTACAATGTCATAGACTTGGTCTAGCGCTGCTAGACAACAGGGATCAGCAACAACACAACACATTCTTTGTTCGAATTTCTCTAAGCTTTGAGAAAATTCTCCTGTATATTAAATTTCATATTTCTAGAAATTTCCAATGTTGAATATAAGAGCCTACCCTCAGATTGAGGGTTATTTGATTTTAAAATTTGATTCTTGCTTGCATCGAGTTTATAAGCTTCGTTAAAGTAAATACAGCGGCGTTATTCCTTTTACTTTGGACTTCTACACGACATTATATATTTATGCATGGACAAAATTTCTTTAGCATTTATTTTTTATTATTAAAATATAAAAATATTGTATGGAAACAAAATTAGAACGTAAAAATAGTTGCATGAACTATTTCAATTTGATGATAAAAACTATTTAAAATGTAAATAAATTACCAATAATTGTACATCGTTCATTTTTCTCTGTACCTAAGATAGTTTTATAATATAGTTAATTTAACCAATTTAAAACATGCCTTTGTGTAAATAATCTATAACAAGTGCCACAATGACGATTAGATATTTTAATGTATTTTAATTGGCAATATTGTAATAATATTTAATCCACTATTTATAATAAATTATGACGTGGATTTAAATATGAAAACAACTTTCAAAAGAGAATAATTTTTAGAGAAATTTAAAGCATGTATAAAGCTATTAATATATATATATATATTTTAAAAAATATGATGTTCTTTAAATATTTTATTAAAAATTCTATCTAAATTTTTTCCCCAAACTTTATCATGAAATTTTGTTTACAATTACTCCACTATTTAATTTGACTTTAAATTTCCTTTAATTTAATACAAGTTCTTCTTTAAGTTGTGAATTAATATAAGTCGTTAAGAATAAGGATTTAAAATATAAAGGATTCATTTAGTTTTTAAAAGAATAATTATTTGTCATTTGGAATATATCCTTTAGAAAAAATGTCATAAATCATTATTTATCATAAATTTGGAGATATAGATATAACATTATTATAATTTATATCACTATTCATCATAAGTTTGGAAACTATCTCATTTGAAAGAAATGTATCCCAACACTCTTCTAAAGCCCTGTAATTTTTATATTAAATCTAATTCTTTTTCAAAAAAACTCATACAGTTTTAATTAATTTATATATTTATGATGAATTGAAATGTACATTTACTAGATAAACTTTTAATATTTAAAATATGACTGCGGATACCTGAAGAAACTATTTCCACATAGTTTAAGGTAAAATGCGTTCTTCTCACTAACAGAAATTTTTTACTAGAACTCTTAAGAACATTTTTACATTCGACTATAAAAAATCTATCAGAAGTTCTTAGTAATGATGCAATTTTATCGATGAAATATATTTCATTTTTCTTATGGTTTTATTATTTTTTTTAAAAAAATAACAGAAAAAGATTCAGTCTTACCAATATAGTATTAGTTAAATGCGAGAGAAGACAAATCGAATACAATATAAATAAATAATTAAAATATATGCAGAATAAAAGAAACACACTAAAATTATTATTAAATATCCTTTACTAATTTTAGTAGGATTATTAAAGTTATATTTTAAAAAGAAATGTTGTTATATGTTTGTATCCAGTTCAATATATACGAATTTATTAAAAAATGTCAATAGTTTTGAGCATTTTTTTATTAAACTCATCACGATTAGAGTGTTTGGAATTCTTTATTATATTAGAATTCAGTAATCCCCCAGATAACATAGTACTGTTATATCGCGTGATTTCATGTCCTTCGTATAACCCGTGTTTTACCCCATATGACGCGTTAATTCTCCAAGTCCTATTTCTGTACTGTGAAGTTTCTTATGATATATACAGTTCGCAATTAATTTCGCATACGTTTGCGCATTGTGCCGATAGAGTTCTTATAAAATTAATCCAAGCAATATTATTGACCTTTGAAATTTCCGCTACAAAAAATATGTCGGTCGAACATGATTTCAGATAATTCCTACAGCGAATGAACATGTAATAAGACTGTTTGGGGAATTACTGGATTTATTTGAAATTAACTGCTTTTTAGTTATATTTGTATACGTTTTATATTTAAAACTTTCTTACTTTGATTTTAATAAAATGTACATATTTCGTCCATAACATAATATTTTCTTAAAATTCGATTTTTGAATTCACTTTAACGAAAAATGTTAAACGCGAATCATTCGTATATAACGAGTTAGACGAAGTCATTTGAGTGCGTTTTACGAGAATGATCGAACAACGAGTTTTCTTATAACGTGGAACTCTCTAATATACCTCGTTATAGATGATTATTGTAATTAGAATGAAAAGTTTATTTTCAAGTATAGAAAGATGAATCCTTCTAAAAGAAAAAGAGAAATATATTAAGGAATAATTTTCAACTATGAATTTTTGGAACTATTTTCCAAGTTGAATGAACTTTTAGATAATTTAAAAGAATTATTTTTAAAAAATTATTATTTAGTCAAAAAATTATAAAATATCAAAATAGTTCATGAAATAAAATATTATCGTTAAACTAAAACTTTTATAAAAAAAATTGTCGCTCTGTATATTATGCGTTAAGTTAGTTTCTGATACCGCGTAGTAGAGAGAAAATCAAACAATGGCAATTTTACTCTATCTTAGCATTCATCGCTTATCTCAAGTTAAGAATTGGGAAAGGCGTCAAAACACCCACTCCTCCAGGTGTTCAAATTTTTGTATTTTCTGTCTTACTGACTATTTTTTAAAAGCTGAAACTGCATAGAAAAGCGCTAAAAAAGCACTCTCATACACTTGAAAGCTGGGCCCAAATGAAACAAGGAATTA
This sequence comes from Latrodectus hesperus, assembly GCA_037975125.1. Classification (NCBI taxonomy): domain Eukaryota; kingdom Metazoa; phylum Arthropoda; class Arachnida; order Araneae; family Theridiidae; genus Latrodectus; species Latrodectus hesperus. The sequence continues at coordinate 21,656,087 of CM075856.1, forward strand.
AATTTACCGAGTAACAAATAAAACAGAAAGATTTATTATACTTACGTATAATCAATTATTTACAATACGAAACATCACTTTTTTGACATCACATCACGAAACACACAAACTTTTTATCTAAAAATAAAGTAAAATTAATATAAGTATTTTTTATTTAATTGATGTTAGATTTAAGGACTTTATTTCAAAACAATTTACATGTTCGTTTCAAAATAAAAAGTTTATGAATAATAAATTATTTTTTTTACTCCATAAAATGTTAATCTGAATATGTTTTATCATTATGAAGTTGAGAATGATGCAAATTCCGGTGTAAGAAACTTTGACAACAGAAATAATTCGTACATCGTTTCAGAGTCACATAAGTGTTTTAATGCATTAGAAATAACAGTATTACGAATAAAATTGCAGTTCATTTTATCAAATGATTTAAACTAATGGAGTCTAGCTAAAATATATAAGACGTAGCACAGCTGTCGTTATAATCCAACATAAAAAATTCTGAATTTTTTTGGTAATATTAAAATATAGCCAAGATGATATATTGTGACGTTTCGAAATGACGTACATAATAAATAATAATTATATGTATATAAAGGGTTACCAAAATAAAATTTTCTCATAATTCTTATAGGTCTCCATATCTATGGCGTAATAATAACCAGGTTCAACCCAAAAAATCTGCCAAAAAATCACTAAATTTAGAATTTGACATGCTGGATTACACGGCAACTGTGCCTAAGACGTAATATCTTCCTTCATGCATCTGATGAAAATGTACCATCATTATTTCGAAGACATCAATGCTTAGTTCTAAGAGCTCATTTAAAATATTCCGTTGTAAACAATTCGTAATGATATATATTCTTCAAACAATCTGCATTAAGTGATTATGAGAGTCAGATGGACGGTAACAGAGCAGCGCCTTCTTTGGCCACTAGCATTTAGCAGTGCAATCGCATTTGATGATCCACAGGACATCCTTCTGCATTATGTTCGTGCCCTCCTCGTCCACGCAGCGGAACTGGATCTTCTTGCTGGTGGTGACCTTCGGAAAGCAGCAGTGGTGCGTGGTGCAAGAACCGCAGTACTTGGGCTGGTAGAGCTCGACGCTGGTACAGTTGCCACCGTCGGTCAGTCGGATGGGGGTCGAACTTCTCAGAGTGGCCCTGCACATGTGGTTCTTCTGAAATGCAGCAAAGACAGTTAGCAAGTCTATTAAAATTTCCAATAATTAAAATGTGATTTTTTTAAAAATTTGACATTAGAAAAAATAATTATATGTTCATTGATATTAAATGTCTTGCAAATTTGGATATTTCAAAATTAGTTGTAAAAGTGATGAATGATAAATTGCTTAATGTGTGTGTACTTGTATTTGTGTGTATTATCTATTTATGCATTTGTTAATTATATTTTTCTCTAAAAGTGTAATTCCAAGCACACGATATTCATTGCACACAGAATTTGCTGACCACATTTTGATAAGATTTTATACCCTCATTAAACCTTATAAGAAATGATGATTTTTTAAATTATTATATATATATATATATATATATATATATATATATATATATATATATATATATATATATATATATATATAAGATAAAACATGAAGAAAAGTATAAAATTGGAAAGATACTAAAGTATATGAAGCAAAAGACAAGAAGGCATAGGGACCATGTCTTCATCAGGAGGGAGATGGTCAGCTATGCAAAAATGAACACTCTTTTCTGACATGCTCGAAGGACAAATGTCTAAAAATCTTCGAGCAATTCCCCCGAAGAGTGTTCGTATTAAAAGAACTTAATTAAAAATTAGACTAAATATATATGTAGAAAAGATAAATATATATGCAGAAGAATAAAAATACTCACTATAGATTAAAATACTCACATTAGTAGAAAAATAATCACAATAGTAGAAAAATACATACAGTAAAAAAATTAGATACAGTAGAAAATACAAAATACAAAAGCCAGTAAATTAGATTGAATTTATATATGAGAATAGTAGGAAGTTGCCAAAAGTAAATTTGAAATTAGAATGAAGAAATATTGAATTTATATATGAGAAAAGTAGGAAGTTGCCAAAAGTAAATTTGAAATTAGAATGAAGAAATATTCTGTAATATAGAAGAAATATATTTGTCCTTCGAGCATGTCAGAAAAGAGTGTTCATTTTTGCATAGCTGACCATCTCCCTCCTGATGAAGACATGGTCCCTATGCCTTCTTGTCTTTTGCTTCATATACTTTAGTATCTTTCCAATTTTATACTTTTCTTCATGTTTTATCTTATTTATATAGGCAAATCTTTCTTTAGCTGCTTTTGCGCTGGCTAGATTTCCTATTATGCATTGTAGTTACAACATTATATTTTTAGCTTTGTATTTATTACTTTATATTCATATATGTATTTTCTTTATATTAATATATATATATATATATATATATATATAGATATATATCCTAAGAACAATACAATATATTTTCCTCATACTCATAACTGAAATAGAAACTTACGATATTAAACAGCAAAAAATTATTGGTTTTAAAATGTGTGTGTGTTTATGGCATATAATTTCATATGCATTTTTTTATTTTGTTTATTTTTATACTGTGCCACATAAATGTTTTACGTTTAATAAGTAAGCTGAATGTGTGTTGTTATATTCAATATAAATATTTATCTTTATTAAGAATATTTTGCTTATACGCTGCCTGTTAGAATTTATTTCACCATAAAACATAAATTTCAAATATCTGCTACAAAGTTGGAAAATTACTGATTAGATAATATTTTTTAGAAAAATAAGATGTTGGTTGTTAATTTTTCTAAATGACTTCAATTACTTGATAATTCAGTGAATAAATTTGCTTTTTAAATAAAGTCTTGGGAATTTTGTCTCATTTTTCTGTGATGCTTACTTCCATATCTTAGAAAAAATCTCAATGAATGTAATTTTTATACTGTTGTCTTATTAAATAATTCCTCAAATTTTTAATAAAATTCAGGTCAGAATTATGGCATGAGCAATTTAAGAGGGGCCGCGGTGGCTTAATTGAATAATTGTTCGTTCTTATCATTAGAGATAGTTTAAATCTTGGAATAGTAAAAGTCCGTCGTATTCGCTAAACTCAGATAAAGCACTTTCAGTAAGTTGTAGTAGTGCCCTCCAAGTGAAATGATACCTCTGGGGTTGGCAGACCAAGTATTGGAAGTTTATCGCCTGGTTCCTACTTCAAAGTCACGAAGACTCCACCTGGCTGATTCTATCTAACTGGTAGAGCTAAATTCAGGGTTAAGTACACGTAAGCATGTTGGTGCAACCATAAACAACTTAAAAGAACTCAATTCTTTATTTCTGAAACAACTTTTTTTTGTTGGAGTTGGAAACATGATTCAGATATTTGTCTTTTTGAAATTTTCAGTTTGTGTCTTTAGAATGCAGACAAAATGGTACGATGTGTTGGCAATACTGTTGTTAATCAGAATTAGAGACTATTCACATAGAAACTCCTACATTCCCTATGTTAACCGTTAGTTGAATATATTATCAGGAAGCTAACACTTATTTACTGATGTAAAAAAAATCTTACATTTCTGTTTTATAAGACATGCCAACAACACATACTTTTGCTCATTTAGCCCAAATCGATTAGTTTTTATAAATTGAAATGTTATTTTTTTACAAGTAATTAGAAGTTTCCAAATATACTAAATATATTTCTCAATGATATTCTTTAAAAAGATAAAGTTTCGAAATACGATTCAGCAAAGGTAAAACATACATTTATTGAATTTACAAGATTTCGCCAAAATTACTTTGAATAAGGCGAAAACTCAAATTTAGTATAAAAGTATTGCTTTATTAGAACTACGTATCAAGAAATAAATATATTATTTCCAATGTATGAACAAATTCGTTAGGATGTTAACATAATACGCGATAAAAGGTTTTTAATTTATCTTATCCCAAAGAAGTTTAAAGAAATTGAAGCAATTGTGTTAAAGCTAAAAGAATAGTACGAAACTAATAATTGGTGAAAATAGAATAAATAATTGCTAACGTAAGATTATCAGAAAGGATGAAATTATAGTTTTCTTTCATATGCAAACAATTTAAACTCAATCTGAATAGAAAAATCAGTTTACAAATATACTTGGATTAACTTGAATCTCATTTATTTGAGGAGTGTATAAAAGTAAATTTAGTCTTGATTTTGATAGTAGGATAGAAGAAATAATAATTTACGCTCGCTGACTTAATTGCATTTCATCACGTAGGAAACATATTTGCAGAACTTGCCAGAGTCATCCCTGGTTTAGGAGGAAAAGAGATATAAATCGTAAAACATTCCATAGTGTTATATGTCACAATGAAAGTAATTTTTCGAAGCAATCGAGTCTGCACTAAAATAAGTACAATTTAATACAGCAATTTTATTGGTGGCATAAGCATTTGGAGACCTCCTTTGAACAAAAATTAACACAAGCAGGTGTTCATAAGTATACTCGCTCAAATAGCGACATACAAACATAATGCATTTGCATTCAGAGAATGGAATAATCTATTAAATAATTAAGGAAGATCATATTTATATTTTTTTAAAAATAACTCAGAAACACTGTAATGATTTTTAGGAGATCCTAGAAGAGAGCGTTCCTCGCAATATAAGCTAGAAAATATTGCGAATAGCATCACCTAGAGACGTCAGTAATGCTATAATAAAATGCTGGATTCAATTCCCAATGCCACCAAAAGCTTACAAAGTACGTATATGGGTTCGTTAAATCTTTGTAATCGAAAGTCCTGTGGTCGATCGTTGAGCAGTTACCATAGATGTAATGGTCTGGAGAAAATTTCCTCCCCTCCAGATCAAGGTCAAAAGTAAGGGAGTGGATCATCTGGTGCTAACATCTATCGGAGAAGTCTTAGAGCAAAACGTAATTGAATATTCGTGGTACTCTGGTTAAAGATATACCCTTCTGACTTAATCTCACATAGCCGTCGATTAGCAAACTTGGCTTCTCGACAATGATGGATCCATGTGTCATAAGTAACAACAACAGTATCAAAAGAAAGCGTCAAAGGAAACAGCACAACATATCATAACAAGGCAGAAGTAAACAGCTGCGCATAAAGATACATTTGTGATGCATCCATGACAATTACTTCTTAGAAAGCAGAGTTTACATTATTTTTTTATCGTATATAATCATTCTTTAGTATTGTTGTTGTTGTTGTTGCTTATCCTCCATGTCTGACGGAGTCAGACTAGATCCACGAGTTCGTTGACTGTAAGGAAGTCGAAGACTAAAAGAGGATTGCTAAAGAGATCCTCCCTAGAGAGACCCATGCAATCCAAAAGATGCTCAGGAGAAGCCTGATGATTTTGGCCCTTGGTGCAGGTGACGAAAGTTTTCCTGCCCTCGTTGAAAGTGAGGCACTTAATATGTCCGCTAGCAAGTCTTGAGAGAACAGTCCGGGTACGTCTGTCACACGAGAGGTCAAGGGACAAACCCGGTTTTGATCCCTTGTACCAATTATGGGTGGGGGTGTTTTCCACTCCTCCGAGATTTTATTATTCTTTAGTATAGAAATGACAATTCAATAATGAGAAAGATCGTTGTTGAATAATAATTTTTTCATAGATATTAAAATTGTACCATTTTAAACCCTCTGAAAAGGAAAACTTATTTCATTTTTCTCCATTACCACTGCCAGAAACATGCGCAGTTATGCAGTGTATCGAGAGGAAAAGAAGAGGCACGTTTTCCATTCTAATAGCTTAATTTTACAAAACTAACATAATCAGTATTAAGGATATTCTATTGAATTCCAAATCCAAGGGTTTAGCTTTAGTGATAGCAGCACACTGCAAAGAAACATACTTGAGAAAACTGCATCACCTTATTCATGGAAAACTTTTAGAGTCAAGAGTTTCAGTGAATGAGATGGCGAATTTTTCTTTGACTTTATAGTAATAATGGCTTAAGCTCAAGGTTTGAGGTAAATGCTAATTGCCATCTCAAAATAATGTGAAAAAATTTGCACCGGTATTGGCAACATTACTTAGATTAGATTACACACAGTAATACAAAGTTTAAATAAAATTTCAAAGGGTTTTGTTTCTTGTGATATGCTATTCACTTACAAAAATCACTTAAATGAATTTAAAGTAAACTTTAATTCTTATATATTAAAATATTTATTTTGGAAGAAGTATTCTTTAAGCAGAATATAAAGCATTTTGCTTAGTAGCTATGATACTCAACCTGCGAACTTTGCCAATTTAAAATGTTTACAATAAAACTGAATAAATGTGACTGAAAAACTAACGAAAATTTATTGCAATAAATAACTATACAAAAGAATAAAATATATATAATATTAATAATATTATTTAAAATATCTGAGGATATTTTTGCTTGCATTTTTTAACAAATACGGTAGAATCTAAAAGATTGTTGAAAACCAAGGCATTAAAAAAACATTTTCAACATTTCCTTTAAAAAGCATATTGGTAAAAAGAATAAAATAGAAAATACATTTTTTTTAGGAAAACTATAAAAAACTGAATATTATACAGTAGAATGACTGTTTCCCTGTTTTTTTGTGTGTGTTGATTATAATCATTTTTTAGCTTTAGTCCGTTATTTAAAGTAATCAAACAATATAAATTCGTTATTCTATGTATTGAAGTAAAAATGAGGAAGTAGAGCAAAAATATTTCTGAAATAAAATTTTTAATCATTGAGATTTCAAAAGGAATATGTTCTTCAAAAGACGCAGTTATTATACTTTAAAATTTCTAACATTCAGGCTTATGCATAACTTTATGAGAAATGTTTGCTGTGAATTATACTTGCTGCAGGTTAAAACGATTAAATTTGTTCTCTATATTTAAATGCCTGGAAGAACTTTTAAATTCTATAATTCTTGAACATACTTTCCCTGTCTTTATTTTAATAAAAATAAGACCTGAATGTATAGAAGTAAGGTACCACCAAGTTGATTCAAGAGAACCATAACCTTTATCAGCTGTGGTGTAAGAAGCAAATTTCGTTAAAAGCCGCGAGATTTTACGGTCTTTTTATGAATTCAGTAAGGTTTGGACTCATCAAATTAATAAAGAGATTTTACTAGGGCGTAAAATTTATGGTATTTTAAACTGCAACCTCCATGTTTTATTGAGAACCTCTCTGCTCGTGTGCTTGAAGGCCAGGACATTCTTATCCTAGCAGTTTATTAAATGAGTCCTCCCTCTTTTATGACAGCAAACCGTCTACCATTTGCTGGAAGCATTGGATAAAGCTTTAAAAATATGATTCCATGGAAATGCATGAGTGAATTCCTTCGAGCAGCAAAATTTAATAAGCTGTGATAGGAGAGTAAAGTCGGCTCTAAATGAAAAGAAAATGGGACTTCACTACTCGTAAGGACGATTAAAGAGTAAAGCGATTTAATCTGTTTTCGATTAAATCACTTTAATCTTTAATCCTCCTAGGGTGGAGTGAAGGCCTTTTGCTTCTCATTTAAATTAAAGACTGTAGAATCATTTAACATAACCTGTAAATCCACATGAATTGCATAAGTATCATATATAAATTATACATACTAAAATTATTATTTACACATACTAAAATGTGTAAATTCTATCGATATGAAAATGCATTTTGTAGTGTGTTAATTATATTTGAGTGTATAATTGTAATGCATTTGTAGATTCCTACGCACAAAGAACATAAAATAACTAAAGAAGTTACAATTGAAATAAAGTTTAATATGATTTCATCTGAATTTATTAAATTAATTAGTTTAATTTATTAAAAGCATATATTCCTTAAATAAAATTATTAAATTAAAGTAACTTTGAAAATGCTTTAAAATTATTTTTGTCTTAACACAGTTTTTCAAATAAACTATTTAAATGACATGTTATTATCAACTTGTAAAGATTAAAAACGTAATTTTATTACTTTTGGTTACAAAATGGAATTTAACTTGATATATATAATTTTAGATTAAGTGTATTGAAATAAAATTTGAATAATGAGCTGGGAAATAAATTAAAGTTAAAATTCTCTCAAGGGATTTTTCAACCCAATGAATGTCAAATTATACAATTTTATAGCTAATAAATTGTTTCGCAGAGCAACTCAAAACAAATCAAACGACTTGAATAAGTTGGTTTAAGATAACTCTACAAAATATGAAACAGTATAAAAATTTTGAACAATGTGTAAAATAAATTAAATGAAGAATTTGAGTGGTTCAAAAATTGTTATTTCTTTATAGTACACACACACACAAATTAATTTAATTAAATATTTTATTTTCTGAATCTCACTTTCATTTGGCTTATATTTATTGACTTGAATGTATTGCTTTCATTGTTTTTCAATGAAATTCTTTGAAACAAAATGCTTAATTTTTCTTAATTGGGCACTTAATCTTACTATATTAAGTGCCAAATTTAGAAAGCGTAACATTTTTTTCAAAATTATATTAATTATATCCAGGAAATTTATCGAATTTTGCTCGTTTATTAGGACTATCAGTAAAGAAACGAGATTTACCATGCAGTTTAATCTTAAAGTACATTATTTTATTCAAAATAAGGTGTTAGAAATAAGACACTTATCAATTGTTTTCTAGCGTGGAATATTTTACTTGCAATTTATTTATTAACTTTATTAATTACTGATAAGTTCAACTGGAAGATTATTAATTTCTATGTATTGATTTTCCATCTAAATTTTTATAATAAAATATTTATTTACAATTTCAGAAATGATTTATGTCTAGAAAATTTGTAATTTATGAGGAAATTTGTAATATGTTATTGGAAAATAAAATTTTAATAATTAAAATTAATTTATAAATAATAACTAATAGTAAATATTTTATTATTGTTTACTTTATTTTATGTTTTATATTTTTATAAATCTTTCCAGGGCATTTAATAGTATTTTAAGAGTTGTACTGCATCATTACAAAAATTGCAGTATTTGTTGCAGTTTGTGTATTTAAATATAGTAACTTATTCATAGAATTAAGAAAATGAAATATTTCTGAGTGTTATTTCCCCTTAAGATTTTATTATTGAAATTTATCTCCGTTTTTGACTAAATACAAAATATTTTCTCAGAGTTTTAAATCTTTACATGAGATTAAATCCGTATATTACAATCAAATTTCGTACTTTCTTGTGACAGAGTATTGTTTTTATCAATACAAATGCAAGTTTCACAAACTATTTAAGTTTAACATTTAAAATTTCACAACTCATCGCTAACTCTACAGATTTTGTTTGCTTTTAAGACAGCTTACAGATGTCGACGAACTGAATTGCATAAATAGATTCCAATATTCTTAAATTGAAAACAAATTAATGAAGTGAATTGATATATAATAAGCAAATCTATTGAACATGGAATTCATTTTCATTTAATTAATTATAAAGTAATTATTTCTTTTATTCCGGTTGAGATCAAGCTACATAATTGGGGAACTAGAAAAGCAAATCCCTCAAACTGGCGATCTTTGTGACATTTGTTCGTAACCAAACTTATTGCTTGTCTTGGAAACGGGAAATTTCCCAAGTTCACTGAATTGAAACGCTGAAGAAAAAAGTTCAAACACTGTTGTCATTTAAAAAAAAAGACATGCTTAAATGTGCTAATTGATGTAAAGCACCAAAAAAACCAAAGCTGGCAAAAAAAATAATAAAAAAATCTGATAAGCAACAAAAACTCAATTTGGCAGCACCAAAAGGAAAACCAGCAACATTATAATCAAACAGAAAAAAATCAGATTTGGCAAGAAATCACTAGAGGGATACATCGTACTTATACTTTCAATGGTAAAAAATATCTATGACGCCAGATAACGTTTCATCTGTCACACATCATTCATTACGCCGTTGTAAATCCTACTTGCCGACAAATTTAGTGCCTACCTTTATATACCATTCTTCGGACGACAGCCAACAGGGCGAAGTTCACTATCGAATGTCTGAGAATAGTATCGAAGTTCATTTTGTTAATAAAACGATTTTTTACAAATGGAGCAAAGCATCGGTTTCAGAAGTCGTTTTCCACTGATTAAAGCCATTAACACGTTGACAATAGAACAGAAAAAAATGTAGAATGTAAAAGACAAGTCAAAACACCACTTTATGACTAGATTATATTGGCAAGGACAATTGGCACAGGTGCCGTATAATCCATGGTTACAAATTCTGAGTTATTTTGGCGACGACGAATAGTTGCCAAGATGACGCCATTGTGATGTTATGCCACGCGAATATGTTGTAATTGTGACGTAATAGAATCGTTTATGAAAAACTTTACATATTTAAATATTAAATTTAAACCTGATAAATAAAGAGCGTGAATATATATTATTGAAATAAAATAACCTTTAAAAATAATGAAACATTAGAACAGAAAGTGAAACATTAGAAAATACAAATATTTTTTTTATTCGTATTCGTTTCCGAAAATACTTCGGAAACGAATGCGAATAAGGAAAATATGGGTACTTCTAAAAATTTAAATATCAGTTTAAAGAAAATCAGAATATGAATTTTAACGAATATTCCAGAAGAACCTGAACACAAATAATAATGAAAAATAAAGCAACATTTGTAAAAGAATAAATATAAATTATTAAGTGCAAATTAAACTGTTAAATAGAATATCTTTAAGAAATTAAATACAGAAACAATAATTTTAAAAATGTATACACAAATTACACAGTATTTTATAGTAATAATATAAATTACAAGAATGCCATACATAAACTAAAGAAAGAATGTGTCGACACAATTTTAAACAGAAATTTTAAATTCAATTTAAATTTTTAAAGTAATGAAAAAGAGCAATGCAACCTGGTATTTAAGTACCCAAAATGTCAAGCAAATTGTAAAACACACTTAAAAAAATCTTATGAAGTAACTCGCAAAAATTTCTAGTAAAATGCTGAAATGGAACAAAATGTTCTAAATTTCGTCGCGATGACGTAAACACTAGGGTTGTTAAAATTGAATTTTCTTCTTAACTCTTATTGGTGTTCATCTGCCTGACGTAATAATAATCAGGTTACCAGATACAAATGAATATCCGCCAAAAAATCACCAATTTCAGAATTTGGCGCATGGATTATACGGCATCTGTGCCGGACAATTTAAAATTTTAAAAATTTCATTAATAGAATTTTAATTAATATATGTAAGCAATCTCTTTTAAATCTTAAGACTAATGAGTCGCTTAAGCCAGCATTGAGTTTTTATATTTACTTCTATAATTCATATTATGTTTATATATGGAGAAGGTTATAAACAACAATAAAAATAACATTTGAATAATAAAACAATATATTAATTTCTCGTATTTTTTTCTATTTAATTTGAAACTCATTTTTATGTTTGGTGTTGACAAATTAAATGAAAGTCTGATTGTAATCCATTCTTGTTATTGTAATATGATGTAATATTGTACTGAATAAACTCTTTAGTGGAAACGAAGTATTATATCTATATTCTTTTCACTTTGTAATATTGCCAAAATTTAAAGTTTCTTTTTTACGTGCCAACTTTGCTTTGGCAATCAAAATTTTACTTATCTTTATGGAAAAGAAGTCGCGGTTAAATATGTTATTAAAAGTTGCAAATATTTTTATTTAATTAAAAAATAAATGTTTCCATTATAAACATAAATTATTTTGAAACCTGATTTATGGTATTTTTAACTATAATTTTCAGAATTATTTACATAAACTTCGAGTACTTTCAAATGTTTAGGTGTAAGTATGATATCCCCTTCAAGTGATTTCTCGCCAAATTTACCGTCCTTTGTTTTGACTATCCTGTTGCCAATTTAAGTTTTTATTATTTTTCAGAATTTTTTGTTGTCAGATTTGGTTTTACTCGTCTTACATCATTTTTACGTCATATATATTGTTCTTTACAGTGGCAACAGCATTTGAAGTTTTCGTTTTACTTTCAATTCGAACTTTTTTTCTACATTTGTTGTTGTGTTTCATTGTCTATTGCATCAAAACATCGTAAACTGTTCTTTTTTCAAATTTCTTTTTGTTTATTTGCATCTTTTTTATTTTGTTTATTTTTTATATATTTATTATTATATTTTTCTTTTATATTTTCCATAATATCACCGAGCATATTCGACATGTCAGCTTGACGTCATATCAAGTAAGTCAATGTTATTTACTTATCTCTTTGGAACAAGTTCAGTATCCCCATACACTGATTTCTCGCCAAATCTGGTAACCGTTGTTTACGTTGTAGTGTTGCTGATTACAGCTTTTGTTTTCATTGTTTTGTTGCCAAATTTAGTTTTTGTTACTATTTTTATTTTTTTGTTGCCAGATTCCGTATTTCTCGTGTTTTAAATAATTTTTACGTTATAAATGTGCTTTTTTTAGTGGCAATAGCTTAATTAGTTTCACTTCTAGAACTTTCCAGAAATTTCTTTACGAATTGTTCTACGTTTTAATTGCTAGTCATTTTAATTTCGTTTACATTTGCTGACGGAATTAGTGGATTTCCCGCTCTTGTGTTTCGTTGTCTCCAGTGTCCAATTATCGTAAATTTTTTCTTTTTTACTATTTCTTTTTCATTATTATTTTTATTTGGTTTAATTTTAATATAAATTTTTTTATTAAATGATATATTATATTTTATGTATTTAAAACCGTTTAATATTCTTTTTTCCTTATTTCGTTTTCTTAATTTATTATCATCTTTTTATTGTTTTAATTACTTTATTTTTTGTTTTAATTTAAAATGTCTCATATTCAAAATGTTGTTGAAAAATATCAACAAATTATTTTACCAAAAATTAAAGATAATAATGATGGATTATTGCTCAGGATTCCAAATTATTAATTAATTTAGGATTCCCAAATATAAATTAATTTTTAACGGAAATTGGATTTGGAGAAGGTGTAATTATTTTATTTAAATTCTATTGCTCACATGTATTTTTTTTATTGTATTCTTGTTTCATTTTTATTTACTTAAATTTAAAAAATATTTTATTCATGTTTTTTTTTTTAAAATTTAAAAATGTATATATTTGAAAAATAAGTTTTTGCATGCTTTTTTAAATTTTATAAAGTGTATATATTTAGAAAAATATTTTTGCATGCTTTTTTTGTAAAATTAGATAATTGTTTTTACTGAAATGTGACACTGGTGACAAACGAATAAAATGTCGAAATAAATATACCAATCGGCATGTCAGCTTAACTTCATATCAAGTAAGTCCATTATTTATATTTATTTCCCTTTTTAAATTTTCTGAAATACTTATTTTTCGATCGAATTTAGGGAAATTTCCCGTTTAAATAAACGTGCGGCTAGCTTGGCAACTTGGCGACAAAAAATTCGCCGCGTCGCCAAGTGTATGGGGATACTGAACTTGTTCCATCTCTTTTACTGGTTGTTTTGAAGATAAGGCAAACCCAAGAAAAAAATGTTTTCATTCATTTTTTTGCAATACTTTTTTAAATTTTGTATACTATTATGTGATTTAAAATTTTCTAAAATGCGTATTTTTGGAGCTTAGGGAAAATTCCCACGTTAAAAAATATGCTCTTAACTCGGCGACGAATAAAAATTGCCATGGATGCCGATAGGGGGATATCCTACTAGTTCCAGTGTTTATTATTCCGCCTCGATGGAAAAATTTCAATCGCCATTTTTATCAATGACTTCAATAAAAACTTTTATACGGCAAGATTATGATATCATGAGAAAAAGAAAATGTACCAAACATACCGTCCATTTTACTTTTTTGAAATCCTGAAGCTTCCTCATCAGTGCAGATGAGAAACGTGATTAATTTAAATTTAATCACAAGGGAGCTCTTCGAATTACCTCCTCTAAACTGCAAGTAATCACTCTTCGTTGAAGTTAAGAGAATTATCGAAATTTTCCATTACTATTAAATGTTGGTCAAATTCTTCCTTTTTTAAACAGGATATTTGATAAATAATACCTGATGCCATTTTAGCTTTTTATGAATAACCCAACCAAATACTATCATCTGCATGATATACAAACTCATGAATTAAAAATACAAAGGATGAACAAAAAGATAAATTTCAAAGTAGAAGTGCAAATAAATTTTGAGACACAAGTACTAGTTGAATAACGAATCGTATATATTTTGGAATCACCCATTACCTTTGAGGCCTATTTGAATGAAAAGTGTTCTTCATTATCTTTAAAAAATAAGAATAATAACATATCTATAAAATCATGACAAACCTATCATGGTCAATCAAAAAGTACAAATAGAATTTTTAAAATATTTATTTACTAAACTACTTAAATAACATTTCCACTACTAAATTTGAAAATTTTGTAATATTGTTATTAATAATTATGTTTACAAGTTTAAAATTTCAATTTTCAAAACTTTACAAATAAAATGAATTATAAATTGCTACATGTAATATCGACACATGATATATTTGTAATTATTACTCTCGTTGATTGAATTATTTATTATCTTATTTAATGTTAACTGTCTTAATAATGTGCAAATTTTCAATTTAGAAATTAGAAATAATTAAGTTCAAATATATAAAAAGAAAATAGTTAAAGTGCTTAAGCAATACACCAGTGAAGTTATTGGGATATGTCGATACATATATAATAGTAAGAAAGTTTGAAATAAAAATATTAAACGAGAAGTATTCAATTTGCCAATTGATACTTCAAGTAACCTCGTTGCTTGAATTGGTTATTATCCAATCAATTATTTTAGGATAATCATGTTTACCTTAATGATGAGTAGATTTTTTTTATTTCAGACAATAACACACGGTTGATTTCAAATATATAAAATTTAGATAAGTTGTCAATTTTAGATAAGTAGAAGTATTGTGACGTGTCAAAATATGAGCACAGGTGCCGCATAATCCATGATTCCAAATTCTTAATATCTTTCACGATGAAGAATTGTTGCCAAGATGACGTATTGTGACGTGCTCGATGAGGTAAACACTAGGGTTACCTAAATAGAACTTTCTGTATAATTCTTATAGGTCTCCATATGTATGATGTAACAAAAACATGGTTACCAGATACACGAGAAAATCCTGCAAAAAATCGCCAATCTCAGAATTTGGTGCATGGATTATATGGCACCTGTGCCAAAACATGTAACAGTAAACAAGATTTTCATATAATTGAAAGCTAATTTGGAATGACTAATTCTCTGCTCATATTATATGCGATTATGTTTATTGTACTCTCTCTCATTCTCAATGGTAAATTTTCATTTCAAGCAATAAGAAACAATTTGCTCTGCAAATGTATAGAAAGTTTAAATTTTGTAAATTACACACAAGTGAATTTAAAAGAGCATACAATATTTAAAAGGAAGCAAGTTAAGAAAGAAAATGATGAATTGTTTTATAAACCATAAAATGGTTATTTCTTTCGATCCAGTTGAGATCATTATTACGTCACTTGATTATAATTCTTATTATTATAACATATGCTTGAAACCAGATGACATTTCATGTACGTCACACATAATTCATGACAACATCCTATTGAGACGGCGTCGTACAGTTTGGTTTGGTTTGGTTTGTTTGTCGCTCAACGGTCATTTTTTGCACACGAGGGCTAATTAGACCGGGACTTACGGCTTAAAATGGATTCCGAACCCCTACAATAATCCATACCCAAGGTGGGATTCAAACCCACGAACTGTTGAACCGAAGGCAAGAGCGCTAACCATTCGGCTGCCAGCTCGGCGACGGCATCGTACGTCTGACCTGTCGATGAATTTACTGCTTGCTTCAAATCACATTCTTCGAGAGGCAGCAAACAAGCAAAGTTCACCTTTGCGTGTCTGAGAATATTGTCGAAGTTCATTTTGTCAATTAAACGATTTCTGATATAGAAATCAAAGCCTTGAGAAGCCGTTTTCCATTGATTCAAGCCATTTATACTTTGACAATAAAACAGAAAAAAAGCAAAATGTAAAAGACAACGCTAAATATCCATTTCATGGTTAAATTAAACTGGCAAGGACAATTTAAATTTTAAAAATTTAATTAATTAGTATAATTTTAAATTAATAATTGCAATATTTGTAATGAATCCCTTTTAGATCTGAAGACAAATTCCTTGCTTATGCTAACATTTTTTTCTCCTTCGAGATGAGTTTCAGATACGAATCGCTGAATTTTATGCAATTAAAGAAGGCAGTGAATAAAATAATAAAATGAGGTTAACATACTCTTACATGATGTCCATGGGGTGCAACGAGTTGAAAGTCATCTGCAGATGGGCAGGGCCTGAGGATGCAGAGCCTGGTTTCATTCTTCAGTTCACACTCGGGATTGTTATTTGATATGCGAGATGATATGCCTATTCCACAGGTAGTAGAGCACGGAGACCATTCGTTGGTGTAAGGCTGGCAGTGCTTCTTCCTGTCTGATTTTTAAACTAAATTAGCCCAACGTACCCAACATGAATTAATGAAGGAAATTTATGATTCTTACAAATATATAAATGAGAGAATTAAATAATACACATAAAACAAAGAATAATTCACGTTATTACGAAGCGATTATTTTGATTCTTGGCGATATTTCTTCCGCCAAGCTGATGGTGACGTTAGTATCAGTATTTTGTCAGCAACTGTAAAAGGTAAAAAACTTTCGAGTTTTGATCGATTGCAAATATATGAGAAAAAAGGAAACAAGAGGTGGTGTTTTTAAATCACTAACCATAATGTATAAGAATAGTATAAGAATAGAATAAACATAATAACCCATAAATTGTGTGTGTATGTGTTCTCAAAATAAAATTAATAAATAGATATAATGAAAAACTATAAAAATGATTTACCAGAAATTTTTTTACGTAATTATAAAACAATGAACAAGAATCTCATATATATATATATATATATATATATATATATATATATATATATATATATATATATATATATATATATATATATATATATATATATATATATATATATATATATTATGAAAAATATTATTTCTACAGTTAGGATAATTGTTTTCAAAAGTCCCAATATACTTTATTGTTCAGAAATAAGTTATAACGAAAAATTTACAATAAGATGTGTGTAGATCAGTTAATTCCCTTAAATTTATGAATTGTAAAAAATAAAAATTTAAAATACTCATTTGAAATTTTATAAAAAGAATAATCCTTTATCAGAAAAATTAATTTAAATCACGACAGCATGAATTAAAAGTAAAAAAATGTATGTCGAAATGCATTCCTGTTCTCAATAGCATTACATTTCTATCAGCAGTAACATGGGCAATATGAATTAAGGATAAAAGAAACCATTCCGAATGAGTCGATAAAAATAAATCCAAAAAGAAAGTTTTAGTGTTTTTGCAATAAACTATTCCTACTCTATCTATACGCGCCGAGGAAACTGCTTCAGACAAAAAAGAAACTTCCTTCAAACATGAGAACTATCATGTGTTAGTTGAAAAAAAATAATAGTATCGCACAATTGGAAGCTCTGGAAATCGGAGTTGGCAATAACGAATGACAGATACTGCGTTGATCTGTTACAACAAAGAGATAAAAAAGAAAAGAACTAGAAGTTTTCACTTGGTAAATTCTTCTTATCGTATCTCTCGTGTAACTTTGTTGAAAACCTGTATCTAGTAAAAAAAAATTTTAGTTTGGATATTTTTTTTTAGTTTATTGTACAGATAAAGGCCTCAAGGATATTTTTAACTAATGTTGGAAACTTTGTATTTTATTTCAAAATGTAGATACTGAGATTCGGTACAATATATACCAGAAGAAAGTTTTCCTTATAAGAGAAGCAAGTTATAAAAAGGAATTACTCTTTACTCTTTTTTAGTTTAAAATATAGCGATTTAAAAAGTCATTAAATTGAGATTTTGAAATTTTTTATTTTTCCTTCTGCTTTAAATTCAGAAAACCATTAAAAATAAGTGAATACTGATTTTATTATTTTGTGTAACACAAAATCTTAAGAACAAAGGAAGAAATAATGTTAAAAAATACAATATCTAAAAAAAGTATTTTTATTATAAGCAATGCGTATAATATGTAACTTAATAGATTCATTATTTTAGAGTAAAAAACATAAATTACTTACAATCTTAGAAACTACAATTACATACTTTACTTTTTATAATAATAAAAAAATGCAGAAGCATAACATGAAATAAAATGTTATAAGCATTTTTATTTTAAGAAAGTTTTAATTGGTAATTAATATTACTTGTGTTTTTCAAAATATGTCCAGGAAAAAAGAATTGTTCATATTTTAAAATTGTTATTCTTAATTACTTAGTTTACTTTGAATTTATAACTAAGCAATTGCTGTAAAAACTTTAATTTGACATGCATCATATTTTACACATTATTCCTTATTGAATTTCAGATTACTCTAATACATACAAAATTATTAAGTATAATCATCTGAAATTATCAGCTTATCATCAGATAATATAAAAGCATTGTGAGTGAACAATTTCGAAGCAGATTGATATTTATCAAAAATGTAATACAATAAAAAATTTTTTTCGGATAATGAATCAACAATCAATGAATGATTAGTGAAAACTTCTCACAGTAAAATATTTCAATAAGAAACTTTGTCTTATTGAATCTCTCAGAAGAAAACAGTAGAAAAGTTGAAATAAAGTTGTAAATTATTGAATTAGAAAGTCTATTGCAGTAAGAAACATTTTTCAGGACAGACAAACAATTTAAATTGACAAATAATGCTTATGATTTTAGGTTACATAAATAAGGCTTCAAAGACATTAAAATGGCAAAAATCTTAGAAGATTTTTTTCTTTTTAGTTTATAAACGTCGACACAGAGTGATTTTTTCCTTAAGGTTGTGTTGATCAAATCCTTCTCTGTAATTCATAATCAAATATCATGAATTATTGAATAATGATAACATTCATCAGTTTGGATTTACTTTCCTCACTAAAATAAATATTCGTTAACAATAATTGTAGTTAAACATTACCATACGTATATAATCAAGATATTCCATTAATTCATTTTTTTAGAATTAACCAACTTAGAATGAGCTACACGACAAGATATCGATATGGAAATCGCTATCAGACGTGGACCTTGCTCTAATAGCTGTCAAAAATTAGCTTGCTGAGTAGAGACATGTTTTTATCAAAGTTAATATACATATGATCTTCACATAAATGCTTATATGTATGTGATACTTATGAATAAGATTATCAATGATATTACATTATTTCATTTCATATTTCCTGTTGATCTTTAACAAATATGGGTAAAAGTTTACTTACGAGTACCCCAGGATTTTATGGTGGTTTTTTGACACCAAGATAGTCCCCTCCCCAAAAAAATTAAATAACTAAATGGCAAACCTAAAACTACGTAAATTACAGCACTAAAAATTCCAGGTTACTAAAAATCAAAGTTTATCATCAATTTTTTTGTCAAACCCAGCGGTACCCGTATCTACTCTGAATCCTAAATTTCACTATTGTAAATAAATTATTAACCTGGTTTTGTAACTCGTATTTATAATATAAATTGCATAGTTTAAGAAACATTCATAATATAAAAATGTACTTTATAATAGAGACAGTTTTGTACAATTTATCCTAATGATTTTAATTGTTAAGAATACCCAAAATCAGATAATCACACACTATTAATCAAAAATTTTAAAGTTAAGTTTACCAAATATTTATTTTTTTAAAAGGTTACAGGCAAAATAAGTGATTCTCTCTTGAAATAATAATTAATTACTGTTGTCAGATGTATTTCCAACTTTTCAAACCGTGAAATATATATATTTAATTC
This sequence comes from Latrodectus hesperus, assembly GCA_037975125.1. Lineage (NCBI taxonomy): Eukaryota > Metazoa > Arthropoda > Arachnida > Araneae > Theridiidae > Latrodectus > Latrodectus hesperus. Next base: position 21,675,987 of record CM075856.1, read on the forward strand.
AAGTTCTCCCCCAAATTTTACTTGTAAAAGAAATACAACAAATTGTGACATATGTTTGCGAAATTATACACATGTGAATTTTTAAAATGATACAGTTAAATGTAAATTAATATAAATTATATTTATCGAGCGAAATTTGCAAATTTTATTAATATTTGAACATTTTCTTCATATTTTTGGTTTTGATAATATATATTAGAGGGTGCCGTTTGTCAAAAATTGGCAATTTTTTATTGCTAAGCTTGTTTTCGTGCATGTTTGAAAAAAACAAGATGGAGCTTAAAACACGATAGACCAACCAGAAATAAATTAACATCACTAACATTATGGTGCCTTATTAGTGAGAAACTGATGGTCAATTCTAATGTTCGTTCTTGATTTACACCTCTTCAGTAATATGTTTAATAATTAATATTAAAGCGACTTTGGTTTTATTTTATAGTGCTTAGATTGTTTATTAGCATAGATAAAAGTAATTAACGGATATGAGTCATTTATAAGAAATTCCATTATTAAAGCATTTTATCGAACCTAGGACATTTTGCTCTGAATTCCGGTACCCTATCACTTAGTCACGATAAGACAATCATTTTTACTTGTTGGTATTTGTTAAAATTACTAATTTAATTTAAATTTTTACTTGTTGGTATTATTAAAATATCTCTACTGTTTCGCTGCGGAATTTTGATCGGTTATTATTAAGACGCAAGAAATAAAACCACAGCAAAAATATGCATTACCTATTATAAACAAACTTATAAAATATTATAAAAAAATCATAGATAGTTTAAATTTACTTCACTTAAAACTATTTTGCTTAAAAATTGCAAAAAATCCTTGATAATAAATTAAAATATCTCTACTGTTTCGGTGCGGAATTTCAATCGGTTATTATTAAGATGCAAGAAATAAAACTACAGCAAAAATATGCATTACCAATAATAAACAAACTTATAAAGTTTTATAAAAGAATCATAGATAGTTTAAACTTATTTCACTTAAAACTATTAATTATTTAAAGAGAAGAAACCAATGATAAAATTACGGAGATCTATCACAGAAAGAATTATCACAGAAATTATTTGAATGTAGTAATATAAATAAATAGTATAAGGTAACTACAATAAAGTTCTTGATAATTTTATGACCAAATTGAAAATCATTTACAGAAAGTGTTGTCTATTGTAAGTTCTTAAAGTAATTTTCATAAACATCTATCTTCCACAGTCTTTATCTTCATCTTTGCAACCCTTGCAGTCAAACATTGGAACAATGGACACAAAGATATCCATGAGAGTTTGGCGCAAGTCCATTTTATTGACCAGAATTTCACAACCTGTGTTTTTGAAACTCAGGCCTTCCAATGCACAACGTTGTTCCCAAACGCTTCACATATTATGTGATTTCATGAAGTTGCTGGTAAGTCTACTTTGTGTGAAGTCATAATAAATAAAAAACACCTAATGAACTTTTAGCACATTCCCATTTGTTTCAGCTACTGTTCGACTTTCGTTTGTTTAAAATGTATGGTTGACCTGTTTTTATAAGATTGGAATTTTATTTTCGTATAACAATTTCTTAAAAGACCTGGTGTAATAGTTTGCATGCATACTCTCACGCCAAACAAGGGCACAACTAAAAGGTCAAGAACTTCATTGGTTAACTTATGTTTTTAAGTGCTTTTACAAGTGCTTAAGTACCTTCCATCAGTGTGGAGTCACAAAGCCACTCTCGACAGCAAGACCCGTGCATCTTCACCAGTTGGGGATGATGACATTTAGATGAAGGTCGAACATTTTCATGCGGACACAGAGACACACACCCATATGTTCCATTCTGGCAGGTACACTGGGTCCTGCAGTCCAGTTTGAAAGTTTCTCCGTCTCTGTAGCTAGACTGGCCAACATGACATCCCTGTCCCCTTCTCACTGAAATTTGAAACATGGTTTCATGAACAAAAACATCTTCACATCAATCACATTCAAAACACATGCATGACAAATGTTAATCTTTATACATTTTTTAAAAGAATTTTATACATTTTTATATTTTAATGGATAATGTATATATTTTTTCAATTTTAATATAACCTGATTAAAAAAGTCACTGTTAATGTATATAAAATTCTTTAAATTTAAATTGATAACTCTATAGTTCATAATCACACAGAATTCATATTCGAAACAGATACATGACAAATGTTAATCTTTTTTTATATTTTAACAGAATTTTTATGCATTTTTATTGTTTAATGCAAAATGTATACTTTTTTTCAATTTTAGCAGGACCTAATTAAAAAATCCCTGTTAATATATAGTTATTTAAATTTAAATTGATATCTCTAAGGTTTAAACTCAAATTTGAAGTTTACAGTAAAAAATAATGAATTTATGAAGAGGTATAAAACAAATAAAATTTACATTAATTGATAGAGATACCAAATCATACTATTAATTTTAAATAGCATGAAATGTTAATATAAGATTTTTATCCAAAACACTAATTTTCGCATACATTTTAATGATATAAGCATTTTACTTGAAACAATTGTTTACCGGAAATTCATTCTTTAACTTCAGGTTTCATAATCAATTTTTTAAAATTTTCCTTATTATTGTTTTTATGGCATTCTACAATATAACAAAATAGTTGGTGATTATTTTAAAAAAGTATTTTGCTTTGGAGTTAATAAAATTTTATATAATGGCGCTTAATAATTACATCTTTAGTATAAACAAATCAAAACTGAACAAAATCAGTAATTTACTGAAAACAATTTTTGATTTATATTGAAAATTAAATATTTTAAACAATGAAAAATGTTTATATCACACAATTTTTATTAAATAAAATTACTTTCTTTCAAACCTTCAAAATGAAAGGTCGTGGACAGATATTTTATTTAAAAATGTGTATATGTAACTTAATAGTATAAATGATATACTTCAATTAAAATTAATCGAATATTTTTAATTTTATAAAATATAAGCTGACCAAAATAAGCCTAAAATATGGAAGTATTAATTAAATACATTATAATACCACGCACACATTAATTGCAAATCGTGTGCTTATGATTGATATTTTATAAATTTTATCTTAAACTTCTTTCAAACCTGCGTTATTATTACTTGACTATTATTTGTTTATTAATACTATTTGGAACTTTATTTTTCGTTGTATTTATGTAATCATTCATCATAATTTTTGATTTTTCATCGTATCATATTAGATGATGTGCAGGTAAAATTATGTATATAAACATGTGTTATTTACATAAATAATTTTAAGTATTCATCAGATTTTTCTTATATGCGAACTTAGTAAAATATTACCTATTTATTTTTCTTATATCATTCAATGCATATATTTACTTAGAGTTTCAACAATCCCAATTTTATGTATAAAACCCAGTGATCATACCTGTATACTCAAAAATCGTAAAATTTCTGCCTGTATCAGTTAACTTCAAAACAATTCACAGTTTCGAATGCATTAAACTGAATTTTTTCTCTTTTGACAAAATAATATAAATCTAATGAAACACTTTCTTCAAATTTTTTCTTTAATTTTAATCAGTGTGTAATTTAGTAACATGTTGCCCCTGGTTAACTGCAAAGAGACATTTTAAAGATTTTGTAATATTTACATTGAAGGATTTCTGTACATTTCTAAAACATGCTAACAACGAGTCACAAAATTAAAATGTTAAATAAATATTTTAAGATAATAAAATTTTTCAGGACACTTACGTGGATAAAGGAGAATAGTTATAAAAAGAACTTTGTAAGTGAAAAATACACTGCTCATGGAACCTTTAATGAAAATAATTGTTTGATGTTTTCATTGTTATTTCTAAGAACATGCATAAAAGTAAAAAAAAAGTATTATTGATAAACTACTTTAAAACTAAAAATAGTTTTATTTATTTATAAATAACGTAAATATTTTCTTAATGTATAAATAAGTAAAGCTATTTTAACAAATAAAGGATAACAATAAATAATGACATAAAATAAAAGAGTTAATTTCTTCATTTTCATTATAGAATTTCTTAAATATTTTGAAAAGTTCCCATAATTAGCATTCTTATTTTTTTAATAAAATTTAAATCAAAATTCTTCTTTTTTACTACTTATTTTACTTAGATTTCATTTATATGTGATTACAATGTATTCGATGGTATTATTCTGATTTTGTCAGTAATATAACGAACAGTTTTGTCATAGACTGAATCTTTCTTTTTGATAAAATAATCATGGGTAAATAATATCAAACATTCTGATTATGTATTCATAGTTTGCTCCAAAAAATTTTCAAAAAGTTTTTGAACAACTTCAAAATCATTTTAATCATTAAAACTATTGATTCAAATATGTTTAAGATTGTAACAAGCATTTAATAAAATGATGTTACAACAAAACATATTGCGCCATAGTAGCCTAGTGATTTCGTCTCGAAATGTACGGTTCGACTCCCAATGGCGCCAAAGACCCACAGAGTACATGCGATACACGGGCTTGTTAAATCTGTGGAATCAAATGTCCTGCTGTCAGTCGTTGAGCAGTTACCATAGGTGCAATGGTCTTGAGAAAATGTTTTCCTAGATAATTGTCAAATTTTAGCGAGTGGATTCTCTAGTGGTGCCATCTATCGGAGAAGTTAAGAGCAAAGTCGTACTTTTATCTTCATAAAAACAAATTGTTGATTTCAAAATATTGAGTTTTTGTGAGAAATGAATTCATTACAACTTTAACGGAGAAATTGAAAATCACATTCGAATCCACACTAATATTTCAATTTTTCGGTAGTAATGGTAGACAATTGAAACATTTTCATCATGGTGATCTGATTAAACGAAACACGCAACCTACTGACTTACATTCGCGTAGCTTACCGCATAGCAAACTTGGTTTGTCCAAGTGCCATAAGTAGCAACATAACAACAACACTAAATTATAAACGTCAGAAATTAAAGAATTTCGCGAAACGGTTAACCTTATTAAATTTTATTAGAACGTCATGTGACTTAAAATTTGGATTGAAATTCATTAATATATTTCCGAAATATCTATTATAAGATATTTATTTTACAAGGAATAATGCACACATTGTATTCAATGTCATCCTACTTTACTGCGGAAAATAAGACTAATTTGCATTTGTTCGGACAGAATATTATAAGAATTTCGATAAAAAGCCTAATGAGTTCTAAAAATCTCAATAATGTACTTTTTACAGTTCCACGTTTTACTTTTAACATTTTTGCCAGTTTAAAGTATGTTTGCGGTAATAATATTCTCCTTGAATGTCATTGATAACGGAAAATCGAAATATTTCTGTTACCAAATAAAAATGGTTTTCTTTTTCTCTTGTTTAAGCTATGATGACTCCAATTTTTACTAAAATTCGATATTGAAAGGTTCCTAATTTTTTTTATTTATACAATACATACTTTTTCAACAAATGATCAAAATATTCGACTTGAAAATTATTACAACAAGAGAATTTAAATTTTGTTGTGGTACCAAATGATAAATTGATCTTTGTTTTTTTTATGTCAAATCAATAACGATTCATTTTTTACAAAAATTTAGCATTTAAAATCCCACATAAGTTTTATAGTGAATACATAGTTTATTTTCAACAAGTGAACAGGAGATTTTTATTGAATATCTTTACTACAGAATAGTTGAAGCATTTCAAAATTGAATGAAAAAAATACATTTTTGTTTTTATTATTTAAACCACAAAAAGAACTCAATTTTTACTAAAACTTGATGATGAAAAAGAAAAAAAAACAATATGTTTCATTAAAAAATTGAATATTTCTTTTAATAACGAAACTGTTCTCCTTAAATTTCACTACTACCAGAAAATTGAAATATTATTGAGTTTTCGAATAATAAAATCATTTTAGATCTTCTAGTTAAAACCCTAATGAGTACACACATATCGTTTTTCACAAAATATCGATATTGGAAACCTCACAAATTGCTTAATTATGAAAATCTATAGCTTTATTTTCAATAATTTAACAGATTTTTTTGATTATTTTAACTACCGAAAATTTTAAATGTTACTGATTTGCAAAATACTAATGTTTCAATTTTTATTATTTAAATCACGATGAAAATTCAATTTATAATGAAATTCGATTTTGGAATACCAACAATTTATTTTATTATAAAACTGAATACCTTTTTTTTAATAGGTGAAAAAGTTATTTACCTTAAATGCCATTACTACCGAAAAATTGAAATATTATTGTGGATTCAAATGTGATTTTCGATTTCCCCGTTAAAGTTATAATGAATTCATTTTTCATAAAAACAATGTTTTGACAACAAATGTTTTGATGAACAAATGTTTTTTTGAAAACAAATGTTTTGAAATCAACAATTTTTTTTATTATAACGATGACTAGTTTTATTTACTATAAATCAACAGATTTCACTAGAATTGAAATACCAGAAAACGGAAGTACATTTGTGTTGCCAACTAATAAAAGATTTTCATTTTCTTGAGATAGATTGAAATAGATATAGATATGTATATCTATAAAAAAAATGTGTGTTAGCAAACTGTCAGATCGATTCAATTTAATGATTTATTTAAAATCACTTAATCTTGTAAATGAAATTTAATCAACAATTTAATCCCAATTAATTTAATAAATTTTCATTTAATGAAATATTTTACTAAATTAAACATTAATCATTCAATATTTCATCAAATATCGAATTTGCTACATTTTACTAATTAATTATTCAATTTCTTCGCAAACTAATTAACTTTTCTAAAGGATGAAACTCCTGTGAAAATTTGTTCCTAAGGCCCTTTTACGTAGGCTTTTAATTGTTAGCCCTTTATTATTAAAGGCTCTACTTCATTATAAAAATTTTAATATGTTTTAAGAAGCATGTATTCTTTTTTTGTCTGTCAATGGTTTTGTTATTGCATACTTTTTACTATTTTTGACAAAGTTCTATAATTTAGTCATTAAGTAAAGTATATATATTCTAAGTTTTATGATTTTCTTTGGACTTTAAATATTATAATATATGTCAAATTTTATCATTGTTACTGTCCACTTTCTAATTTTCAGACACAATTTCTAACTATTTAATTTTAACGTACTATATCTTTTGTTGGATGATAAGCTATTTCCTTAGTTTCGTTGTATTAATTTCTTTTATCATGCTTTTTATGATAATTTCATCACTTCTACATATTACGTATTTTAGCTATTCATTCCCTTTGCATGTAAAGACTTATTATTTTTAAATCATTTTATATCAACGAATTTTATTTGCTAAGTATCTTTGATTCTCTCAGAAACTTTTGTTATTATTTCCTTCCCCTATGATATATATATATATACATATATATATATATATATATATATATATATATATATATATATATATATATATATATATATATATATATATATATATATATAAAAGTGATATTACATTTTTATAAAATTAATAATCAAATACTATATGGAGAATAATACATTGGAAATACGAAATATAGTAAACAGATGGAAAAATGTTTAATATATATTTTAAAATTTCAAAGAAAATTGAATAAAGGAGGATGGAAAGAAAATGGAGCGAAGTACTGACATGGGAGATGTTGACCACATAGGTACAAAGTATGGCTTTTCTGCACTGGCCCAAGACATCGTCTTAAAGAAGCCATTACATCACAAAGCCACACCAAAAAGTTCAAACCAGAATAATAGAAATAAAAGTCAAGCTAAAATATATAAGCCAAAATCTAATGTTGCCAGAATACATTCATAGTACTCAAAACTAAAATAAAATCCAGATCCGAATACAATACTTCTAGTATTGCTTTATATATATATATATATATATATATATATATATATATATATATAAGAAAGCTAAAAAATGTAAAACTAGTAGTAAAATTAATATAAGCGTTGTATTTTGAGACATAAATTTACGTTGGTTCTAAAAACACAAAAATAAGTATAGTTTTACAATTTGAAATAATCTCTCATTTTTTCTCATTCAAAGAAATTTGGCTTATGCAGCACACACAGTTAAAAAATTTCTTAGAACTTAGATATTGATTTCTTATTGCAAAAAAGAGTTATAATTGAATTGTATATTTTATCATACCGTTTGTTACATCAATTTTCTATCCTATTCCCTTCCCTTTAATACTTTATTACAAATATTTTTTATTTCTTTTGTACCCAAGGAAGAACATTATTGTGATGTGAATTAAAATTCTTATTTTAAAAAATATTTATTTTACATGGAAAGAATAGGTAAAAAAGTTTTTTTGTTGAAATTCTCATACATAGAAATGCAAGCGAGCCCTGGATTGTACCTTAGATTAGAAGGTTTAGAATATTTGCCCATCACCACAAGCGATCCATCATTTTGAACCTAGATCAGGTGCGAGTCCATACCTGAACTGGTCACACCAGTGGAAGGAATTTGGACTTCAGAGATGTATGTGGACACGTTCCCAACCCATAAAGCTCCAGCAATTCTGATTAAGGGTGAATGTTGTCTCCCTACCAGTCACTACCCTCAACAAATGATGATTGACTATGATGATCTTAATGGGAAAGAGACGAAGTTCATTAGCCACTAGAGCACATTATTTCTGCTCAAGCATTGTTTGAGTGTGAAATGTAATGAAAAATCTGCAAAAAATTAATTTGGGTTCACTAATCGATATAAATCACTTACAAATGCAATCTTTAGTACTTTGAACACTGACATTCCAATGTTTCATTCATTTTTTTATTACGTTGGTATGATGATGTGAATAAGCTGGTAATTTCAATATAGTCAAAGTTTATAATGTTCAACTGGAATTTATCGAAACGTATAAAATGTAATTTGTTGAATGAATTTTTATATAGAGTATTTGGAACAGATTAAATTAGAAGTAGAGAGAAATGGATTCTCACATATCGAGGAGAGACTTAATGTGTAGCAGATAGATTTTACTTGATTTCTCTGTATGAGTTAACACCCTAAATGTTTCATCCTACAGACCATGTGAATGTTTCCTCAAAATGATGTTATCAAATATTGCACTCTGGAAAAATTGGGCCGAGCTCGCAGCCGAATGGTTAGCGCTCTTGCCTTCGGCTCAACAATTCGTGGGTTCGAATCCCACTTTGGGCACGGATGTTTGCAGTGGTTTGGAATCCACTTTAAGCCGTAGGTCAAGGCCTAATTAGCCCTCGTGTTCAAAAAATGACCATTGAGCGACAAGGAAGAAATATATTACTTACTATAAGTTTTTTTAAGGAAGAAATATATTAGTTAATTTAAACCTTCATTGAAACAAAGTAATGAAAAATTCATTTTTATTTCAATATTCAATTTTTTGTCGTAAATTTTAAAATGGTGTATGCTATAAATAAAAGTAGAAAATATAAGCTTTACTATAATAATAATTAACATAATGAAAATGCAAAATATCAGTATTGTAACATTTGGCGGTAAATCATAAAATTTGGCTATATATTATTTTGCCGATACGTTCAAAAATATAATATTTACGTACCACGAAATTTTTTTTCATAAATTTAATATGAATTGTAAATTTCATGTCATCACAGATATTTCTCTAATATAAACAATACATTTAAAAAATTTGTATAAAATTTCATAATGACAAAAATTATCCAATATCTAAAAACTAAAACATTGTATTGTGAAATTGAATAGAATATACTTGTAACAAAATAAGTTTAAGTTTCTATACACATTTAAAAGCGAATTGAAGATTTAAGTATTGGGTTGTTCGGAAAGTAATTTCGTTTTTTCCCGACAGAGAATTTAATTTTATTTTTTTGCACCCAACTTCACACTTAAGCCATATAATTATTATATGCTTTGAGATCTCATATAGCAAGGCGTATGTGTGAAAAATTCCAACTAATTCTACGCAGTAGTTTTTGGTTGGTGCCCTTTTAAATATGGAGAACGATAAGCAGCATTTTTTTTCGACATATCTTACTGTTTTACTATAGAAAGGGTAAAAATGCTGTTCAAGCCAGAAAGATTTTGTCCGATGTGTGTGGAGAAGGTGTGTTGACAGTATGCCAGTGCCGGAACTGGTTCGCTCGATTTCGATCCGGCAATTTTGATGTCGAAGATGCACCACGTTCGAGAAAGCCGGTTGAAGCAGATAAAGACGCGATAAAGGCATTAGTTGATGTGAACCGGCGAATAACAACAGTTTGTGACCACTTGAAAGGCCTGGGATTATCCTCGAAGCTCGATGTATGGGTTCCCCATGTTCTTACAAAGAGAAATCTGTGTCGCCGCATTGACGTCTGCGATTCGCTTCTCAAACCTCCCGAAAACGATCCGTTTTTAAAGCGCATCATCACTAGAGACGAAAAATAGGTGGTATACAACAATGTCAAATGCAAGAGGTCATGGAGCAAAAAAGATTAACTATTTCCAAAGCCGATATTCACCAAAAAAGGTGGTGCTGTCTATTTAGTAGGACTTTAAGGGAATTGATTTTTTTGGAGTTTTTACCTGATAACACAACGATTAATTCGGAAGTCTACTGTCATCAGCTGGACAAACTGAATGATGCACTTCAACAGAAAAGGCCAGAACTAATCAACAGGAAAGGTGTAGTGTTTTAACAAGACAACGCGAGAACTCACACAAGTTTGGTCACTCGCCAAAAGCTTTTACTGGTTGAATGGGATACAATTCCACACCCACCATATTCTCCAGACCTAGCACCATCGGATTATTATTTGTTCAGATCACTTCAAAGTTTTTTAGACAGTAAAACCTTCCCCTCAAATGAGGAGGTCAAAAACCACCTCCATCAGTTTTTGGCCAGCGAAGACCAAACATTTTATGAGCGTGGAATTATGCTACTATCAGAAAGAGGGCGAAAGGTGTTATACCAGAACGGCCAATTCATGATTTAATGAAGTACTTATTTATTATACGAAAACTATCTTTCATTTCCACAAAAAAACGAAATTACTTTCCGAACAACCCAATATTTGTAACTATTTATGATTAATTGTGACGTGTAAGCATCAAAACTCGGCACTTTTCCATTATAATCTCTCTTTTGATGCCTAAGAAATATCATGCTTTTTACAAAAAAAAAAATTATATAAAGTTAATTCATTAGCTCAAAATAATCTTATTTTAAATTTAATGTCTACTAAATTGGATTTTTTGTGCAGAAAATGACTAATAAATGATAAAAATGGTGAACAAACTAAACGCTAAACGAAGCTAAAGATGGTTAGTGTAAAAAATTTAATTGGTGATAATTTTGTCTGCAAAAAGAAGCATTACGGTTACAAATCACTAAGGGCACGAAACAAAACTAAATATAGCAATATTTAATTTTGTTTTATTGTAAAATAGTACTATTACATTATACTTACGCAATCAATAACCGATGTCATTGCTAAATTATTTCCTCCAAAATTAAACACTGGAGTTTTAATAAGTTTTATCAATAAGTGTTATCTAGTTTAGTTAAACTAGTTAAAGTTCTAGTCTAAAGTTATCTAGTTTAGTTAATCTAGTACTAAGTTAATCTAGTTTAGTTTATAAAATGTAAATAAAATGTATTACATGTTTCAGTAGTTTCTGAAAACGTAAACGTACACCTGATGCAAATGGATTATTTATGACAATAATTTACCATTTTTCTTTCCCATAATGGAGATTATCAAAATTGGGAATAAAATAGAAAAATATAACTTTTTTTATAATTCATTGATTTCATTAAAAAAAGATTCAGTCCTAGAAAGAAATAATTTTCTTAGTGAAATTTACTAAGTGAAATTAACACTATCCCTGAATAGTAGTTATGCTTCTATCAATAATCTGTTTGAATTAAAATCATATATGTTTAAACTTTCCTCATGCGAAATATTGGGACTATTTTATAAACTAAGCAGTAAAAATAATCGCAAGAATTTTTTCTAAAATTCGCTTAAGAATTTTTATATAAAGACATGCATAAATTGCGTGAGCATAGAAAATGCATCACCAAGAAAAACCAAATATATCACAACAAAATTTATTTGGTAGACTGTACGTTATAAAAAGATGAAATGAATGTTATGACAGCTTCTTGTAAAGGTTTTTTTCAATGGTGGGTATAAAAGGGTTGAGCACTGTGCCACAACAAGGCCAGAAACTGCTACTTATTTGTCTTTACCCAGCGGGCACCTGTGAACCAAGTCACGGAGGCGAGTAGCGTTACCCGCGCCCTACCACCACAAACCCGTTTATAGGGCGGGCCACACCTTCATACAATAACATAGAAGAAAGGACAGAGAAACGCAGAGGGAACAGAAACATCCATGCTCGAACCGGGATTCGAACCCGGGACCCACAGCTCAGGAGTCAGGAACTCTAACCACTCAGCCAATCGGTCGGCTTGTAAAACGTAGATGATGACAAAATAAGTAGTTAGTGCTGCCACTATTTTTGGCTGTCGTGATGTGGCTATATATCTAGTAGTGCCAACAGTATAATTGTCATCACATGCAGTGATACAACCAGGTGAGCACAACCTGCCTCATAGATTTGCCCTTCCCTACTGCATCTTCATCAAAATTGCTTATTTCTGCCCAACATAATTTCAGATACTTCTGAAGGATAATAAATATTAACAATTTTTTTTTCTCGATCGAGCTACGAATCCTATTCCAAAGAAATTCGATATTTTTTAACGAGACATAACTTATTAAAAAATTGCCCCACTTCAAATTGGCAATGTCTTCTTCCTTTTCATTGTGCTTGACTTCGGTTCATTACTTCGTGAGTTCAAATCACACATTGGTTAGGATGGTTGGAGAGTTTTGGTATCCACTTTCAACGGTATGGGTATCGGTCAATCCGATTAAACTTGCCTTAGCGCGCATCAAAAAATTGACCAGTGTCTCTCAAACAAACCAAACCCTTTATATGGTATCTATACATAAAGGTTTGGTGGCACTATAATCACCTGTGTTGTGTGTATAAACTGGAAATCTGGATTTGTATATCTCATTTAAACTAAACTCCGTGGCGAGACAGTCCATGTGGGCAAAGGTCTAGAATGCTGTTTTCATGACCTAGATCCCTGGGGTGTGAAGCATATGTCCCCGTTAGGTGGTCAGCCTAACGCGCATGAGAGCGTTTCTCATCACATGATCTAAATTTCGTATGATATGCATTTTTAACTAAGGGTTTTGCCATTTGTGACGTAGGTAGAAAAGCTATATGTGGAACCAATGCAGAAAAAATCATGTATTTCTGATATAAAAACGCATAAAAACTATAACTAAATATTCACAAATTTATAAATTATTCTCTCGTGCCAGTATTCTTACCTTAAAAATCATTTTGTTTCATTTCATTTTAATTTATTGAGCCAATTTGAATTAATAAATTGATAATTTTCGAAAAATGAAAATATATAAATCACAACGAATAACAAAATCGATGAAATCCTCAAATTTTACTGATGTAAGATAAATTATCTCACTTAGGAGGAATAGTAGAATGTAAACTTATGCTATTCAAGAAATAAAGTCGAGTAAAGTGATTCGAATTAATAAAGTTGTCCAACGCAACATTTTCCAATAAAGTGCTTACTCGATGAAAAGGTTAAGCCATCTGATTAGTTACGCCCGGAAGAAATCGGAAGTTACTTCCCGATACTTGATAAAATTCGCCGTCGTATTCATTGAACTCAGTCAAAGATAGGACCCACACTTATGAGTTCCGCATCTTCTTTGAGGTGGAGAGGAAATAACTTCCTTCAAAATCAGGGCTCGCTTAAATTCTTTGCTTAGTCGGCTAATTTGTTTTGCTAATTCGATTTCCGTAGGAATATGCTAATGGAATATTAATTAACGGGACAAGGAAACATCCGAGAATTACTCTCGGGGCAAAAATTAATTCCATGTTCTTCGTGGAGAAGATACATTTTTCTTTCCCAATATCAGTAGCGCTTTGTTATAGATGCAGATAATAAATGAATTACATTAAGTTTGGTCTGGTTTTAGCTAAGAAATTAATCTTTCCAATTAATTATATCATATTAATATTTGAAGTAAATAAATTACGTGATAGTTATGTAAATCAGTAAACATATTAAGTACAAATTTTTTTGTCTATTATATCTAAGCATGTAAAAAAATGAAACGCAAGCAAATTGCGTTCTTTTACATTTGCTATTCATTAAATTATTTTAAATTTATGCATTACAAACGTATCAGCACTTCAAAAAATATTAGAAAAAGAATTATTATTGGATGAAAAAAATTATTGCACCAAATGAGATCTCTAAGATTTGACACCTTATAGATACTCTAACGACAAAGCGTTGTATTAAAGCAATATCCATTCCTCAAAGTGTCTTTTGGAATTTGTTTTCATAAATAGGGGGCTTTATTGAAACCTCGCTAGGTAAATAACCGGGAAAACTCTCATCCACACACACACTGACAAATTCATTGCAAAAGTCAAAAGTTCAATTTTAATTTCAAAGTTTGTGGCGATTTCATTAAAATTATTAATGTTTAATTATTTAATACGATAGCGAAGTTCGGTATCTATGTCTTTACACTGGATTTATAAATGTAAATTATACAATTTAATTATACTATACACATTATATTTATTTTTATAGAAATCACTAGCCATTACACCAATTCTTAATATATTATGCATTAACATATTTTTCATCCAACTTTACAAACTATAAAACAAGTTATTTTAGATTTTTAATTTGAAAGCAGCATGTCATTTTTCAGAAAATATGTTTTGAATTCAAATAATGTTATCCTTTTATTTCTCGAAATGAGTTTTGTTATGGTCAATGTACGATAAAATGTGCTACAAATTTATATAAATTACGTCTATTTGTCTTAAAATATTTCATAGATCTGAAATATTTAGATTTTAGGCAAAAACGGCGCATTTGTAGACTTTGTGACCTATTAGCTGAGATTCTTTGCGACATTTGGCGAGATTCTTAGTTACTTGGAGAAAAACAGATATTTATGGAAAATTCCAGCACTGAATCTCTGAGACAAAAATTAATCGGGTTAGCCTAGAACCTTACAGAAACTAGGAAAAACTCTTAGATTTTCCCGCCAAGTCTAGTTTAAATGTCAAAGATCGGTAATAGAGGACGGAGGAAGATACTAATTCTTTAAGATTTTACAACAGATAAATCTTGTCCATTTATTCTAGCGAAGTCAATCACTAGAAGTGAAGATGATATTGGATGTCATTTTTTAGAAAATATGTTTTGAATTCAAATAATGTTATCCTTTTATTTCTCGAAATGAGTTTTGTTATGGTCAATGTACGATAAAATGTGCTACAAATTTATATAAATTACGTCTATTTGTCTTAAAATATTTCATAGATCTGAAATATTTAGATTTTAGGCAAAAACGGCGCATTTGTAGACTTTGTGACCTATTAGCTGAGATTCTTTGCGACATTTGGCGAGATTCTTAGTTACTTGGAGAAAAGCAGATATTTATGGAAAATTCCAGCACTGAATCTCTGAGACAAAAATTAATCGGGTTAGCCTAGAACCTTATAGAAACTAGGAGAAACTCTTAAATTTTCCCGCCAAGTCTAGTTTAAATGTCAAAGATCGGTAATAGAGGACGGAGGAAGATACTAATTCTTTAAGATTTTACAACAGATAAATCTTGTCCATGTATTCTAGCGAAGTCAATCACTAGAAGTGAAGATGATATTTGGTCTCTAAACTTAGAACTAGGCAGTCCATGAGATGCTCCAGAGAGTCTGATTATCGTAGGTTAGAAAAACTTTGCAGCCGGATATAAAAAGAATAAGCCTTTAAGATGACCACTGTGTGTATGTTTAGTTTTGAAATTGCTGGGATATCTGGTTGCTTCTCCTCGAGTTCAAGAAAGCAGCCTGAGTGATTTCTTCAGGCGAGCATGAGCAGAATGCAGTCTAGTTCTTAGAATCTATTGTCTTACTGATTTTTTAGAGACTTCTTAGTTTGTGAGCAATTTTCTTCTGTATTAAGTAAACCTGATGTATTAAATTAAGAATAATAATTCTTGATGTATTAGCTGAGTTGAAGCTATGAAATTTCTTACGTTGAATTGAATTTCCTACGTCTTGCGATTTTACAGAGATTGTTTCATCGACTCTCAATCAACACGAACGCCGAAACGAAGATACAATACTATGAAAAATTATACGAGTTTAGTTTATATTACCTTGCTTGCTTTACATATATAATGTCTTACATGACTTTAATAACTATAAGAATCAATGATAATTGTGTGCGTTGTCATTTTTCATTTCTTTATTGCTCAGAAAAAATTAATTTACCATGTAAGAAATAATGATAATCAATAAAATTATTATTATGATGCCAGACTGCTAAGATCCATTCACCACCTTTCATCACTAAAATGGGTGGAAATGAAAACACTTTGAATAGTGGGGCATCCAGTCGGTATGCCACATCTTGGACCACAATAAGAGGTGGGTTATTGTAAAACAGAAGCAGGATCCAAGGAGAATATTCTCTGACTACGCCTGACAACCTATTATTTTACTTAGAGAAAATTACGATTACGGCATGTGTTTAACGTACCCTAGCTGCCACAGGCGAACATTTTGTATTTCCGGTTCGATGGGGTTTCAAACACACCAAATTTTGATGATAATAACGAACCAAGCTATCGCAGCTGTAATAATGATAATTAATATATATATATATATATATATATATATATATATATATATATATATAGGTATATATATATATATATATATATATATATATATATATATATATAGTATATATATATATATATATATATATATATATATATATATATATATATATATATATATATATATATATATATTATTACAAATAAATAAGCAATAAAGTATAACAAAATAAAAATAATAAAATTAAGGGAAGAACAAAAATTATGTATACAATTAATTATGTGTATTTTATTCCTGCATTCTACTTAATCTTATTTTTTTTAAACTTAATATTGCTTTTAAATGCATCACACATTTCGGTGAGATTCAATAAATCTACAATTTACAGAATTCGAAATCTTTCCTGTAATCTAAAATTCAACTTGCTTAAGTAACCTATATTAAAATGTAGTTATTAATCAGAGAAATCTGTCTATTCAACTTTCATCATACAGACCTCGACATATTCCTGATAATGAGAATACGTCCGCATAAATGCATTGCAACTTCCTAGTGGCATCGCAGAGTTGCACCGAGTTGCAAATGTCCCCTTGCTGGCGTGCACACACGGGACAACAACCGCAGCCGTCCATCACGGTCGGCACTCCGTCCTGACACTGCGGGGGCGTCTCCGGGCAGCGACACGAATCTGGACAACGTGTAATTTGATCGTCCATCACCTAAAGAAATAAAATAATCATTTAAAAAGAATAAACACATTTTAAAGACAAATATTGTATATATTTATTTTGTCCATCTGAAAAACCTTAATATTAATTTGAAAAACACGCTTTTCTGAAAGTGTTAAAATAAGATTACAGTTTTTATCTCAATTTGCAAGGAAAATAAGTTAGCTGTACGACATTTTATATTTAACTTATTGAAATCCTTTATAATGTTTTTTTTTTCCTTTTGAAGACTTAAATCCTCATTTCATACAATAAAATCGAAATATTTTGAATAAAGCAATTATATATAATTCGCAGGATTTCTTTTTAATGCAGTTCAATTTTCCGTGCTGCAAGAGCGTAAATGATGGCTGCTTATGCGTTTGGTACCACTGTTTTCACCATTGAAAGTGCTTGAACCTTCTTAATTTAAAAGCAGAGAGCAGGCTGAAGGTCAATATCTTGGACAATCAATTATCAGAGATACCATTTCACTTGGAGGACATTGCCTCCGTAGTCCAATTCACGTGTATCAGCCACCAGCATGACTGATCTTACCAACAGTCACATCAGGCTTTTTTATGTTAAGTCGGTAGTGTAATGAATCCAGGTATTATAAAAGTAAACGAGGAGCTTTTTTGTAAAAACTTTATTTTCAAACTATCAATTGAAATCAAACAATTTATATTTTATCTGCTATGTAATTTCGTATTTGAAGCAAAATATAATTCAGTCTTTATCTGCACAAGAAAGAAACATTCCTGTTAGAAAAGAAGACTTGAAGTCGCGGTAATGCAAAGCAATGAGTATGCATTCAAACCTCCCAATGTGCGGGGGCTGGGCATCATATGAAAGAATACACTGAATAGTATTCGAAAAATGAAAATATTTGAATAAGGACTACAGAAAAAAGTCTCACGTAAAATATAACTCAAGCATTACGAAGCATCTATTAATTGCTTTTTATACGGAATCCAGTAAAGAAATGAATAGCAGAGGCGAATAAAAATCAATTCTTTGTTCTCTTCAAGAAAACTTTTACCTACTCGTTGAAGTAAGCGAAACAAAGCATCGAGACTACTCGCCAACCATCTCATTAGCAGAGAACTAACTTGGCGACGTAATGAGACATGCTGTTCTCTTCAAGAAAGTCTAAACTAGCTCGGTGTAGATGTCCTTCAATATATATATTTATTTTTTTTGCGAACAAACCATTTTTTAGTATTTTGCTTTGTATGCAAGAATTCTATCTGAATATGCTTTTGCTCATTTCATTTCATTGTATAAAAATTCTTAAGCGTTCTACAATTAAATTATTTTTTAGAAAATTAAATATATTATGTAATATAATTAGCTGAAGCACAATACTTATGTTCTGTGATGAATCGAAAAACTAAAAACCACCCCAATCAAGACTACTAATTTTCTTTTATTGATAACTTTGTAAATTATGTTTTGATTTGTTCGTTTGAAATATTCATTTACGCAGCAAAATAAATGATACAAAAGACTGCGCAGAAACAGTTTTGAGTGTACACAAAAAAAAAAAAACATTATAAAAGTGTAAATACCCATCAAGAGCATCGTAAGTAAATTGCATGTTAAACTACATTTTAAATGGTGTTAATTTAGAATTCAAAATTTTTTGATAAAATTTTGAAATAATTTCCATTTAGTATTCTAAAATATATAAAAATAAGGATTCTAGCATTCCCACACAATTCACCATAATTTTTTTTATTTCGTTTCCAAATATATTCCCTTTGAAATGAACTATATCGATCATTAAAGTTTACTATTTCATTTCTATAAGTTTAATTGGATGTTATTCGTTATTTCATTTCTCGCTTTAACCAATTTAACTTCATTCATTAATGATTACTTTCACTATATTCGCTTATACATCATTTTTGCCGACACCAAATGCATGAGAGAGACATAATCCTCTCTTCAAATAAGAACTTTAAATCTTATTTTCAATTTATAGTTCATGCCGACCGATGGCTGAGTGGTTAGCATTCCCGACTCCTGACCTGTTCATCCCGGGTTCGAAACCCGGATCGGGCATGGATGTTTCTGTTCTCTCTGTGTTTCTCTGTATTTTCTTCTGTGATGTTGTATGAATGTGGCCCCCCTATAAACGGGTTCGTGGTGGTATGGCACGGGTAACGCTACTCGCCTTCGTGACTTGGTTCACAGGTGCCCGCTGGGTAAGGACAAATGATTAGCAGTTTCCGGACATGTTGTGGCATGGGGTTCGTTACCCAAGTGTGTGCCCGCCATAGAAGAAAAAAGAACTTATAGTTCATTTGTGCATGACTCAGACGCTTCATTTACATTTTAGTTTTATTTATTTTTTTTTATTTATAATTTATCTATTTCACCTTATTTTGTAAAGAAAACTAAATTACCATTTGCTTACACTACTGTTTATTTCTAGAATTTTGTTTCAATCCCGTTTTCCATGAAATGTGCCCGTACATTTTAAGGTAAATATTTTTTCAATTGCAATATATTTTTTTAAATTCTAATTCCTCTGCTTTAGTAGTTCAACAACAAATATAGCTGAAATTTTATATTTAAAAATATTTCAGCTTATACTGTTTTAAATAAACATATTTTAAGAAATCTGAAAAACTTCACACCTTTCATAACAATTAAAATTATGTTTTTATTTATTTTATTAGATTTATAATTAAGAATTGCAATTTTTATTTCTATAGATACTTATTATATATATATATATATATATATATATATATATATAGATATATATATATATATATATATATATATATATAGATATATATATATATATATATATATATAAATTTCGTGTCACGATGTATGTTCCCGATAAACTCCGAAACTACTGAACGGATTTTGATAAAATTTTGTAACCATTTATAATATAGTCCAACTTAAAAGATAGAATAGTTTTTATCTCTTAATTATTATTTTCAATATTTATTATACGACATTAATGTTTATTTATTGTTTAGTTCTGTAAGTTCCTAATAGATGGCGGTATAGCATCTAAGTTGCACAGGTATTCGGCAGATGGCGACGTGTTTATTTTTCTAGATTATACATCTTCGAGAAAATTAACGTGCGCGCGCAATCGCGTGGTTAAATATAGAATTTACATATATTTTTATCATTATATTTTCATGATGTACATATATTTTCATATATATTTTCATGATACATATATTTTCATGATGTATAATCATACTATAACAATTTTTTGTGAATCACTTTCATAATTATACTTTGTATTGTGTTATTATTGTGCGTGTTCAGTTTGAATATTTTTAATATTATAAATAGTAAAATAAAATTTTATTTATTGCTGTTTTTCTCTACTAATTTTCATACCACCTCCAAAACATACAAGTATTTCTTGACAGCCTTTTATTATTTTTATTTTTATTTTATAATTTGATAATTATTAATTTATTCAGTAGAACATTTTGATCTAATTTATTTATTCAAATGATAAATTCTTTTAATTTTTTTATTTCAGTATAATACCGCGGAAAAATTTTTTAGTTTTAATAATTAAAAATTGAAAAAATAATAGTTCGATGTCAATGTTATCTACCTCATTTATAACAATTTATTTTTAGATGTTTTTAATTTATATAGTATATTTTATAAGTAAGTCACTGATTACTAACTATAATTTAATATAAGATGAATAAAATGAAAATTCAGAAAGTATATGTTGATTTGTGTTTAATTTCAAAATTTCGATACTTTACCTATTACTTTTAAGTTTTTGCGAAACGTTTTATTTTTAATCTCATATGAATGAACCTATTTTAAATTTTTTTAGAAAATATTAATTTGATTGTACCCAAGAATTAGTAAAAAATTGATTCAATGTATTATAAAAACTCAGCCACTGCAACGCGTGGCTGGGTCAGCATATATATATATATATATATATATATATATATATATATATATATATATATATATATATATATATATATATATATATATATATATATATATATATATATATATATATATATATATATATATATATACAACTGTGCTTTGATTGTATATCCATCTGTTCTAAAATAAGGTGGCAAGATAAGGAAAACATTTTAAGAAAATGCTACTTTTAAAGGAAAGAAATACATTTTTGTACTAGGATTGATGCCAAGAAATAATAAAAATGAAAGACATTTTGTTCTCTTATTCTACTAATGCAGTGGCTAAGAACAGTGTTTCGTCAATTTCTAAAGTTTCATTACAGTTAAGTGTAAAATTTATATCCGCTAATACTCAAGATTGCATTAAATCACCTTCATCCCACTGGAGGACATATAGAAGAAATTTTAGACATCTTATATACGTGGTGTGATTAATCATTAATCATCTAATATCGACGAAATTAAGTGGTTACACCTAATAGTGACTTTAGATATAGCTAAAATAAGAAATTTTCATGGACAGAATCTCTATGCTATTTTCAGAAGTTTCACAAAACTTGCTTTTGATTAAGCAATGTGCTATTGAGAGAAAGGGTGAAGGATTTAACAAATATCTACAATTTATCACAAAATGTATTTGTATTTTTTTAGTCCATGAGAAACATGTAAAACATCTTGCGCAACAGGAAATTTACTCGTATCTTTATATGTTTATATGTAGATTTAAAATTTTGCTATAATTTATTGTTGCATATATGAAATATTGATAACATATATTGTTTTGTATTAATGCTACTTAATAACAATTTCAATTCAGGAATATCAAATTCATTTAGGACATTTGATAAATAAATTTGATTTTTTAGTCAGTTTCATTCTTTGACTAATCACACACAAAAAACAATTTAATTATATAAAATGTAGCCTGTTTCTGAAACATTAAAACACATCATGAAACATTTTTTTTCTTTTTTCGTATTTTATTCGATTTTAATAACATTTTTTAATTTTTAATACATTGAATCACTGTGATGTTATTTAATTGTGCATGAAACTGAAATTACGTTTACATTTTTTTTGCCTTAAATCCCACATGATCGGGAAAATATGTTATAATTAATTATGTGAACACTTAAGTACGTAAAAATTTGTAATTAGATATTGTCTAAGTTTTTTGTTAAATTTAACTTAAAATTAGGCAAAAATTATGTAAGAAATATTTTGTGATTCCACTGATTACACAAATTTTGTGAGTCATTCTTTTTAAACACTAAGCGAATAATATTAAGTCTCCTTTTTTGGAATTTTCTAATCATATTTACCTATTGTTTTTCTGCAAATATGTTCAACAAAATAATAACTACATTCAACTCTATATTTATGTAATAAATAGGGACTGCATAAAAGAAACTCGCACAAAATTTCACGAATCTGCTATAAAAAATAGTTTTCACAATATAATTGAAACGTTTTCTTTATGCATTAAATAAATACTGTAGAAATTTCTCGTACAAAATAACTCAATGACTTACGCAAAACATTCCTACCGATAAACCGTAAAGCAAAGCAAAAAAGTGGATTTTAACTAAGAAAAGAATTCATGTACATAGAGACCAGTACAAAACTGGGAACAGGAAATCACTGGATATATAAATCTAGAGTGTACTGGAGTGACAGTATATATGTAATGTAATTGGCTGACGAAATACATATGTAACATAATAAAATACAAATGAAAAATCAAAAAATGACTGATCAGACCATATAATTCTTTATTGATTCTTTCATCAACTATGTTGCAATTCGCGATTTGAATTTCATATATACCGCATAAAAAACAGCACAAATATAATACCACACAAAAAATACTACTCAAAAACAGATTTGTATCGATACTCGTATAAATTAACTTTTACTTTAACTGTCCAAATCATGGCGAAAAATAAGGAAGGTAATATAGAAAATTTATGATTAAAATATTAGCAGAATCTAAATAAGTTTTAGTGTAGTATAATGATGTTATGTTCGTGCATCATCTTCTTAAGCATGCAATCATGCACATGAGCGTAGATTGATATCTTTGGGATTCTATTATTATTCATGCAGATTTCGTACTCAATCGATATTTTCCATTCGACAGTGCTTAGAATGTATCAACTATTTTAGTTTTTGTCGTAAGAAAAAAATCTGATTTAGACTTTATAAAACTGAATCAGATTTTTGTCTCATCAATTATATTTTTTCAAACTAAATTTATTGATGATAATAAAATAACATTAAATTTTTTCACTTCGTTGATGAATGGGCTTATGATGAACTGGAGTGGGATAGTCTTCTCCAATAAAGTAGACCCAAAAGAAATAATAAGTTTTTTTTGTTACATCACAGTTGTATTTCTTTCACACCGACTGAATTTTATATATTTTAAATTCTAATTGACAGGAAAATAAAATATTTAAGATACTATTATTTCGATGCCTTTTTCGTATAAATTTATTGTAACCAAAATTCTATGCAAACTCTTAATGATTGTTTTGATTCTGTGTACAATTAATAAAGTATTTTAATATATTACATATTTTTTTTGCTTTCATGGTACTGTCATACATAATGTATTTTACATCGAGTTAAACGAGAATGTTATTTCAAAAACAAATTTTACAATTAAAAGTAATTCTAGAGTACACACATGTACTTTAACACTTTCCATAGCTAAATGATTATGCATTCAAAGAATATTGAATTTGAATACATTAAATCATAATTTCAAATTAATTTGCTGAAAATTAATCCAATCATTAATTTATTAAATAAGCAAGAGCAAAGTTCAGTGTTAAAATTCGTAGATATCATCTATGATATCTAAATAAACATATTTGTCAGCAATCAATAGTCATTGCTTGATTATACATCGCGGGCAAATATAGACTAAGCAATTATGATTAGAAATGTAATATGAATTGCTACATTCATCTATTTCCAAGGATGGATTCGTAGTTGTAATTAACTAAGTTGAATTCGTAAGTTATTATTCATGAGATTTTTCAGCTATCAGCTATATATATATATATATCTATGAGATATATATATATATATATATATATATATATATATATATATATATATATATATATATATATATATATATATATACGAACCTATGTCACAACAAGCCCAGTAACTGTTACTCATTTATCGTTACCCAGCGGGCACCTGTGAACCAAGTCATGGGAGTGAGTAGAGTTGCCCGCGCCATATCACCACATACCCGTTTATAGGGTAAGACACATTCATACATCATGAAAGAAGAAACGACAGAGAAACACAGCGAAAGAAAGTAAGATACATGCCCGAAACTGATGGTCTTTATTTTAATCTTTGCTTAAAAATTAAGAAGATTTGAACCCGGCTGCTTCCGCCCAACTGGTGGAACCAAACTCTGGATACAGGGAAGTGAGCCGTTGAACATTTAACATTTTGGTGACAGAATCATAAGTTCCATGGTCTTACAATCTGTCTCTAATTTTGAGGATACCTGATATTCAAAGTATAGACGCTTGTAGTTAGTTTTGTGGTTGTCCGATATCTAGGTGCACAATAATTGTAAGTATGTCAGAATATAATGTATTATAAAATGTAAAGTTATACCTTGTGTTGTAAAGTTAGTGCTTGTGTGATGTAATAAGTGTAGCATTTTCATTAACAATGCCTTTTTCCTAGACTATGATTTCAGACATGATAAAAATTTGTAATTCCAAGAAAAAGAACAGTTCTCCATCCATTTCTTCGTATTCTGCTTTGTTCTTAATTATGCTTTTTGTAAATATTGTACACTGGTAATGTTCCTGATATTATAATTGCTCTAAGGTCGTTTGTGTTTTTTAATATGAAGAATTATTAGCACAAATAAAAATAGGGATTTGTTATTCAAAAACCTTAATAAAAGTGTCACTGTAACTAAGACTGTGAGCTCTACCTATTTGAAATCATCACAACCTACATCGTAATGTCTCAAAAAAAATTTAATGTTGATATTTAGATTCGAGTGATTATGCTAGCAGTTTACTGGGTTTGATATATATCAGGGAATAAAGTTTCTATCACAGCGTATATACGCATTTAAACACCATGTGCAAAATTGATTTAAGGTGTATATTTTTCTTCTAAGTCTTGTGTTCAATATTCCGAATGTTAAAAGAATTAAATATTCGTGTGTTGTTAAATAATCGTATGCAGTACAATAAACTTTGTTATAAATAAAGAATTCCACTTAATGCTTCGAATTATATTTAAAATTAATATCATTATTCACCAATTCACAATTCATAACTACCTTACAGAGATCATTGTGACTAACCGAATCCGTTAATGAAATATAAGTTCTTTCTTTTGCATATACAACTGAAGTCAACTGATTCAACAAGTATATCTTGAAGAAACAACATAACTCCTCGTCAATAATTGAACTTTTTCAAGTTTTCCACAAACGTCTGTAAAAGTTATTCTATATTATCTTGTTATGAAAGTTAAGAAATTAAGTCTGAAATCATTATATGCGTATAGTTCTGTGATTGCAAAATTTTAAATGGGACTTTAAATATAAAAATTTTAAATCAATAGTGACACCACAATGTTATTAAATATTCGGAAATATAAGTTGTTGTTACTGAAACACTTGGTTTACAGGGGTCTACACTAAGTCCAAATGACCCCGTCACATGAGAGCACTGGACCTTGGTTAAGGGTAAAATGCAGTTTGAGGCACCATAAGGACAGAAGATCAAATAAACCTCAAGTAGAGTCTTCGTATTTAAAAGCAGGTACCAAACAAAATACTCCTACATTTGACCTGCAATCTCCAGAGATATCATTTCACAGGGAGGACATTGCGACCTAGAGCATTTTTAACTTGCTCTAGCCACTGTTAGTGAACACGATGAATCTTTGGCTGGAATTTGAACTCACAAACATGTGATAACAAGATTGAAAGCCTAACTAGTTAGGCTACCTTAACCTCTGGATATGTTTAGTAAAGTGATTAATTGAAAAAGTTCATAGAAAACACCATCAAAAACTATTGCTATAATTAAATGTTTACTCGTTTACAATAGAATGTAACATGATGAGTAGTAAAACGGATTTAACTATTTAATGTGAAATTTAAAGCAAGTTAAAAACAAAACAAATCAATTTCCTTTAGAATATTATCCTCAAATTAATTACTATATGAAATAAATATTTCCCAAGTAAGGAAATGTTTGTTTTCCGTTGTAAGGAAATGTTTGTTCGTCTTACTTTCCATTTTTAAAATTTAACTTTAAAAGTTAATTTCCAGTTCATCACTATGGGCGTTTGAATTGTTGGAAAAATATGAAAGTTCAATGAAAAATGTATTGCTTCATTGGAAGTTATCTAATTAA
Organism: Latrodectus hesperus; assembly: GCA_037975125.1. Classification (NCBI taxonomy): domain Eukaryota; kingdom Metazoa; phylum Arthropoda; class Arachnida; order Araneae; family Theridiidae; genus Latrodectus; species Latrodectus hesperus. The sequence goes on from CM075856.1 coordinate 21,702,797, forward strand.
AATTTTGAAACAAAACACTATTTTTCCATGCAATTTACATAGTCAGTAGCATATTTTATGTTTGTTTGTTTGGAATTCCCAATTAAAACCAATTTATATAAATTTTAATCAGAAAGTCATCAAAATCAAGTTTACTTTTAATTAGAAGGAAAAGTTAATCGACCGCATTCGAATATAGTTATGCATACTCTCCTCCTTTGAAGGAAATATTGTGATGTTATATTGCAGAGTGATACATTATATAATTTATTTTAATAGGAATTTTAAGATTATGTTGGTTCATAGTGAATTAAATATTAAATATCTCTCATAATTCAGTATTATTTACTTAGGAATTGATTCAATGAGTTACAATTTCGTGAAGGAATTATGAATTGTGATTCAATGAATTATGTACTGATTTGATTCAATGATCTAATAAATAAATCAAAACCGATGCTGATGATTTCATGCATAATTATGAAATTCTGAAACAAAAATTTTGTCATATTTTTATTTCATTTTGAATTACACAAAAATATGAATATCCGTATTTAAATATATAATAACGTAAAAAAGAATACAAATTGATTCAGTTTAATTTGTTCCCTATTTAATATTTTTTGCTATGAATTTAGCGCAAACATTCAATTTAAGCATACCTCTTTATTAAGTGTACTTTTTAATAGTATCAGAAATTAATTTAGATTCTAGTTAAAATAACACTAAAATCATTTGATACACATATTATTGAATTATTCTTTTTATTTCATGTATATTCTTTAAAAATTTTTGTAAAAGTGATGTAACAAAGGATTATCTTATAATAGTCATGTAATAAATGAAAAGAGAGAATTTTAATGAAATTGTTAATTTATTGTAATTGTATCAGGTCAAATAAACAAATTAAAACGGCATTAAACTGAATATTAAAAAAATTCAGATATCTGATCCAAAACTCTTTATGGAAACCAGTTTCATCTACCTAATTTACATGCTACATCATTCATCAAAATAAGTATTTTAATATATAGTAGCAAGAAAATACACTATAAAGCTGTTAAATTTATCCCTGTCCCCTCTTCATCCATCATTATTTGAATATAATTATAAAAAAAGTATCCTCAATATTTGTCATACTTTCTCTTTCAAACCTAAAAAACATGATCAAAAACTGAGGAGAAAAGGGATAATCTGTCAACCAATACCCCCTCATCAAATCTGTTTACGAGACTACAGGGTTTCAGGTTGGGTAACTGTATTCTTACGCCAAGCTAAAGTCATTTTCTATCCAAGTGTCACTTCTACCGACAGGAAAAATAGTCTTGTTTTTCATCTGGAGGGAGGTGTCGAGGAATAATGGCTGGTTTCTGGAACTTGTGACCTCCAACTTCCTATCACCAACAGTTAGGGATCTCTTCGATGGCATTGATCGAACACTTCCAGGGCTTTTCTTTTTTGATTGCTTCTAACTTTTCCCCCTCTTAATAGTATTTTTTTGTTTTATATTCTTGCCTTTTTCTATTCATTTCACTTATTCCCATTCAGCAAAAAGAGTTTCGTTTACCACTTTTTGCCTTTTCAGTGCTGCCTCTTAGAGAGGATTTTATGGTGGCTTAACTCGTTACTCCCCCTGGCGGTTACACGGATCACAATTGTCACAGTTTATCCGTGATAAATTTCCCTTGATGTAATCTGGGTTGGAAGAAAAAAAGGTAAAGAAAGTTTAAAAGGGTCGCGTATCGGTTGAAGAAAGAATATCTTTTTTTATTCATTTAGCTTGGAAAAAACCTTTACCATAATTACTTTATCCCAAAACTGATTTGCCATGGATAAAAGAATTCCCAAGTTATAGGTAAAATTGAAATCGAATGTTTCTCTATTCTTATTTTTATTGTAATATAACCGTATTCTAAGTACACTGTTTGCTTTAGTGTTTATTTCGATTTTATACAAAATAAGCATGCTTAACACGCAAATAGAAAATATTTCGCTAACAGTAATTTAAACCAATAAGAATTGAGACACAGTTTATCAGTAATTTAATTTATTTATAAAATAATTATATAAAATTTACATTATTTATCTTCAAAACTATTTTATGTATGGATGAGAAATTAGAATCACTTTATGAGAATTCTATCACTATTTAATCAGGGAATTCAGCTAGTAAAAAATATTATTGGGCGTGTAGTAAAATATTTCTGCAATAATGTGTTAAATGTACGAATTGTTCAAAATAAAAATAAGTTTTCTTTAAAAACTATCTATCATTGAAATATCTTTAGTTAACTTGGTTCTTCTAATTTATGATTTTAAGTATGGTATGATTTTTTTTTCACTTTTCTACATTTTTAAATCATTTAGTGTAAACAACTTCTGCAACAGTTAGAATTGAATCTTAACGTCAATATTGGAAGTTGCTATTCACAAATATTGAAGAGCAAACTAATCAAAATCGTTGATCATTCAACCCTCTGTTTTTGTTTCCATTTAAGAATATGCGCTGAATGAAAACAGATAAATTGTTTAAAAATAATTTAATTTTAATAATAGATATAATTTTAACTATACATTTTAAAACATTCGTATATAATATTGCAAAACATATTGCAATGATTACTTTTACGGATCACTCGCTTGTAATTGTACTTGAAATTTTAAAGGGAAATACTCTTGAGATACAGCATAAAATGTATTATAACGAACTGAGCTCCAAGCAGCAAGCATGAGATAAAGTAAGGTAAGAAAATGAAATTGTGGTGAAAGATTAAAATTGTGTTAAACGCTTGTGTTAAATTCTGACAATATTTAAACATCTGATAAATATGAAATCTTCCAAATACCCTATTAAACCTCTATTACAAGAAGGAATCACTAAAATTAATTGATGAAATTTTTACCTAAGCCACGCGTAATTAGATTGAATAATATCTCATGCTCTGTAACTGATATCTTATCAGAAGGATATTAATTTTTATATTCTCAGAAAATTAGCCTAATTTGTAATTTTCAATGAATTGCTAATTGATGAACGGAATGACAAAAAGATTATTTTCTTAAGCACAGTAGACGCTCGTTTCTTCTTCTTTCCAATCCCCTTTGTTTAGCAGGGATAAGCCAGGTCCATGGTGTCATGAACCGCCAGAAAGTTTATGACTAGCAAAGGCGATTCGAAGATGCCCTCCTTATTAAGTCCCAGGCAAAAGATAATATGTTCCGGCGACGCACTCGCCGAGTTGCATTTGGTGACAAGGGACATAGCATTTACTTCCTTCGCAGAATGAAATGGAACGAAGATGACCACTTGGGAAGCGGGTGATGGTAGTCTTTACTCCACCTGTCACATTTAAGAGTGAGGGAGCCTCCAGGTAAGCAGCAATTGGTACCAATGGTGCAAGGGTGGAAGTGACCAAATGGCTTGGTTGATCTTCTTGGCACATGAGTAGAGTTCAAGGAAGGTGAGTGGGTCAGATGCGAGCCGAGGTCTCACTATTACCTGCCTTTGCAAGAAAGTCAGCAGCTTCGTTGCCTTGCAAGTTAACGTGGGATGGAATCCACTAGTGAAAAATAAGCCGATCCTGCGATAGTTTCTTCATCTTTTGGAGTATAGAAATCTCCTTCAAAGTTCACGAACGTTAGACCAGCTAGCAAGATGTTGGATGGAACTCTTGCAGTCCGATAGGATCCAGATGTTTCTAGGAACTCGTAACGGCCAATTAAAACATTCATGAAATAGAAAGTTCTTAAAATAGAAAATTAATGCGATAGATTATAAAATATAAATTTTTCTACCAAACTATTTTTTCTTCATTCATAAAATAATACAAGAAAAGTTATTAGTTATCTATGAGAAACACACTCATGAGACATTTTTCCTTAAAAAGAATTCTCCTACTTTTATTTTATAGATGAAAACTAAGGAGGAATTGTACCCTCAAAAAAGCACTTTAAATTTCTTTATTATTTTTCTGCTAGTTTTGCAAATGGTTTTTTGCACATAATTTTCTTATTCGACATCTGAAATTTTTTCATTGTCATTCATTACGTTTTCAATAATTTCATCGTGTGATATTTTATCAGCACATATCACATGTGAGTATACATTAATAAAATCCCTGAAATAAATATCAAGAGCAAAAGCGCTCTATATCGCAGTTCGTATATGAGAATGATCGACTCATCTTCGCTCTAGTCAACAGGTAAATTATCTTGGATTTCTTCAGTTACAATGGTTTTTTTTTAAATAAACCCTGCATGTTGAAAAGTTTATAATGTCTTCCTTTAAACGTCATTCTAAGTATTGATTGATAAATGCATTACTCATAGAAGATCGATTTCATAAGGCAGCCCCTAATCAAAACTTATAATTATCATTTGCAAAGTACTTAGGATATTTACTTATAAGGCTGTTTATTATACTTGATCCATATTGTCGAAAAAGCCCTTAGCGAACATTTAAGTTTGACTGTAACTGTAACCGAAGACACAGGTGAAGCAAGAGATTTGTTTTGTAAACAGTTCAGCAGTTGAATGAATGTATCGGAAGAAAGAGTTTGTCTGTGCATTTTCTTATAATTTATATCTGTTATATTTGCTTTTTCTTATTAAATCTTTTTATTTAAAGGTATTTGTTCTTTTAACTGAGAGCCTGATTTACAATTTTAATGATATTTTTAATATTAGACTGGCAATTATTTGCAGCAAATACCGAAAATAAACTAATTAAGACTCACCCCAAAAATCGAAAAAAATGTTGCATTACAAAAAGGGTAAGGTGATTTTACCTTTACCTTTAATTAAGACAGCAATTGATATTAAACGAAAAAAAGTACGTAGGAAATTCTTATAACTTTTTGCCAAATATTCTGAAAGACAGAAATTTAATTTGGTGGGTAATTTACCGTCTCTACAATTACATAAAAACATAGTGCTTGTGTGTCTGACCTAATTCCCTCTGATAGATTTAACAACTGCTACCAGTCGTCCAAGGTTTAATGTTAATATGATACGCTGCTGGTAGTCTTTGAACATTTTCGTAACATCTAGACCTTAAATATTTTCTTATGAAATGCAGAGGCAGTCTTTCTGTTCCATTTATATTGGCTGAGAGCAACACTAATTTTTTGCTTTGTTTTTTTACTGTTACGTTAGTTTATTGCCTTTAAAGCTAAGTTTTCTTTCGGGTAAGATCTTGAAAACAAACATGTCTCATATGCATCAAAAACATAATGCATGTTGTACTCGGAAAGTGATGATTTTAATGCCAATTCGTTCCACTAAATTTTCAAAATTTTATTCATAGCTGCTATTTTATCGCCCAATTTTTTAAATGCTCAAATCGAATTTGGTTTAAAATTTTTGGAATCAATCGTTTGATACTTTGAAATCGTTTATGTTCAGCATCACAACGAATCAGAGGGATTTTTCTTTTATGACATTACCATGAAGAGGACTTTTCATTTCCCTCATTTTTCTCAGCCAAGCAAGCAAAGCATATTGCTGGTTAGAATGGTTTGCTTACTTTACAGTGTTTTGTAGCGGAGCAATTTTTCTGGTACTATTTCTTTTTTCAAGGTTTCCTTTTCCGAGTTTCTAAAATTGTTGAGAGTCTCTTTTTTAGAATCTAATTTTTTTCAGAAATTTTAGTCTCTACGAATTTTTTTATCTATTTATTTAAGTTTTTTTTTTTTAAATTCTACTGATCTCTGACATAATTACAATGCGACAAACCATCAAAATAACGGGCGAAATCTTCCTCATAAATTGAGTTGTTCAAATAAAACGAAATTAACTAAATGACAGCATGGTTCAAATGTATAAATGTATAATGAGTTTTTTCCCGTTATTTGTTCTTGCATTCGACGAAAAGCGAGATTTTGTCTTTTCAATGTTCTTAACAAGAGGGAGGTCGAATTCAGCAGTAGTGTACTTTCCCATCAATTGTTTGGTATCCATGTGTCTTCGGCATGTTGTTAGCACAATGTCTGGAATGTATACACGTGTTGTTTTAATGTTTAAGAATGAGTTGTTATGTGTTATGTAAAAAAAAAGTTGAAAAAAGTATCTGATCATAAAAAAAATAAAAAAAGAGTAATTTATCCAAAAAGAAAATTAATAAAAGGAGATATTTCAAAATTTTAATTCATAAATAGCAGTAAAATCTATCATTGCGCCTATTTTGACAAGTTTGATACTTACCACTAGTTCATAGAAACATGATGTTTGTAAAATACAAAGCACTGCAATATACAATACCTTTAGCAATAAAACATTTTATACATTTTTTACTCATGTTTGGACCATTTAAGCATTAGTAAAGTGTTATTGGTTGTCCAATTTTAGTTACTTACAGTCTTCGAATAATATGTGTGTTTTATTAGGAATAAAATTCTGAAAAATTGTTTCATCAATTTTTCAATCCATCCTACGATATAATGAATTAGGTATTCCTTTTTTTATACAATAAAATATCTTCAGGACAGTAAGAATATAACGCACTTGGCAATAACAACTTTGAACAATGGATAAAAATAAAACCAGGATAAAATTTTGAATTATTTCTAATTAAAATCAACATCGATATAAGACTTATACGAATCTTAATATAAGAGGTCAAAACAGTTCAAAATACGCCCTTCATCATTCCTTATTTGAAATGGACAGATCTTGTTACTATAGAAACTGCTAACAACCAACTTGGCAGTAGCTATTTTACGGTAAACATAAAGCATCATATACCCATGCATATGGTACTGCAAATCATATTAATATACTATTATAAAGTACTAGTATAATTAAGTACTGCAAATCATATTAATATAATATCATAAGTATAGCATTACAATGATTATATACTGAATAAGAATGCTTAGAGTAGAAATTTCATCTATAAGTCTGTTTTCTGAATTTCATTAGTTTTTGTATCAAATGTGTCTATAATTATATACAATCCGAAAAATAATTCCTTTATATATAGAAAACACAACCAACACAATACATAAAAGTTTTTAAAAATAATATATAATTTTTTCCGCTTCCTGTTCTATGGAATGATTCAATTTTTATGACTTTACTTCTTTAAAGTTTTTCTTAAAATTTAACAATTACCTTCAAGGGAAATGTACTCAATTCTTCGGAAATTGAAACAATTTTTATCTGGAGAGGAATGGAATCGAAATGAACTTGAAAAGCAAAAGCAGCCTACACTTCTTCAAGTCTTCTTCAAGGCTTCGTTAAGTTTGTGCTACACTTCATCAACAGAAACAGCTGAAGAGAGATGATGGCTTAATCTCTCAGTAACTCACAATTTGATTATTTAGAAACGTGAGGGGACTGGTAACAATGCTAGTGAGAAAAACAATGACATATCTTCTGTATGGATGAAATTCAGATCACGAAGTGGAACGTGACTCTTGCATTATCTTGTAGAAATATAATGCTTCAAAGGCTTTGAAAAATGCATCTCGATAATTGCCCTTAAGATGTAAGAATTGCACTAATTGTCATTCAGATTACTGTCACTTCATACAGGAAATTAGCCATAGAGTAACCCAAACCATCACATTAAGTGCAGGGGTCTTTTTTGATGATATCAGATACAACCAGATGAGGGCACTTTTCATCGAAGACTGTGGACAAGTGCATGGTTATCATAATGCCGCACGCAGAACATTGATTCATCTGAAAAACATGACAGCTTGTTACTAGTGTATCCAATTTTGTCTTTTGACGCGCGAGTATTGCTGTCCGTTTCTACATTGTAAAAACGAAGAAAGTTTTGCTATGGTGACAGTTGGTGTCAATCTAAAGGCCCACGTTGGCTTAGTAGAAGGACACTTCTACTAAGCTAAGTTTCTTCAGTGACAAAACTATCAAATTCATCCGTCAGGTTGGATTCTTTAGAAATCTCTAGGCTTCCTCCCATTTTGAAGATGAATGCAACACAGTATGTACGAAAAGATCTTCTAGAAGGAAAATTACATGGAGGATTCTAAAATGCTTTATAACGGTCTTCAGTAATTAAGCTGTCGACTGCGCGGTGTCAAATTATAAGAGTGTAGATACACTGTAAGAGTGGTAATTTTTTTGTTGTACTGAAAACCAGATTAATTGTTTGCTATACTCTTAGCTTGCATTTCTGGACTTGTGGCTAGTGAGCTTGGTTGTACGATTTATAAGACCGTTGTAATAGCATAATGCATTTCTTGATCGCCAATCATCGCAAGGCGACGGTATATCGCGTTCTGTGTACGATGATCCTCAGGAGCCTTTGCTTCTATTTTTCTATGAGATTGTTATTTTTCGATCAGTGCGTCTGACAATATAACGACATTATTTTAAAATCTACCATATCTTAAAAGGCAATATTCCAGCCTCTATCAAATTTCGGCATTTTTCGGGTAATGTTTCTTCTTGTTCTTTGAAGCATAACATAAGATTGCAAGATAAAGCCCCCAAGATAAAGCAGAAGACATTGCTTAACTCTACAAGTAAGACATGAGCCTCGCTGTTTAAGGATGCACAGTCCATCCCTGATTTCCCCAGAAGCTCAGCTGTGGCACTCTTCCGCCTAACTAAGGGCCATGACTTGCCCGCATATTTGCATAGGTTTGGACTTTGTGACTCTTCCATATGTACTCTGTGCAGACAACATCAAATTTTTGATGCTACTCATCCCGACTCGTGCTTTGCACTTGTTTTTTTTAACTGTAGAATTCAGAAATATTGAAAGACAAGAGAAATAATGGTGTCATAGCCAAATTTATGGGCATTTGTAATATATAAATAAATAAATTAATATTGTAAGAAAACTGCTGATTGCAGCAATAGTTTCGAACAATAAATGCACACAGAAAGTTTTTATGCAGTTCTAAATATTTTTTCCTCATCCTACTTTACCCCCAACGTACTCAGATATTAATTAATTATTAATCAATCAAAGGTTAACAAATTACCATCTATAAGGCAATGTTGGAGTAAGGAATCAATTATAAAGTTTTTTTTTATCTTATTGTATATTGATTTCGGAAAAAATTTGAAAGCTTTATAATGATAAATTTTGATAGTAAGATATTAAGATGTAAAAATCTTATTTTATTTACTATATTATTAATTATTTTCTTAATATGAGTAACAGTCATTAAATGTAGTAAAAGAAGACCCCAGTTTAAAGTGCTAGAAAGTAAAATACTGCACAGAATAGAAATTATCTAGATTTTATTTCATTTCTCGACGAGAAAAAAACAATTGCCATTAACAGTTAATATTTTGCAAAATAACAGTAACAATTAATATTTCAGAAATTTGACTACACCCTTTGTTTTCCAACACTATTCTCTAGTACTTAACACAATGTTGTTTGCGTCAAGTTACATTGTCTTCACTTTATGTGATAAATTCTGATGATCTTCAGGTCTGTAAAGTTTCTTCACTTCATTCCAAATATAATTCAAGTAAAATTGATTTAAACTCGAATATATATAAAATATTTTTTGTGAAATGCAAGAATGCCTAAAAAAACGAGTTTCTGCAGTTTTATTATCTAGAAATATTCCTATCATAAAAAAAAATTTTTTGTTGTTCTGTGTATTTAAAACAGTTTTTAGTTTTTGAACAAATTTTATTTACTTAAGTTACATAGAAAATAAGTTAAAATACGATAATTGGAACTTTTATTCATTAATTTCCTTGCCATGCAAAAATTTGACTTGTTAAAGTAATATTTTTAAATGGCAGAATATAAAATATTTCTAAGCGTAACATTAATTTTTCTGCATTCTGTTCTAATCTCAGAGTATATAAATAAAAAATATAAAAATATAAATCTCTAGGACAAGATGCGACATTCTATATTATATTGAAGTACACGACATAAAATCTAAAAATAATGTAAAGAATAATTTTTGTAAAAAAAATTTAAACATATTCATTTTATAATTTATATTAAATATGTAAAAATGTATTTGTATAATTTTTAAATGTAGTTTCTAACACCTATTTATTTATCACAAATGCCAATGATATCTTTCATTAAAATAAAGCCATATTAAGAATTCTAAAATTAAATGTCAAAATAAGTGTTTATTTTTTAAAAAACATTAAAATTTCTGCAACCGATTATTTTAAAAATCAATAAAATAATTTGATTCGAATTTAATTAACTGTCCCGAAAACTGTCACATTAGCAGTGATCAAAAGAATCTTAAATTACACTCATGTCCATAAATTAAGAATAATTTATAATCACACAGAACATGAACTCTAAAATAAAAATTTCACATGTAGAATTATCACACACAACTTGAAGAATAATTTGCAAATTACAAAATAACCACCAGGTGGCGCCGGTAGTACGTCACAATGATGAGAGGAGTAAGAGATGGGTATATAAGGAATGGTTGCAAAGAAGTAAAATTGTTCACAAGTGCTTTAAAAGCCTTTCATTGCAATAACCACAAAGTTATGGCACAAAGGAAGCATTTGAATGATGTTTCTCGTGGTAGAACTACCGGTCATCTGGAATGTGGACGTACCCAGCTGGAAGTATCCGAGGAACTTGGAATTGCCCAGAGTGTCATCTCCAGGCATTGGCAACGGTTCCAAGGTCATGGTAATGTGAGTAGACGTTACAGCAGAGGTTTACCCCTGATTTATAACGCCGAATGAGGACCAGTATTTGGCAGTTACTGCCAAAAGAAACAGACGGAGCACAGCTTCAGACTAGTCTCATCAGCTTTCTTCAGCTACCGGTACGACAGTTTCAGTGCAGACCGTGTACAGATGCTTATGGAACATTGGTCTACATGCTGTTTAGCCTGTCAGATGTGTTCCACTTACTACATGTCACTGTCGCCTACAGTTAGCCTGGAGTAGAGAGTATGCATTGTGGACACCGTAACAGTGGTCTTGTGTGATGTTTTCCGACGAGTTCAGGTTTAGCTTTCAGTTTGATTCTTGCCGGAGTTTCATAGGAAGAGGACCAGGTACCCGTTACCACCAAGAGAACACCATTGAACGACACCATTACGGTGGTACAGGATTGCTCGTTTGGGAAGGAATTATTCTGGATTCCAGAACTAACCTGCATGTTCAGAATGTAAACTTGACAAGAAGCATCTATCAGGATGTCATTCTAGAATAACATGTACGTTTCTTTCGAGGCGCCATGGGTGCAGGATTTCTGTTTATGGATGGCAACGCCCGATTACCGTGCAAACATTGTAGATGAATGCCTTCAGTCGGAGGATGTCATTCATATGGATTAGCCAGCAAACTCAACGGACTTGAACCCAATAGAGCATGTGTGGGACACTCTTGGCCGAAGAATTGCAATCCGTTAACACCCTCCCACATGTCTACCGGAACTTCGGAGAGCATTGCTTGATGTCTGTGGTGAAATATTCCCCAAGATCAGACCGATTGTTTGATACTCAGAAGGAATAAGCGTTGTAAGGCCTGTATTGCATCGTCTGGGGGGCATACTATGTATTAACCATCTTACCAACCATGTTATATTGGTTTTTGTAAATAGGTTCTTTTTAAAAATTTGCTCCAGGTAGAAAAAATCGCAATTTTTATTAATGATGTTAATTATATAGCATCATTTTTGTTCTTTACTTTTTGTTTAATAAATAGAATTTAAAAATAAGTCACATCTAATTCACTTCTGTCTCTTTCTTTGCCGGAACTTGCATTATCCTTAATTTAAGGACACAAGTGTATTATACTTTCCTAATTCGAAAGAAATAACTATATACTTAGTAAATTTTAAAAAAAATTAAATGGTGAAAACTGGAATTCGGATATGATAAGATATTAAAATAAATACACAACTTTCTAATATTTTCATATGATTATATGACTTCTTATATTCATTTTTACGCATTGTGTTAAAACCTGTTTAAATTTTCCATCTGTTTCATTATATTGGTAGTAGAAAAATTTAAAACTGCTTAAAAGTTTGAAATATTAATGAAAATTTGTAAAAAAAAATTACAATAAATCTTTATTTCGTTTATAGAGCATGGATTAATTTGATAAGGTGTTTATATATATATATATATATATATATATATATATATATATATATATATATATATATATATATATATATATATATATATATATATATATATACATATATATATATATATAAAATAGTAATAAAAAGAATTGTGGTATAAAATATAAATAATTTCAAACAGAAATGAGAAAATATCTGTAAATAAAACTTTAGGAAAATACACCAGACATGTTTTATTTATACTGCATAGTTTCTTTTCTCAAAATAAAGGACAAAAGAAAAATTTGAATGAGTGAAGTAAATCTGTGTATCCATAAGAAACTCAAATCATATTGAAAAAAAATATTTTAGTATCTTTCGTCTCTGGCAATTCAGATTGCATAGCAAAATCACAAGTCACGAAATTCTGCAAATTGTTGGTAGAATAAAAGTTCTTATACTCAAAAAATTTGGGAAAGGTCACGAATAAACTGAAATGAAGAAGACATATTGCTTTAAAATTCTGCGGAAGTAGATGGAGAAGGAAACAATACCGCAAAATGTGCGCATGTGCGTAATGTGTGAAAGTATGGGTGATAAAGATTTTTGAGAAAGAAATACCACAAAAAGGAAATATTATTCGTGATAGGAATACAGTGTGATGCCAATATATATCGGAAACTGTGAAAAATGTATGAAAACTCGTTCCAAAAAATATATCCAATTTCTCTCTTCATTCTTTCTTGAAACTGAATAATACATCAGATTTGAGAAAGTACATCGATTAAAATGTACTAAAAGGATAAAATTATTTTGTATATTATTCGACGAGATTAAGTACTTTAATTATTAATCCTTTCAGATGACATTCAACTCGTTAGCAAAATCTAAAATTATTTATACATTTGTATCCCAAAATATAAATTTTTAAATAATCTTTCGAAACTTAATTATTAATATGGGAATGAAAATTAAAATTAATTTTCATTCCCAGATTGAATCAAATGTATTATTAAATCATCAACTTTGAATAAACCAGTCAAATGTATCTTGGTCAATTCAACTTAGTGTAGATAAATTGATATTGAAATGTTCAAAAAATATAATTTTATAATTTTCATTTATTAATTTATTTAGCGACTGAGTTAATTAATATTAGGGATCAAAATTAATTCCATTTAATATTTCAGCCACGTTTAATATGAAAATAAATTTATCGTATTAAAGTAAAAATAAAAATTACTATAATCAAATGATGCAATTATTCTAACGTTGAAATGATTTCTTTTCATTTTAAATATGTATTATTTACATATAAATTTCATAGTATTGTATAGTATGTCACTTTATTCTGTTGTAGTGCATTATGTCATTGCTTTTGGTAATATTTAAACACATAATTGATTCATTAAATTTTGCATTAAACTGAAAAGCATGAAACATCTTAATGAAATTTTCTAAAAAAATTTATAAATACTAAAGCAGTGATTAATCAATGGATATTCGTTAAAGATTAATAAAAATTTTTATATCTCTTTGTTATAAAAACATCGAAGCAACAAAAAAGCTTCAGTTTAAAAGAAAACTATATTAGTGTTAGCTTATTATAAAAATTATATTAGCTTGATTATAAAAATAATATTAGTTAAATAAGCTTGAAAATTTCTTGAAAGTTGTAAGAACTGGCACTCTTTGCAGTAAAAGTCTATTAAGTTAGCAGTTTTCTTTTTGTAGTAAGTTCTATTCGCGCTGCAACTAAATGTATATTTATTATTATACTCCAAAATGGATGAATGAGCGTTACAAAATATCTAAATCAAAATCTGTTGGAACAAGATCAAGCGAAGACTTGTTGGTTAGGGCGTCATTCTCATTATCGGAAGCTTGTTATAACAAGCTTCGATTGAGCCAGGATTCGAACTATAGTTCGAATCCTGGCTCAATCGAAGATCCTTTGTGTTTGTTAATGGCTGCTGGGTAACATAAAAATTCGGAGTGGTTGCAATGTCCTCAAAGTGAAATGATACCCAAAGAGTGCCAGGCCAAGTATTGAGGGTCTTCTACTTGATCCTTGCTTCAGAATCATGAATATTCCACCTAGCTGCTTCTATCTAACTGAAGGAGACAAACTCAAGGCTAGGAAGAAAGAAGCATGCGGGTGCAACAACAATAAGATCAAGTGACCTATTGCAATAAATTTTTTAATTAGTCACTTCTGCAGGATAAAACCACCAAACTCATCGAACATCTAAATAATTCTAAACTACATTCATGCAATAAAATTGAAATCTGAGAAAAAACTAGTCTTTGTATCATATTTGTCAAGAATATTTGACACTTTTAAGCTTCAAGTGAACGTTATAATTAGATGTTCTACAGGATAATTATAAACTTCTTCCACAAATTACGAGTGGTGATAGTACCCATCCAAACAAGCAATAATTAAATGGGAACATAAGTTCACATTCCACTCTGAGAAGTGGAAAAGAGAGGAACTTCCAAATTGAACTTACAAATGCACTGTGAAAGTGAATCAACGATGTAGATTTATTCTTTAGTGACAAACTTTCTGAAATTGATGACCACGCTTGTCGTTCCATACTTGACACCTGAAAACGAAACAACAGCGCATCCTCTCTATGATTTTTGGCGTCATGTCAATTTTATCCTCAATAATGATTCGCATCCTGAAGTCTACACCTCAGTAAACTAGTGCCTCATGCTCTAAGCATTTCATATGTTTCAGAAGAAATATCCAGGGGATTGATATCTGTTGAGAGGCAGTAAAGAGCTTGCCTAATAATCCTTGATCATCAAGGTCCTCTTGCTTGATTCTATTTTACATTTCTCTTTCCTGCCCAACAACATGAATTTTAATCCTATGCTCAGTAATATTTTTTGCTAGTTTGATTGAATATAATCACTTCTCTTAATTTGTGAAAACAATTTCGATTTATCTGTTATTCATTAATTCAATATACTGTGGATCTATCGAACTCTTTATCGTTCGTACAAGAAAAAACTACTTCACACTAGATTATCGTGACATCCTGGTAACCTTGCAAGCGATTAAAAAAGGTATTGTACAATCATTGCAAAGAAGTTGGACAAAATGTGATAAGTGCTTGTTCTCTTATAAGTGCCACAGTAATGTTTTGGTTCAATTTATCGTGAAATATTGTCATTTTCAAAGAAGAGCAGCGCATTATCATGTGAAGGATTAAATTTTCCTTCAGTCTCCAAATTACCAAGCATTAAAGTCAATGTTAAATACTGCATTTCACCACTAAATTCTGGGTATGCATACGCGTATGCACTCATCATCAAAACATCGAAAGAAAAATCAGACGAGTAGCATTTTCTTTTTTGTGAAGAATATCATCAATAACATGTTTCAAGTGAGATATATTTCAGATTTCACATTGTTAAAACTGTTCTAATGTTGCCCCTTCAGGGTAATTGTTTCAATGGGAATTTCATTTCTTTCTTGACAAAAGACAAATGACGCAAAATAGGTAGCTTCATTGTTATTGGTACAGACTATCTGTTTTCTTGATTGTTTGGTTGCTTCATAACAGCTTGAATCACATGGCGTTGCTTATATACTTTCACTGATCAATTCTTCCCAGGAATTCCTCGTATCCTAATCAATGCCTTGAAAGATACGTCATTTAATCAATATTTTTTTAAGAAATGCATTCAAAGAAGAAGATCTATTCGCAATCTTTTCGAGTGTAAACGGGTATAGACCGGAATAATCATGTCTGTAGCTGTGACATTGTTAAATTCCTTCTTATTCATGAATGGCAGTAAAAACATATCAGTAGATTGTTGGTACAGATGTTTGTGTGTTTCCGTTCTTCTAATTGCTCAGTTCCCTTGAGATTTCCTGGCGTCCCAATCACAGGGCACAGCTTACAAAATTTAATATACAGAGATTCCTCACATACACTATAATTCTATTACAAAAATATTAATTGACAAATACATTTTGTCACTGTATCTCTCTGATGATTTTTACGTTACTTTTTGAAGTTAAGCGTTTACTTGCAACTTCATCACGTGCCCCTAAATGCACCTATTTTTAAAATCACATGTATCGTTAAAAGATGTTCCAACGTTCATTAAAAATACAATTTAAACATTAGATCTTTCAAATTACATTTGCTTTAAAATTTAAACTCACATGAGCCAAATCATCATCGTAATCCGAATAAACGATAAATTAAGAAACAATTTTAAGAAAAATATCTTGACAAAAAAATTATAAAATACATTAAAGATATAACGATAATTATATGAACAATTTATTGACATTCCTAAAATATACTAAATATTTGATTTGTTCATTCATTTTATTCCTAATAAATATCATTATCTTATCTTATACTTATATTTTCCATTTACAAAATGCAGGTTTCACTGTTTCAAGAAAACATTAGCATCTTTCTTTATATATATATATATATATATATATATATATATATATATATATATATATATATATATATATATATATATATATATATATATATATATATATATATATATATATATATATATATATATATTATTATTATTATTATTATTATTATTGTTACAAATTTAAGTGTTTAAAAATAAAAAGAGGGGAATCTATAAGCTTTCATATGTGAAAAGAATATTGTTTTGCCAATATTGTTTGAATATAGAAAATTACTACGCGGATACCTTTACAAATAAGATGATTCTGTTTCTTGTTTATATACATATTCAACATATAATATAAAAATGATTTTAGGTTATCAACAAAACATCATATCTTACGAAATTGCTTAACCTTCTCATGAAAATAAAAAGTAATTTGTTACGAAATTATTTGTATTTTGACTTAATAAGAGTGATACATTTTTAAATGTTTAATACGCATATTGTAACCGTATAATTATTCACTATACCATTTATAGCATATTAAAGTGGATACATAATATGTTAGAATCTGGATCAAATGTTGAAACATTATAAAAATTCAATGAAAATATCATAAGAGAGTTTTAATTATTATAATAATCTATATAGGATATCAGAAAATCAAAACATGCTATGAAAACAGAATTGAATAAATTTAGATGCATTGCATTAAATATTTAGCAACTTATTCTGAATTTTGATATAATATTCATTTCTACTTGAAATAAAATAAGCATTTGCTTTCAATAATGTTTTTTCATCAATGCATTATTTCTTATATGTATTCAAAATAGGTCAGAAATACGCGCAATTGCTGTTTTTTACTAAAAAAGTGGTATGTTTATAGTAAGTATAAATATTGACTTTTTATATTACTATTTCATCTTTATTCAAAATAAGATGTTAGCTCTAGGCTTGATGGTATGGGGTTTCAGAGAAGATTATCGTCCCATCATATCTAATATTCAGCATTATTTTCCTTGAACATGGAACGCCTGCACCTTCTCATGAATGCGTTATGAATGTTTCCAACAACACGGAGTCATGCACATAGCCGCAGCCTACATAATGAATGAAAGGCAGATATTTTTAGTGAATCCATACAGTGTGGTATCGATTTCATAAAGTCTTCCTCAATCGATGATCCAGAGCAGTTGGGATAAGAATAAATCTACTGAATAATGCTCAGTGAAAAACTTCATGTATACTTAAAAAAAACGGGAAAATGCATTTTAAGAATGGATTACTACCCAAATTTCTAAGATGAAAGTAATTCTGGGGGTAAAATATGCATGGATATTTTGAGAAAAGAAATGCTATTCAATCAAAATTCTAATAAAGAGTATGGCGTGTAAATAGGAAAGAATAATATAAAAAAGAATAACTGAATATTTCCAAATTTAAACCCTAAATACTCCACACCCATAAAGGAAGAAAGGAAATACATTTTATATATGCCACAAACTGTAAAAGAACTATTATTTAATAAATATGATAGTTAGTTTGACATATAAGAAATGTACGATGGTATGTCCAATTATAATCCAAATATTGCGCATGAAGATAAATACACATGTATATTACACATAAGTAACTGCTGTTAAAAAATAAATGTTGCGTAAAGTGAAATTATAATTTCAAAAGAAGTTAAAAATGTAACACAAAAAGAAATAATTCATAACCTCTCACGGCAAAATATCCTGACAAATATGCCGAAATGGTGTAAAAAATATTATACGTCAGGAGTTCATGGACCCCTAATGGATTTCGGCAACGCATTAGTGACAGTCTCGCTCCAGTTTACGTAGGCTAGCAGCGCTTAGATAAGACGATAAATTTGATTAAAATAAGCTGACATCACTCAGGTCAGTTATCTATCAATCAGGGCTCTCTTCCGAAGGAGTGGGGAGTAATTTACGCTCCAAATGGCTTTTCTAGTGGCCTATTGCAGGCGCAAATCTTGTTAACGAACATTCTAGATTAAGGCTAGCTCTAACCTTTCCTGCCTCACCTTGCACACTTTAACAGAAGTGCAGACTTTCGGAACCGAGGCAAAATTGAAACGATTCTTTAATTTCCGGACTCTTGATTTCCGAGATTTTTCGACCATGAGTCATTTCGATAACTTTTGACAGCTTGATGGATTATCTTGCTATCTAATATTCGCTGAAGACTTGAAAATGAGTTGACACGGAAAAAAATTCGTTAGAAAATTAGAGATCAACGCGTATTTCTTTACTTCTACCGTTGTTAGTAAATTTAGAGCCTAAATTGCGAAATATTGATTTATAATTTTTTAATATTGTGATGGAAAATTGAACTTCAAAATCTTAATTAAAATCCATACATTTTTCTTTACGAAACATTTGTGATAAATGTTACGTACATCTATACACACATATATATATATATATATATATATATATATATATATATATATATATATATATATATATATATATATATATATATATATATATATATATATATATATATATATATATATATATATATATATATATATATATATATATATATATATATATAGATTTGATAAAATACAATCTATTTTTAAATATTCTTATTTAAAATATATCTTAAATAATATATAACAGAGAAGGGAAAATTTTAATTCCAATTTCACATGGTATACTGTTTATAAATCGAAAATAAGATGATTTTAGATTGAACAAAACTATATCAATGATAAACTACTATTAAAACTGTAGATGGAATTTGCATACTATATTGAAATAAAATGTTATCGAATAATGTTAAAGTTAGAAGACAATTCACAACTATGCTCCACAGAAATTTGAGAGGGTACAAATCTAGTAATGTCATACAATATTCACCTAAACTATCTACCAACATAAAAGTAGAAAATTCTTCAAAATCAATTGTACTTCAACTTTGAAGTACCTCAAAACCAATCAATTCTAGTTTCATAAAAAGCAATTATTAATCACTATGAAGATTATGTTAATGAGCTAACGTGCTTTGTGAAAAAATATTTAAAATTTATAAATTCTGTTGTAATAAACAATTTACTCCAATAATTAATTAAGATAATCATCCTATAGTGAATGACAATTGAAAAAGTCATTAAGTTGCATTAAATTAAAATAAAAGAAATTCTAAATAGGCTTAAGGGAATATAGATTTATACTTATGAAAAGCATATTTTAATTAGAATACTTGATAATAAACTCTCATATTTTCTGATAAATTCATTCTAATATGTACAAGTTTGTGTCTGTTAGTCATATTATAATAAAATAATACAGTGAAGAAATTAGTAGTTAAAGTGTTATAACTTTATAATATTGAATGATAAAATAACAAATTAAATTTAATTTTTTGTTAAATTTTAAGTATTTTTTTCTACTTTAATAAAAATAAAACCACAAAATGATCGAAAACCTAATGCTATAATGACTTACAGTAAAATATGCAATTTAGCTAGCAATTCTAAAATAATTTTTTATTTTCTTAATAAATAAAAGTTTTATAAATTAAAATCATTTAAATAAAAATATTTTATAAAACATCTTTCAAAAAGTAATTTCTTAACAGGAAACTCGAATGTCAATAATTTATCGTAGCCTCTAGGAAACTTTCCATGTTTTTTTATAAATCCATAGTAATATAATATCGAAATCCAATAAAAATATTTTTCATAACATAGCTTAGCAAGAAGTAAATAAATGATAGGAGTAACTTAAAAATCAGGAAAAAAATACTTGGCAGCATGTAATTTAGATTAACTTAAATGGAGTTTATTCAATTTTTTCAGAATGAACTTTTTTATATTTTCACCAAAATTTACAGAAAATGTTTAATTCAAAATTTGAAATAGTAATTTTATTGTAAAATTAAGTTTGAATGTAAAAATAATAAACACACACATAAATACCAAAGTGATGAGCAGACACACTTATAAACACGAACACACACACACAAATAATTAAATCTAAGTTTAGGTGTACCTTCGAACACGTCACAGTTGTAGTAGGTATATATATATATATATATATATATATATATATATATATATATATATATATATATATATATATATATATATATATATATATATATATATATATATATATATATATATTTAACATTAAATTGTAATAATAATTAAATAATAATGAGTAGAGCCACTAGATGGCAGCAGTTAATATGATGTTAAGAGATATGCAATTGAGCAGCGAGAGTGCGTGAAGCTTCTTTCTATGAAGGAGGTAGCTAAAAGACGTCTGTATATAAATTCATATTGTTAATAAATCTTTAAATATTAATAAATTTACGAACTTCTCTTCTTTCCCCACTTAAGATACTCGTCATCTGATAAAAAAAGTCGAATAGCAAATAATAATAATAATAACAATAATAATAATAATATTCAAAATTTATATATGGTTAATAAAAAATTTAACTACATGTGATTTTACGCAGATATTAATTCTATTTTAAAATTTTATTCATTAAATCTCCAATAAAATATTTAATTCCTTTAAGAGAAAATTGATACTTGATGCATTTATTTGGAAAAATCAAATTTAAATTATTAAGGAAGGCGAAGCAGGGAATCTAATTTTGCATGCCTAAATTTTTTTACTTAAATAATTTGTAGTACCTGGATGTAATTTTAATTTCTAATTATTGTAAATTTAAGAAAACATTCGTGAAAATGGTGCCTTACATGTTTTTATTGATTATTAATTAGGGTTAAATATCTGTAATCTCAAGAAACGTTTAATAAATTGTTACATGTTTTAATGCTGGTAGGTATTGTTATAATTTTATTTGAATTCAATATCAATTTGAAAATGAAATAAACGCATGAAAAGAAGAGAAGAATTATGGAAGTATTATCCCACCTTTATATATGTATACATCATGCTGCTTTTTGCTTATTAAAAAAATAATTCATATTCTAGTGTTTCCAGAAAGCTTAAATCATTGTTAAAGTTTTGAAAAATGAAGCATATAATGTATCCTGAAAATATTAACAATTGACAAACATATGATTTGTTTTACTTAATTTATTTAATAACTTAGTTTATATTGTCTAGTTTCAGTTTTATTATTATTTTTCAAATTAGCGTAAGTACTCTTTATAACTTGCAATACATGTTGTATCACTTATACATGCTTATTTTTTAGAATTATAATTAATGTACAATGTAATAATATTTAAGATATTTCTAAAAACGAATGTTTTTAAGTATACTTCCCAAAAATAGTTTGTAAGCGATCTGTGGTTTTACACATTTGTCTCAAACTCCTCATAATTATTAACATTTTCTTGACGAAAATCTAATTTTAAAACGTCCCCATCATTGATAATGTTACACGCGATTTTTTTATCTTACTTTTATTTACTTCAATTGAAAAAAGCACAACTTTTAGAAGAATGAGCCGACATAAACAGTACAAGTACCTCAGCAAAACATCAAGATGAAAAATGTCAGAATATATCACGATGTATTTGTATAGAATACATGAAATATTCTTTAATAAAATGCTTTGGTAAAACTTAAAAACGAGGACGAGGGTATTTTCAAATTTACAGCATGCTTGAATGAAGCAATCGACAACAGAGCCACGAAGAAAACCTTCCCCGGAATATTATCGTCCCAGGAAAATTTAAATAAACTAAATAAAAAGTTGGAGAAGTGCCTATCTAATAGGGAATCTGGTCACGAATCTGACGTCACAGGCCCTTAAACTTTTCATCCCAGCCTGTACGTGAGAGAAGTAGAATTTTGTATATCATTAAAAAATTTCCACTTTGCAGCACAAAGAGCTATTTAAGCAAATAGTTGACGGAAAAAAACCTTTTTCTTTTTTCTTTAAAAAATGTATCCCAGATAATATGGTCTTAGCGTTTACTGCCTGGAATTTTTTTTTTTTATCAAACTACAAAAACTTCCTCTACATTTGAGTAACTTGAAAAGTATTTGAATTGACATTTTTCATCCGATAATAGATGCGTTTTTTTACTGAGTACATTTTTTTTAATAGCTTCGGAATGACAATATACATTTTGATTTTGCTTGTACCAAAAGAATTTTATTGGTAGTATTTTTTTTTTGACATAAAGAATTAGTCTATATAAAAAAAGTATAGTACCAGAAGGAAATATGGATTGACAAAAGTTCATACTTTAGTGCAATAAATTATTTATTGACAGATTTTTATGTATTACTTTTTCATGTCTAAAATGTAAAATATGAAAGCAAATGAATAACTTACAATGAAACATTCATCGTAGTTTGACAGCATGATAAAAAAAACATGGATTTTAAATGCTATTAAATTTAGAAAATGGTCATTTTCTATTTTTTGATCAATTATTCTCAAAATGGTAAAGAGGAATTCTAGACACATTTATAAAA